>CM039680.1:203584671-204040782 GCA_022537955.1 Schmidtea mediterranea | reverse complement strand
AATAAATAGAAACGCATCATAAAAATAATTTAATTAAATATAAAATGATTATAATAAGATAAAATAAGTAAAACAATTAAAGTATTAGTAGTTAAAAATAAAGAAGTAATAGAGATTGGGAATAAAATAAATAGAGTAAAAGTAACAATCCAATTATTAATAAAAGAAAACAATAAAATAATGGAGAAATAAAATCAATAAATTTAATATTAATACTAGAATAATAAAACCATTAATTAAATAAATTTTTGTAGAAAATGGACCATTACAACAGGAAATTAAACCAATTGCAAACCTTTTTGAGTATCGAAACAGACTCAGTAGAGCAGTAAGCTGAGAAGATGAAACGAATAAACTTAGCAAGACAAAGTAACCCACAAACAATAAGCCGTGAAAATACCCAAACAACACTAGGATTAATGCAAACAACAGAAACAGAGAACCAATATGACTGGTACCGAGAAAGGATAAATAACCCGGAGTTGAATATGAAATACCACGTAATTGAAAAACAAGTCGAAACAATACCTGACGTCATACAGAATATAATACGCCGAGAAGTAGCGCCATTACACCAATGTTACATCTGCCAATCAGAACGGATAAAAGTGCTGACATTCCCCTGTGGACATTTTTGCTACTGTCGAATTGCCGAATTTAACAATTTGCATGATATGTAAAACTGATTATGATGAGAAAGTGATAGTTTATTAATGAATTAAATTTGTTATAAAATAAGAAATTTAGTTAGTTAACCCTCCTTCCTACCCATATTATCTGATATATAAAACATATGAATAATTATAATATTTTAAAAGTAAAAAGCTAAAATAAAAAGAATGAAATGAAACATTACGAGCATCAAAGATTAAAGCATAGGGAAAATACCTTGATGCTACCTTTCAGGTAGTAGACGAAAGCCAAATTGGGAGGGGATAACCGATCAACCCAGATGAGAAGGACATAGGACGAACTGTCGGACAAGTTTTTGCCCCAGTTGAAAATCTACTGTGGTTAAGGCTGGATCACCTTACCGTCGCCAGTGTGATCAACAAAGCCTGTTGATATTTTAAACTGGGGGGTAGGCAAGGAAACTCTTGAAGAGGCAGAATGAGAAACGCCGCTTATAAGAAATAAACAAAGAATAGGCCGAAAGAATAGAAAAGTATAATAAAGAGAAAATAATTAACGACTCGAGAGAGATAAATAAAAATGAAAACAGAAAGATCATGAGCCGAACAAGAAAAAACTTAATATCAAATCATACTAAAAGATGAATCGGAGTTATAATAATGGCCAAATCGAGATAAAGGGACATGTATTACGGACATGAACCCCATGAGATGTGTTAATAATGGAAACACAGTCTCAGCTTCGGATGATAGTAATTAACGGACCTGATCTCATATAAGGGACATGTATTAACGGGGAACATTGAACCCCATGAGATGTGGTATTAACGGAACACCAGTCTCAGCTCGGGATAGGTATTACGGAACCTGATCTCATATAAGGGACTGTATTAACGGAACATGAACCCCATGAGATGATGTATTAACGCGAACACAGTCTCAGCTCGGATTAATATAGTATTAACGGAACCTGATCTCTATAAGGGGACATTGTATTAGCGGACATGAACCCCATTAGATGATGATTAACGGAACACAGTCTCAACCCGGAGAAGGTATTAACGGAACCTTGAGCTCAAGTTAACATATTAAGAGATGTGGTTATAAAGGACAGGTATTTAACGGAACCGATCTCATTTTGTCGAAAATGAAAACAATTACTGACCATGATCTAATTCGGAAAAAAATTAAAGGGGATGTGGCATTAACGGAGCATAATTCTCAATGGAACGAGAAAGGACATGCGATAAAAAGACGATGATCCATGATTATAATAGAAAAGATAAATGAGAATCATATAATAGCATAATGAGTGAAAACGAAATAACGAAAAATAAACCAAAAAGAATGTTAATAAATAATTACCACGTGCACGGAGAAGGAAATATACTATATAAAAGTGATAATAAAATAATAATATGAAATGACAGACTAAGAAAATGGGAAACAGTATAAGAAGGAATAATAAGAATAAAGAAAATGAATTATAGAAAACGAATGAATAAACAAAAGGATGAAACCGAATCAGAGACAAGAATGAAAATAAAAAAGGGAACGAATAAATGCGAAAGATAAGAAAGAAAGAGGAAATAAAAATTATTATAGGTATAAATAAAGGGAATGCGAAAGCGCATAGTAAACAAAAATAATAACGAGGGCTAATAGAATTTGGGAAACGGCTAGGCGAACGATTTATTATAAATAGATATCCTACGACCATATAGATAATTACTACTACCCATATAGATTAATTAAAAATCGACGTAAAATGAATTGAAAGGGAAATCAAAACGTAAATGGGAATTATTTACTAAACGGGATAACACTGGGAAAATATGATTATTTATAATTATGGGTACTATAATCAATCGAAGATGGCGAATAAGCAAGAAAAGAAGACGATAAATAAAAGATAATAATAAGGGTAGAAATGCAGACAAATAAAATAAAGAAAATACAAAAAAATATAATAAGCCCAGTATGTTTATATATGAGGCGGTTCGAAAGATTGAAAGCGTTGTAAAGCGGATTATGCTACACGGTTTATTTTTTTCGGTTCTAGGAACTCAATCAAACGCAGGCAAAGCAATCAAAGCATTCAACGCATACATAATTCGCAAGCAATACTAAACAAATCAACACAAAATATCCACAAAACACAAACAAAACAAGACACCCAAGCAATACAGGAACGATCAACCAATACTCGACAATAACAAGGAACGACAATAAACTTAAGCTCAGTAAATACCGAACCAAAGAACCAACTCGGACAAAATTTACAGACGAGACGACAGTAACGGAACGTGGACGCACAATCCATCAAAGTAAAGTGAAACCATTCCAACAGAAGCTATCGAGGAGAGAATAACAACATTACGAATAGCACAATAGCTTATCTACTTTCAGGAAAAAGCGCTAAGATATCGGATCGACCTCAACGCGAGAAAACTGCATCAGATACCAAATCACTCGAAAGATAATCGAACTTAACGCAAGGATCAGGCGACATAAGGAAAACCAAGGATTAACAAGGACCACGAGTCAAATATCACAAATATCTGGCGAACGGAAAACGAAATAACAATTAGCAAGGAACAACATTAGAGATCAGCAAACAGGACCATACGTAACATAAGTTCAAGAAACTCATTATTTGAATAATCTTAAAACATACAAAACAAAACAATATGGCCGACAAGAGTATCGCGAAACCAAAAATAAAAACGACGGTGAAAGAACAACCAAAACTACCAGCAACGGGTTGAAACAGTAGAGGAATATCGAGAAAAATTACGAGGAGAACCGTAAATGGAAAGCAAATAAACTGAATACGTTCTTAGGAATTTTGGGTGTAATGCTTGAAGTCTGCGGATGGACAGACGAAATGAATAAAAAACAAGAATGCATTTATACCTATGCGATAGCGGCACTAGATATTTACCTAGAAGCAAAGGAGAGAGGAAAACCGTGAGACAATTGGAAAGAATTCAAGAATTCTTAATAACTTAACATTCGGAGTTGGCGAAACTGGACAAAACCAAGGATACAAGGAATTATTTAACAGAAAACAGAGACATGGATAGTCGAACACAGTGCTTTCGAGATGAAATCAGAAGATTCGAAAACGCAAACTCGATGGGGAATTAGACGAAGCCCACTTGATGGTCATATTTGTAGATAGGATTAAGACGACCAGAAGCTGAATCTGCAGTAGGGATTGCGAGATGTTTGGCACGTTAGACTGAAGCGGTAGCTAGGGCTAAATGCAGGCGGAAATTACACCTACCTCACAGATTGCACTCATGGCAAAAGACGATCAATGATAGCAACAATGGCCTAGTAAAACCGAGGAAGAAAACGAACAAAATTGGTGCAAAGTGAACAATTTATACCGGAGCTCACCAATATTTAAAACCACCGGTGCAAAAACGAATAACAAGCCGTTCGGAACAATAGCTTATGTAAAATAAAAGAAACAAGCATACAACGGCGGAAACAATTTCAACGCAAAGGTTAAAACAATGTTAGAAAACGTGCGGAAAAATTTGACACTGGGAAAAACGGAATGTTATCAAATGTGCCGTGTGGCAGATGCTGAAGGAAAAGGGACATAATATCAATCGGATGCGAAACCAGAACCTGCTTTAACTGCGGAAAAACAAGTCACGTAGCTAACAAGTGCAGAGGGAGGCAACACCCCAAATCAAGGCACCCACTCAAAAATAACAACTATGTGCCAATTTGGCACCTAGACAAACACAACGTCGAAAGGACAAAACAATGAGTAAACGTGATGCAAGAAAAGAAATATCGCATCTCGAAGGACATTGATGTCAAAAATGGTTTGCGAACAAACCAAGCACAAACAACAACAATTCACATCCACATTATGCAATAGAGTTTGGGAAAATGTAGAATAGAGAAACAGACAAATGACACAAACAACAACACGCCAGGACTGGCCAGCGTTACAATAGAAAGGGAAACGAGTGAGACAAGGAAGATTCGAAGCAACGACAAGACAATCCGCCAAGAATAAATATGATGAGAATGATAAAGATTGTCGAAGGAACCAATACTGTTACAATATATACAAAAAATTTACCGGGAAGAGTAAACTTGCGAACCTCAGAACCAGGAGAAACCAAACCGAACTCAGATGGTATTGAAAAATCAGCTCAACTAAAGTCAGACAAACGGAGAACCACAAGAAAATTTATTACCTCGGGGAAATATCTAAAGAAAGTGATAACTCGCTGAGCAGAAACGTGTAACGGTGTATTATAAACGAATATACTGATGACGACGATAGAACCAAACGACAAAATGGACGTCCCTGAATAGAAGATGTGATATTAATAGAAAAGTCAATCGACAAACATAGAAAAAAGAATCGAAATATCACCAAGGGGATTGATAAAAGTAAAAAACAAAGAGAGATTTAACTGTAAATAAACTTATGGGCTACGAAACATCAGAGATTCATCACCTGTGTGAAGATGGGAAACAAGTTGTAAACCAGCAGTTTATGGAGAATGAAGCATACAGTTATCGCCTGAGAAGCGTAGGAACAAAAATAAACAAAGATTATACGACCAATGAACCGTCGGTCTATTATCACCAACAGATAAGGGGAATGAATAAACTAATAGATGAACTAATTGAAACTAATACCCGAAACATTAATAAAGCGAGGAGTTCATCAACGACGAAGTCTTCAGGAGATACATGAGGTAACTTCTTACGGTCTCAATGGGGTTCCAGAAAGGGTGATGTGTAGATACCCGAAAGGGAGAAGCCACGTGGGTAAAGCATATTAGTATAAAGCAGAAACTAGAAGATTATAACGAAGTTCCAAATTATTTATGCAAACGCCGGACTTCACAGAACGTATCTGGATTAAACAACTCAAAACCGGATGGAAATATCGAGTTTGTGAGTAAAAGAAAGAATGGGTGAGCTGCCAAGAATAATATGATAACCATACATTAATGGGGATGGCAATAAAAAACCAACCTGCATCTGGTAGATGCACTAATATGGCCAGGATAGAACCAACGTATGATTAACTTTAGAAAATGATAATGAAGCAATACGATTTCGGTATTGGGTTCAGAGTAAGCGCAAAACGAATTCGAAATCAATTAATCGATATAAATAGATGTACAATGAGCATGACCAGGAGGATACTTTGCTAAAAACATAAGAAAAACTGATCACAAACAGATAATAGATCAAATCACAAGAACGGGACATTAATTATCTCAAACCAGATAGAAAAATGATGAGCATGTATAGAAGAGACTGTACGGCCGTGTTGACCATGTAATTCTCAGGACACACTTAATTATAAGGAATACGACATTAATCGGAGAGATACGGAAGTCGCCGAATAGGAAATGAAGGGCAAGAGTTGAAGATAAATGTAAAATTACCAAAACGAGGAACAAAAAACGTTAAAGATTGATCTTAGTAATTAAACGGCGGGGAGTAGACGAATTAATAGAAAGTATCATTGCAACGAAATGGATCATGGATACAAGACAAAAACCCGAAAGCGAGATGAGACGGAATGATGTAGAAGATGTAGCCGTAAAATACCTTCATCATTATCTACATCGAAGAAGTGAAAACATATTCTATACGATTGGGAATTACTGGATGATGACCAAGAATCAGATGAGTACCGATGGAAGAAGCTCGATGTGGGGAACAGATACCACGTGGAAAGAAATGGACAAAAGTTAGAAAAAGAAGGTCACCAAAAATCCAAAGAGAATTATAGAATCTATCCGCAATGGCGAAAGGATCACCGTCTTAAAAGAGAAGCTCAGCGAAACTAGATACAAAAGATGCAACCACCCCATGGAGGAGACAACTGGACGACCAAGAGAAAAAATGAGGAGCTTAAAACCGGGGCAATGGAAGAAGAGTCATTGGAGGAGGAAAAGTCAACCATCTTAAAAGGAGAAACCCGAAATACAGAATGAAAGAGCCGAACTGTAAAACGATGTCGAAAACGAATGTAGGAAAATAAAACGTATTGAAAAAACAAGATCCCACCAGTTAGATATCGTAATGAAGCCACAAAAAAATTAGAAAACGACCACTGCGAAAAATTAATAGAAATATTACAGCAAGGCGCAAGGAGCCAAAGACGAGCAGCAACGGACGCACGCGAAAATAAACATGGCAGAAAATGGTGAAAACCTTGAGGAATTTAAGAGAATTGGTAAAATAGATCGAGGAAGTATAGAAGGAAAATGAATGGTGCCCGGAAGTATTCGACCAAGTAATACGGAAATGGAAACACCGAGAGTTGGGCACAAGAAACCCAATGGAAATATAAAATAAAAGTATTTACCCCGATCAAAACATCGGAGAACTAGGAAGTCCACCCGACAGCAAAAAAAGGAAGTAAAAAGAAATTAGCATACGAAACCCCCTTCCACTTACAAATTTCACGGACGATCACTGGACAATATGTGGAAGTAGGATAACCCAATTGGTGATCGGGAGAGATAAATCCCTTGAAAATGGGCGAGGGAACATTGGGAATACGCTGAAAAGAAAGGAGATAAACCAAAACCAATTCAAAGCAGTATGAGCACCGCCCAGATGGGAGGAGATAAAATGAAACTCCAAAAATGTGTTTCGAGGGGTATGAGGAAATGATTTGAATGAAAATACAGCATGAGAGGAGGAGCTGTCACCACTAGATAATAAAATACCCATTTAAAGTTACCAAGAAATCGAGAGAGCAAACCATCAACAGTTAACACCAAATCATATGAACAACAAGGCAGACGAAATAGAAGAGATGATAATCGAAATGGATATCGAGGACAAAGGACTTTCAACACCATGAAAAAAGTGTATAACACAAACTCCGAAGCCAAAGGACGATATACCTAACACAAGACTGGAACGATTGGCTCAGAAAACAAAACGAGGGAAGCCAAAAAAGATAACCCTAACGAACACCGGAAAACGAGAAACCAAAGAAACAGGTTACGTCCATGGAGAAACGTCCAAGAGGTAGAACGAAATTGACAGTCAAAAACGAGAGGAACCAAAAATTAAAGCCAATTCAAACAAACAACAATGGATGACAAGGTGGATTAAACTAGAAAAAATAGCATACGAGATGAGAAAAACCACCCCAGAGAGGAAAGCGGGACGGAAATGGATAAGAGGAATACTAGCTGATATTGCTAATTAATCAACCAGCCAAACCATTGAGAAAGATTATGGCAAAGAAATCGAGCAAGCGAGGACGCCAAACAACTATTGTATACCGTATCGCAGCCTAATTCCAAAGCTGATCAAAGAGAAAACTAAAAACGATGAAACTAGAATGGGAAGAAATGAGACAAATAAGTCGCCCAATTACTCACAAATATGGATGACGATGAATATCGATTAGTGGCACTCTCCTATCTCGTGGTATAATCTAATGAGCTTATCAACAAGCAAAATTACCGAAAACAAACAGTCATGAATAATGTTAGAACTAACAGCAATATTGTACAACAAGAAAATCGAAACCGGGTATACTGCGAATGCGTGGATGAAACAAATTTATAAATAAACCGCCGGAAAAAACGAACAAGTTTAAAAACCAAATGCACGTAAGACTGAAAGCATTGTTAACGATTTTCGAACACGAACTGCCCAATAAAAGATAATAGCAATGAGAAATACAAGCATACACTCACTAATTGTGACAATGATGATGTGGTTATGTGCACAGGTTGCAACAAACGGATTCCTAATATTCGATTGTGATAAAGCTAGTACTGGGGGAACAAAATATTCGTTAAAGATATCGAAGAATGCCAGGGAGCCAATACCAAATAACCTGACCATATAGAAAGAAGCGATAACGTATCATATTCATACCAAGAATCGATTTAACAGAACAAAGCCACGGAATGTGCAATTGCACGAAAAACACTAGTTAATACCATTGCGGAGCACACTCCCACGTATTCATAATAATCCTGGAAACAGAAAGAGAAAATATTACAAGTATCGCTGAGAAACAGTTGCAAGATTCTATTCAGCGCGGAGGAGAATGAGATGGAAAGGAAGGAAGTCGTTTACTAAAAGGAAAAAGTGAAATGGATTTACAGGTACCAAAGCCATATCGTCGCGGGGAATAATCAACTCAAGCAACTGGAGACTGTCGAAGGAGGAAGTACACCATAAAGGAGAATTGTAACGGAGTTTAGTCGTAATCGAAACCTACACAGTCGAATTTTAAAAGGATATGAGGCACAATTTCGAATGGGCAACACAAGTAATGAAATCAAATCAAATGTGCCAGGGGGTTGGCAACAGATGATACGGTGTGGCAATTGACCGGGGAAATTCAACATTAATTATACCAAGCAAAATCCACAAATGTGAATGCAATCTGTAAGAATATCAGCATTCATTCTGACGAGAGTAAGAGGAGAAGTATTTTGGAGAAGATCGCAGAAGATTACAAATAAATACGGTGAATCAAAATAATAACGAAAGCCGGAAAGATCAAAGCCAGAAACTAGGTCGACAACCACTTGAGTAATCAAACTCACTCCACAGCAATTGATAACCAGGTTATAAGCAGTAGGATGGGAATGAGATTCATAAAGGGAAAATAACACAAATATGCTCTGGAAAGGAGTGGCTATTATGCCACCAACTTACGCCATGGGTTGTTATGCAAGCCAAGGACAGTTGCGTGGGAACAAGTAATAGCTCCAGTAGCCAAAGTGTGAAAGTGTAGAATTGTAACGCTGTACGATGATATAATAGATGGATTTCCTCTATCATAAAGGACAAGAATCAATGCAAAAAGTATATCACGACTTAATACGTAACGACTGCCAATTGAATAAGGAAATACTGAAAACAAAATTAGCCGTAGCAATAACCAACCCGGATAGCGCAATGCCACTGTTACCGTTACAAGAAGGACATTTTGGAATAATAGCCGGAGAAGTAATGTACATATTTAAGTGCGAGAAAACATTTGCTATGGTACCAGAAAAATCAACAGCACCACCCGTAAAATTTACCAATGAACTAGAAGTAGTATATAAAAAGCAGATTCGATACGTACAACCAGTAACGCGAATGATGAAACTACTAACAGATAAACCAAATTATTACGACTGCAATAATGCTTTCGAACCAATGTTTCAACAAACAGATGGAAAATGGGTAATGTTCCCAATGAGAATCCCAGTGGCCGAACCGAAGAGATTTGGATTGACAGAATTAACTACAGAGCAAGAATTTCGACCATTAGACGTAGTGAACAGTGGTATATATTCACAAGAAAGTCTAGAGGCAGCGAGACAGAATTTATTATTCCCAGCAAGAAGAGAGTCAATATTATCAAATATAGTAACCATAACGGGCGTTACGAATTTCGAACAGAAACCCAATTACGAGTTACTATCATCACCAGACCATTTCCAACAGGCAACATCCAATATGATGAAAGCAATGTGGGGTAGATTTCTAGTGTTCGGTCAAATGATGGCTGGAATATTGGGCATAATATTAATAATCCAAATAGTAAGAGTGATACTAACACAAATTCTGGCATGCTTCGACATCTACAAACGGGAAAAGAAAGTAAACTGGAAACTATTAGTCGGAGTACTACCTTTTCTGGCAAAAACAATGGTGTTGCATGGACATTCAAAAGATATCCACAAAATCAAACGATTATTACGAGTCCTAACAACGATGAAAGGGACAGACGAGGAGATTGGCAGACGATTCAAGAAGGCACTGTATGATGAAAGAGCGAGAGACGAACTAAAGAGAAGCAGGAAAAGTATGTGGGAAAGAATCAAGGAATATAGAAGAACCGGCAGTGATGATGATTCTGACGATGAAGAGAATAACGGAAAAGGAAACGCACCAAAAATGATCCAAGCACCAGTATACTGGGATGAAAAGAAGACATGCGCATGGATAAGCGAACCATTGTCAAGTAAGCCATATGAGGAACCAAGCAAATTACCACGAACAAAAGCAACCACAATGGGAACAAAAATGATACCAACCGCAAATATTTACCCATCACTCTACAACCCTGACTGGGAAGCAACAAATCCAATAAACACAAGACGATCAAGAATTGTAGATCAGGACGAGGAAGTTAGAACAATAGCGGCACTATATACATAAACTGAACCAGCGATTACACTAATTATCGAAATAAATGGGAAAGAAACGGAAGCGATGATAGACACTGGAGCAAATATCTCAGCAGTACATTTAAGCGAAATACCACGACATCATTGGAAGGATATCGAACCAACTGGAGTTCATGTAATCGCCTGCAGTAAGGAAACGGTAAACGTAATGGGACGATGGTGGACAACATTAAAACACCAGAACAATAAAGTAGAGACATACCTAGCAGTAATACCACAACTAAGCGTACCATGTATAATTGGAACCGATTTAATGCCAGAACTATTCAAAGAAATTGTCATCGACCTGGGAACATTATGTCTGAAAGATAAAGAAGGCAGAATCTGCACAATGAACACAATAGTAAGGTGTTCAGAGAAAATAGTTGTACCAGCTAAATCACAAATGATCTGTTATATCAAGGTGGATGAAGGCATTACGGGAGAAATGGTATTCGAACCAAGTAAAAAATTCGAAAAACGACGAGAATTACCATTAGCAAGAGAAATAATCGAGATAAACGAAAACGGCGAATTACCAATCAACATCACGAATTTTGACGAAGAAGATAAAATAATATACGAAAACGAAAGATTGGGAAAGTTGACACCCATGATAGATATCGAGTTGCTAAAGGTAAAGGAGGAAGGAGAAGAAGACAAACCACTATGGACAATAGACAGCGAACTCCTAAATGAAGACGAAAAAGCTCAATTACAACAACTGTTGATGGAATACAAAGATATTTTCGCCGTATCAGATTTGGATTTGGGAACATGCGATGTAACATTACACGCAATACCATTATCGGACGAAACGCCAATTGCACTAAGACCATACAAACTAGCAGAAGCTCAAAAGACGGTAGCAGAGCAGGAGGTACAAAAAATGTTGGATGCGAAAGTCATCGAACCAAGCTGCTCACCATGGCAATTCCCAGTTGTTATGGTGAAAAAGAAAGATGGAACGCAAAGGTTCTGCATCGATTATAGGAAGTTAAATGCGGTAACCAAAAGGGATACGTATCCCTTACCAGATATCAACGAAATGCTGTTGACTTTACAAGGAGCAGCCTACTTCACTTCACTGGACCTAAAAAGCGGATACTGGCAAATAAAAATGAAAGAAGAAGATAAAGAGAAAACCGCATTTACCATCGGTAGAGACTTATATCAGTTTAAGAAAATGCCATTTGGATTAACAAATGCACCAGCATCATTCCAACGATGCATGAATTTCGTTACCCACGGGATAAAACAATGCATGGTGTATATAGACGACCTGCTGATCTACTCAAGCACTTTCGAACAACACTTAGAAGATATACGAAAAGTATTTATCCGACTAAGACAGTGGAAATTAAAGCTGAAACCATCCAAGTGCGATTGGGCTAAAGAGAAAGTGACATTCTTGGGCCACATAGTATCAGCAAAAGGAAAGGAACCAGATCCCAGGAATATCGAGAAAATCAAAAACTGTCCTGCACCAAAAACAGTAACTCAAATACAAGAATTCTTAGGGCTATGTGGATATTATAGAAAATTCATCAAAAATTATGCGGGCATAGCGAAACCAATACAAGACCTAGTCAAAAAAGATACATCATTCATGTGGGGAAACGAACAACAAATAGCATTCGAAACATTACGGGACAAATTAATCGAAGCATCAATCTTAGTCCACCCTGATTTCAAAAAGCCGTTCTTATTAGCAACCGATGCAAGCGGATACGCATCCGGTGCAATATTAGGACAACTAGACGACGAAGGAAAAGAACGTGTAATCGGATATTACAGCAAAACATTCAAGAAACACGAGAAAAACTACTCAGTCACCGAGAGGGAAGCATTGGAAATCATACAAGCGATTAAACACTTCAAATACCTACTGTGGGGTCACGAAATATGTATTACCACGGATCACCAGCCACTAGTATGGATTGGCCAACACATAGAAGCATCAAGCCGACTCATGAGATGGGCGATGCAACTACAAGAATATTCTCCGTTTATAAAATTCAAAGCGGGCCGAGCAAACGTAAATGCTGACTGTATGTCAAGATTCATCTTCCCAGACTTAATGGATGAAGAAGTTAGACGAATATGTATAATGATTGCGGAAGATATCGATTTCTCTCAATTAATGATCGACCAACAAGAAGACCCAGAATTGAAATTGATAATTGAATACGTGAAAACGGGTAAACCAGAAATCTACGAAAAAGACCCACAACTATAAGAACATATGGATAAACATCGACACCGATATGTAATCGAGAAAAAATGGCTATTAATAGCAGATGGTGAGCAAAGACTAATGGTAATACCCGAAAATAGACGGAAGGAACTGTTAACTCAATATCACAATGGAAAATTAGGCGGACATATGTCAGTAAAGAAAACGCTCGCAAGGATGAAACAGAAATACTCTTGGCCAAATATGTCTGAATCCGTGAAAGATTGGATAAAAAGTTGCCTCATCTGCGCAACAAGAAAAAACACTGGAGCGAAATGGAAAGCACCGTTAAAACCTATGCCAGTACCAGCCGAACCTATGACAATGATATCGATGGATATATTAGGACCATTACCAGAGACACTTAACGGAAATATATACATATTAGTGGTCACAGATTATCTGACAAAATTCCCAGAAGCATTTGCGATGAAAGATCAAAAGGCCAAAACAATAGCACAAAAACTTGTAGAAGAAATCTGTTGCAGGTACGGAACTCCAAAGCAAATACTAACAGATCAAGGAACGAATTTCATGAGTGAAATAATGAAAGAAGTAACCCACTATTTTAAGATAGAAAAACTGAGAACGTCACCGTATCATCCACAATGCAACGGGTTAACAGAGAGATTCAACGGGACATTAATACAAATGTTATCAAATTATGTAGACAGATATCAGAGGGATTGGGACGAATATATCAATTTATGTCTGCTGGCCTATAGAATGTCAACACATGCCGCAACTAAGATGAGCCCATTTAAATTAATGTACGGTAGAGAATGTAATATGCCGATGGACCTAGAATATCAGCCGCCAATATCGCAGTATATGGAAGAAGATGACTACGTCACAAAGTTCAAAGAAAGGATGCAAGAAATATGGAGAACGGCAGGACTAAATATCAAATTCAATCAAGAAAGTTACAAAGATCTGCATGATCAGAAGAAAAACGTCAAACCACATACTTTCAACGTAGGGGACTGGGTAATCATCGAAACACCAGAACTGATCCCAGGTACAACAAAGAAATTACAAAGAAACGGAAAAGGACCGTACGAAATCCTATATGCAAGCGAAACCAATGTAAGAATGAAGGTAGTGAACAACCCCTTCACTAGACCAATATATGTGAATGTAGCAAGATGTAAAGCCATACCAAAGACAATAACAGCCCAACCAGAAGAAAGACGTATAATGACACGGTCTCAAACCGCAAGGATATCGATGCTAAGATGTACCAACCAGGATTATCCTTATATGGACCCAGACGAATACGACGAAGACGAATATCAAGAATATGATGATGAAGAATGGGAAGACCACCATACGGGAAAATTAGAACCAGAAATAGCAGAAGGCATCGTAAAAGAGGCTAAGACCTTATTGTCAGAATGGTCTAAAGAGAAACGAGACATTGAGATACTGGGAGGACTAATGAGAATAATCGACAATTACAAACGCGACGAGCCAGATACCGAACACATAACCACAATAATAATAAACTGGCCAATTCTATTTACTATCGGTGACAAAGAAAGTAATACTCCGCTTCATACAATTATGCAGACGAACAATCATGAAAGAATGCAAGAATTAATCAATATATGGAAAAAATTGAGAAAATCGATCGATCCAAGAAACGAAGACGGAGAAACCCCACTAATGATCGCATCAGGAAGAGACATCCCAACATGGATAATCAAAGCTCTACTAAAAGCAGGAGCAGATGTGACAGCGACAGATAGAAAAGGGGATACGGCGTTGAGACGCGTAATACTAACAAACATGCCAAAAAATCTGGGAGCGATGCTAAATAACGTTACCAAAGAAAATATCGATAACTTAGAAGACCTACCCGATCTACTACGCGTTGCATTGGAATGCAATAAGCAAGAGATGGCAATAAGATTAATCCAATGGAAACGACCCGATAACGGTAAATGGACAATAAATACCAACCAAACGTATGAACAAGGAGAAAACGAGTTCATGAAATTAGCCTTATTTCAGTACAATACATTGGTAGCAATATACGAACTAATCAAAAGAGGAGACCTACTATTAACCAACTTCAGCGGAACCGAACAACAGGCAGTAAGAGAGAAACAACAATTGTTCAAACTGATAAGAGAATTCCGACATAAAGAACAGTATAAGGCTTGGGAACTACATCAATGTTCCAATTTAATGAGTCAATTCAATTACATCCAACGGTTCTACCAGAAAATCATATATAATCTACAAGCCAATCGAAATGTTCGCCAGACGCTAGCAAGCGAAGATATAAAACGGGAAGTCTTTAACCGATTTCGGATAACGCAAAAAGATCAGTTGAATGAAATAGTACGAGCAGCAAGACAAATAATGCCCGCAAGATTCGGATTACAAAATAGAACACAAATACTCACAAGATTGGGAATAATAGCACAATCATACGCCATCGGAGACGAAATCGACCAGATACAGAACTGATAATGCGAAAACTACCAAGAGCCTTTACCTTTACAATGCCATCAGGAATGATACCGTTGCATACCGCCATACATCAACGACAAGACAACCGCATTCTAAAAATCATAAAACTATTAGAAAAATGCGGAGAAAAATCGAATAGAAGAGGGAAAAATGGCAAAACAGCTCTAATGTACGCCGCACTATCTGGAGTAAAAATGGCAGTAATACAAGAATTAATAAGAACCGGTTCGGAACTAACGGAGAGATCAGACGATTGGAGCAGTATACTCGAGCTAGCAACCAACGAACCAAATGTAGCAATGATAAAATTTATCACAGAAAATGCAACGAGAAGAGAAATAGAGGAACTTTGTGCGGATACCCAAAGGTTATCATGGAGAACCATATACCGAAACAAAGAGGCGATAAAAATCTTACTAAATTGGAAAATACCAAGATCCGACGAATACGCAATAGATGTAAATGAAAGATACGAAGACGGAGAAAATGCACTATTGAAAAAGTTGATGATAAAGGGAGGAAACCCCAAAATAATAATGATAGTACTACAACGACCAGAATTGAGATTTACCGATAACATTAAAGAACAAATGAGAATCGAAAATGAAAAAGCGGAACTCGTTAACCTGGTAGAAAATTGGAAAGTCACGAAAACAAGAGTCCGAAAGAAACGAACGTCATTAGACGAAATAATCAAAGCAAGAGACAAAGCAATAACCCAAGTATGTATAACAAGAATCCAACAAAACTGGATAGGAAATAAAATATGTGAAAAAGAGATGACAAACCTAAAAGACCCCATTTACATAAAAGGAATAGAAGCCCGACGAAGATATCGAATATGCATCTACAGAAACAAGAAACGTCCAAGGAGGTGCGTAATTAAGAGAGCACCAAGAAAACCAGGAGGAAAAAGTACAAAACCAACAACCAAAGGAATAATGAACCCAGTAAAGGTAGTCAACAAAGAAACAGAAAAGATGACAACTGAATACAACAACAAGAGAGCGAAATACCTACAATGGGAAACAAACGACACCAAAACCACCAAAAATAATACGGAAATAGAAAAAATATATACGCATCAAGTAAATAAAATATGCATAGCAGAAATTAACGGACGATGAATGGGACGATGCCAAAAGATCACACTAAATCCAGGAGATCAGCTAATAATACGAGGACTACATTTACAAGCAGAATATAGAATCTGCATACCCAGACCAGAAATAAAATCTCTAAAATGTACAACGGAAAAGACGGGAAAGGAAGCAACAACGAAAACCACAATCCAGTGGATAACGGGTCGCGCCATAACAACATTGGATCTCGATCAACATGGAACTATCACTGGAGGAAGAAAATTAATAATAACACAAGATTTACAGATAATGGAGAAACAATTATGCACAAAGGAAATAACGAACGAAGATAACGAGATACTTCAATGCAAATTCTACCAAAACCACCCAAACGAAACAATTAAACGAACAGTGAAAACAAGATATTCAATATGCGTATGGAGAAATCTGATTATACCGATATGTCCCCAACAAAAGAAGAATGAAAACCCTACGGCGGAAACAACTACAGTAACGTACAAGGATGAAAAAGAAAACATCACGGAAAAAGAAAATGAAACCGGAAATAAAGAGAAGGACAGATATATCTCAGAAGCCCAAATGGAAAGAATAATGGAACTAATTGAGAAAAACCAAGAGCCAACCGCAATAGAACAAACCATGAGAGAAAACATCATCACTAATACTGAAGAACCAATAGAAATTCCAAACTGGATACGAATAGTATGGATTACGAGCATAATAATAATCGCAATAGCAACCGGAATCGCAATGGGCATAACAAAAGCAATCAACAGATATAAAATCAGACAAATAAAGATGGAAATAACCAGAGAAAAATTAAAAATGAAAGAACAAGGATGGTGGAATGAGAGATTTCGACAAATCGGGACCCCTCATAAAATACAAAG
Source organism: Schmidtea mediterranea (assembly GCA_022537955.1). Classification (NCBI taxonomy): domain Eukaryota; kingdom Metazoa; phylum Platyhelminthes; order Tricladida; family Dugesiidae; genus Schmidtea; species Schmidtea mediterranea. The sequence continues at coordinate 204,023,241 of CM039680.1, read as the reverse complement.
GGTATAAGTAAAGGATATATGAGTGTATATAATGTATAAATTGTAAATATATCAGTAATATAAAGCGGTATGTATATTATATGAAACCCTGTAAATAATGTAAAAATGAAATTGAGACACAAATAATGAATACAAAAACAACATTGAGACACGAATAATGAATACAAATTAAGGAAGATGGAACAAAACTATCAAACAAGTACGAACAACGAAACGGTAATCGAAATGTGGAAACAACAATATAATGCCCTAACGAAAGTAGTAAACACGTTACAAGAACAATGGACGGAGAGCCAAATAGCGCTGAGAGAAGCTCTAAATACAAATATGTATCACATGCTAAACATAGAAGAACAACAGAGACGAATGAACGAAATGGAACGAGAATTGCAAATATTAAGAACAGAAAACCAATGGCAGAGAAACGAGTTGCAAAGAGTAACGGAAGAAACGGAAGATGAACCACAGGTAAAATGGAGAGAATGGATACTGAATCAAGACGAGGAGAGAATAGAACCAGACTCATCGAGTAACGTAAAGTAGAATAAAAAAGAATGTATATATGTAAAAAGAGTAAAAGTATAAATCAAAGTATAAATAAAAGTATAAATGCGTAAATAAAGAATACAAAACTAATAAATGTATAAAACCCAAACAACTCAAATTGAAATGTATATAATTATAGAAAATGGAACAACAAAGAACCGTAACAGAAGCCAATGAGGTTATTGAAATAATCAGAAAACAGACCCAAATAGAATCGAGACTACGATGTGGAGCATGCACTAAACTATTAAAAGACCCAAGACAAACAGAGTGCGGATGTAGATTATGCACTGAATGCATAATGGAATTAACATTGAACGGCCCAAAACAATGCCCCGATTTTAGAGAAACAGAGATCGCATCACTAGGAGAAACGCAGGAAGATCTAGCAGCCAGTAGAGAAATAATGAACATGGGATTAAAGTGCCCAAACGAACCTTGTGATTGGGAAGGGAAGATCAGAGAAGCAAGCGATCATTTAAACCAATGTAACTATAAAAGAAAACCCTGCGAGAAATGCCAACAACCCATAATTGAGGGCGAAGAGAAGCAGCATGAAAACGTATGCGAAGAAAGACAAACAAGATGCGGATACTGTAATATTATAGAAACATGGAGACAAATACAACAAGAACACGTAAATGTGAAAGAAGAAAAGATCTGTGCAAGATTCCGAGGAAAATGTCTAAACAAATGTGGAGTCGGAGAAGAAGTAGAGCTTAAAGAGCATTGGGGAAAATGTAGCAAAAAACGAACAGAATGCCCAATGGCAAAATGTGGATGCAAAACAAAGATACTAAGAGAAGAGACGATACAGCATGTGCAAGAAACGTCCGAGGAGCACATGAAGATATGGGTGAATGCTATGAATAATATGGACCAAACGATGATAAAGATGAAAATCAAAATCGAATCACACAAAATATTATTGACTGAAGTATTCAATACCAGAGAGTCATTCGAACTAGCACGAATAGGAATGACAGAAACAGAAAAGAACGTAGAAAATGAAATGAAAAGATTGAGAGAACATTACCAAAAACTAAGAAGCTATACACCAACGGGAGAAAACTTACCTATTGCTCCATATATATGGAGAATTGAAGAATTCACAAGGAAATGGCAGAGAGCAAGAGACGGAATGGAAGTATCCATAACCAGTCTACCATTTTATTCATGGAAGAACGGATACAAACTAAGGATGAGGGTTTACCCAAATGGAGATGGAACAGGAAAAGATACCCACATATCCACATTTTTCGTATTAGTAAAAGGAGAATGGGATGAGCTACAATCATGGCCGTTCAGCAATAAAATGGCCCTCACAATAATGTCAGCAAAAGACGCACATGTGGAGAAGCTCAGACCCGACGGAGCGCCCTGCTACAATAGGCCGATAGCAGATGTAGGCGTAGCAATAGGGTCGCCAAGGATAATGAGACAAAATGTAATGTGGGAATACTTAGAAGGAGACACATTATTCGTAAAATGGTCGGTAGAAAGAGAAGGAACCGGAAGAACCGAGTAGGAGAAAAGATATGTAAAGTGTAAATAAACATAAATATATATATGTATATATAATGTAAAAGTAGTACCGTAAAACCTAAAAATACTCGCGCGTAAACTGAGAAAAACAGATAACCACCATGAATAACAAATTTAATTGTAAATACCAATTGTAGAATGAACAATAAAGAAATAACAATCGAGATAATAAACCACCTGCCAGTGTTAAAGATGATGCAAATCATGGGTGACGAGTACCAAAAAGCAGTTTTAATTAAAAGTAACAAGATGGAAATAATGAATAAAATAAAAACGGAAACGGAAACGGAAAAGTGCGAGAGAATGTGGCAGCAATTACAGAATGGGCACGAAAACGAGTTAATTATGAAACAGAGTAACAATGTAATGAATAGAGTCAGAGAGATATACGAAGAAGGGATAGAGGAGTTCGAAAAATTAATAAAGAAAAAGATAGAACAAGACATAAGAGAGGAAAAAGGAAAATACGCATCAGGACAGATGATAGAAAACCAAAAGGCCGAGGTGGAAAAACTCCAAAAACAAGCCGAAAAACAAGAAATAACAGTGAAACATGGAAAAGTAATGTTGGAATTATTAAACAAAAACATCACAGAGTTAAAAGAGAAAGCAAATGAAGTAAAATGGGGATACTATAAAGAAGCCATCAACGTGGCGTACCACAAAAAAGAACTCCAATCAAAAAATAAAGAAGCAAAAATAGAGATAACCTTCGGGAAAGCAATGATAGAATTAGCTAACCAAAGAAGCGGTCAACTGAAGGAGGAAGTAGAGGAGTTAAACGAAAGATTGCTAAAGAAAATGGACGAATTAGAAAAGATGCGAGCAAAATACCTAAGTCAGCTGGCAAGAGCGACCTTTAATCAATGTCGAACTGAAGGAGCCGGTAGAAGGAATAAAGAATTGGAGGCTCAAATTGAACAAATTGGAAAGATGCAAATCAGAGTAAGAGAGGAATTGGAACGCACCAAAAAGGAACAAACCTCACAAGTAGCCGAATGGACAAAAGTAATGAATGCAAGTGAAAGGAAAACAAATGGAGTATTAAAAGAAGCCAAAACTTGGAAACAGAAATACCAAGCGGCAATGAAGAAGCTGAAAGAATTCCCCGAGAAGTGTGTACCCCTCGACAATCTACAGATGTGGGAACAACTCGAGGAACAAAAAGTAGAAACAGAAAATTTACAAGCTCAATTAAGATTACAAGAAAAAAGAGAAGGGAACCTCAGAAAATTCACTACGGTGAAAGTGAATCAGCTGACGAAGATACAGGATCAAATACGAAAACTAACCCAAGGTAAAGAACAGAGCGACCTGCAAGTAGAAATAGAAAAGAGCAGATTGGAGTGCGCAGAGCAGGAAATAGATAAATATAAGAAAATGTGCGAACAAAGAGATCTCGCAATCCATCGACAGAAGGCACTCAGAGGATGCGAAAAGGAGGTCTTTGACGCAAAAGTGAGGGAACTGCAAGCAGAATTAGAAGGAATGAGAACCCAAAGAGACACCTCAATAATGGAAAGAGAGATAGAAGATCTTATTGAAGAGGTAAACCAGCTATCATATATGCTGGATGGGGAAATGAACACCTCACAAGGATTACGGGAAAGAATAAACAAGATGTTAAACATCCCACCCATGGTTTGGACCTCACTTATACCTATGGTGCCAATGCCAATTGTAAATACAAATGTGGGCGAACCATTCGAACAACCACAAGAAGCCGTGATAGATGAAGGGTTTGTGGAAGTTTGGGGCACATGGGTATAGGAAGAGTGGAAGAAAAAGGTTGTAAAAAGTATAGAAAATGTAAATAAACCTCGATGTAAAATAAAAAATAAAAATAAAAAATAAAAACGTCAAATAAAAATACATAAAAAGAATAAAAAATGCAAAAATCATAAAAAATAAAAGAAACCAAAAATAACAAAAAATTAATGTACAAAAATTGTAGAAAATGAATAATCAGAATGATCTAACAACAAATGAAGGAGAGTCCGGCGAGACCACTTACAACGAGAGTATCAAACCTATAAAGGTTGAAGTGGAAAACGAGTACCCACTACCAATAATATGCAAGACCAAGGAGGTAGTGGAAGGAGAACGGAGTGAACAGGAAGAGATGATAAAAAATATAAAGATAGCAATGGAGCAGCAGATACAGGAAATAGACTGTATAACAAACCAATGGTTTCAATCACGAAACTTAATAAAGACATTGAAAAGAGAATGCGAGGAACTAAAAAGACAAAGGGAAGAGGTAGAAGACGAAAATGAATGGTTAAAACAAAAAATCGAATTAAATAAAGGTTGGGAAGAAAGGGTAAACGAATTAAAAACCGAGTTAGCCGCAAAATGGTCAAGGCATGTGTTGGAGGACCATTGGAAAACCCAAGCGAAAAAGATGAAGAAAAAATATCAAAAAATAAAGAGATTAAATAAAGCATACGGGAAGCTCGAGAAATATGCCATAAAACAATACGAAAAAAGACGGCAATACAAACAACAAATACAAATGTTAAAAGTAGAAAATGAAACCCAAAAAAGTGCGATGGAGGAAAAAGATAAAATAATTACCCTAATTCCCGAAATGAGAGGCAGATTAATGAGAGCAGAGTTAAAGCTGATGAGTAGTCCAACCCTGAGTAGTCACGACGAGTTGAACCCCGAATAAAATAAATACGAAAAATTTACAAATGTAAATAAACAAAAGTTGAAAGTCGTATAAATAGAAGAATGAACTCACACCCACTAATCTATGTCTTCTTAACCATCGCCCTCATCAACAAATCGAACCCAAATCTTCAGAAAACCCAAGAAGCTATCGAAATAGCCCAAACTATTAAAGTAGAACTCACCCGAATGCGAAAATACGTTCTTCAAAAACCTTCATGTCAAAACCTCGATCCCCATCTACTACGGAAGATCAATCAACTTTCTCAACTTGAAAACACCATTCTACAAACAACAATACCTTCACCTCACCCAATTCCGAACAATGCAAAATCAAACAAATTTGAAATCATAATCCTCTGCTTGGGAATCACCCAAATCGTTATTATCATCGTCACAGCAACCTGTCAACTCACCCAAATCGCAAAATCGTATCAAAAACCTCCAGCAAATAGAGATCGAAGAGAAGAGATCGAATCAATCGAACAATCCGCTTCATAAGACCCTCTAACTCAAGTTCTCAATATCAAAACAACTCTGCAATAAACAATCAAATGCAAATGATCGAATCTCAACCCAAACCAATCCAACTGGACGACACCCCAGGTCCAAGTCACGGATATCGAATCTGACAATAATCAAATAACTATTCTATCGTGTGTAATTGTAAATAAAAACTTACTAACTATATTGACTTACGTATAATATCCCATCACCTTAAGTGATGTCTGCTTAGTTCTTATAAATTGCCATTTTATCTTTCTATTTTTAGTAAATGTATAAAAGTAACAGCATCGGTATGTGAATGTGCTTATGAGAAATTGGGGGGCGCAATTTAAATGGCCTCGGGAGTGGTTTGTTGGGCTCAGAGCCACAATTTAAACAAAAAAATAAAAGTAAAAATTAAAGTCAAAGAGTGGAAGTAATGGAACGAATCACTGTACATAAACATGCACCGCACAAAGATACTAAAAATCAACAAACAACATATTAATTAAAACAAAATAAAATATAACAAAAAATAAATAAAACAAATAATTAATTAAAAATTCGGAAAATGCCTACAGATGCAAAAAGAAACATACAAAGAAATAAAATAAACTGCCAAAACCTTGAAAAATAAGGTTTAGAAAAAACACAGGCAGAAGTGGCGGCCAGAAAACAAAATATTGAGGTTAAAAAATAATATTGTAATAAAATAATAATAAAAATAAAAATCAACATTGTAATATTAATATATCAAAAAATAAGGAAAAATATATAAAAAATTACAAAAATATTTTGAAATAAATAAAATAATTAAAAAACCCTAAAAGTCGCGAAAAATCGCCTATTGGTCGCACACACGCATGAAATTAGTATATATACAGTGATGAAATTCATTACTTTTAATCTTATGCTTTTCACTGAAAAATTTGAACCTAATACAGAACCGTCAATTTTAAAGAGAGTAAGGAATTTTTCATTGTCAATTGTAGATTTTCATGTATTATGATGATAATAATATGTTCTTTTCAAAAATATTGGTGGGTTTCTGGGTGTTGATATTTTGAAACTATAGGGTTGTTACCCAGATACCCCATACAAATATCTTTCGCTTACCACTCGGCACCCGTTGCTATGCAACGTTGGAACTGTGTTCGAGTGGGTAGATCGTCCGCAAAAAGTGAGCGTTATTGCTAATGCTATAATTGATCGAACGATCTCTGGGTCCAACGAGCTGTCGATAGAAGACCTGTGCTCGCTTTTGATTTTTAGGTCCCATTATTCTCCTATCTCTTTCAAATGTTAACCTATACTCTAATATCATTCATTGTTATGTCCATTCCCATAGTCCTTCTTATCGTTGTCCATGTCGAAGATTATTCTTTGGTCGGTACACCCTTGGTTATGTTAAGTATTCACGCACTAGTTCTCTTACTCTTATCCCTATCATAACTACAATGTTCCCTATTATTATCACTAGCATTATCATTGTTGCTATTATATGTACTACCTTTATTAATTGTTACTACAATTACCTTTATTATTATTTTTATTACTATAACTACCATTATATTTATTGTTATTACTACTATGATTATTACTACTATTATTATTATCATAATTATTATCATCATTACTACAAATACCATGATTATTATTATTATTATCATTATTATTATTATTATTATTATTATTATTATTATTATAATTAATATTATTATTATTATTATAATTATTATTATTATTATTTTAATTACCCTTACCCTTATCATTATCGTTATTATTATTAAGATTTTGTAGGGATCCGTCCTTATTCCTCAGCTTTAAGAAATATTTTTCTTATATAAAAATTTAGTTGTAATCCTTCTGTATCTTTCGGTTTTTGATAAAGTATTTTTGTAAATTCGAAAATTTTAGCAGCGTTCCGCCCTTATTTTACGGTTCATCCCTATTCTACCGTTTTCGACAAAGTATTTTCATTGACTCGGAAAATTTGAGCAGCGTTCCACCCTTATTTTACGCATTCCATTTTTACGTTACAATTTTTGTTAAGTATTTGAATTAATTCGGAAAATTTGAGCAGCGTCCCGCCCATATTTTCCGTTTCAATTGACATAATTTATTTAATTCTTATTTAAAAACATTATTTTTCATGATTTTGGTCGTTCGGATTAATCTTTTTCCGATGGCTATTCATTTTAACTGTTGCAACGATTTCGCAATTTTCCCCGCTACCCATTCCCTCTTTTTGTCCTTAAGATCTATGTATGTTCATATTATATTTAATGAATGCCCACTGGACTACTCGGTGTTATGTCAATTTAACAGGAAACGGATGATGAAGGAGCAGCCAATAAACTACTCATTTACCCTCCAATTTCCCCTATGTACGGATAATATTGACGTTTCGACTCCTGCGTTCCGCACGCTGGGGCCTTCACGGGCACGATCTATTGGCGATTTTACACGCACTTACACAGTTCGATAGTGTGTTTTATTTTTCTATCTTGCGTTATGTTTTGGCTGTGGGCCACCAAAAATAAAATAATATAAAAAATAAATTACCAAATGAATTAGGCAAAAATCTCGACGCATAAACTGTATATTTAGCATTCATATAAACAAATTTTAAATCGGGCATCGATGTACATAAACCAAAATAACATAACTGTAGATTAACAATCTGAAAATATTGCTACAAAACATAACTGTAGATTAATAACTTGAAAATATTGCTACAAAACATAACTGTAGATTAATAACCTGAAAATATTGATAACGGTAGATTAATGATCTGAAAACATCTGAAAAAAAATCACACAACAAAGTAAGATTTGTAAAAAATGTGCATCTTAAATTTGGTTGAAGTTAATACTACAAAGTAGTAGTTGAAAATTTGGGAAAACACATCAGTATTTATACCTATAATTTGGCCTTAACCTTGCGTGTTAGTTTTATTGCGATTAAACATAATTCGACTTTGAAATTATTTTTGTTATCTAAATTAAATTTTTATTTATTACTTAATTTAAATTAGTAATTTATTTTTAACATTTTTTAAATAAATTTATTCAACCAAAAAATATTTTATTTTTATTCATTTAATTCATTAATTTTTACTTTTATATAAATGGTCATTTTACGGTCGAATTTTCTTGTTATTATGTTATTTTTTATGTAAATTTCGTGCGGTTCTTGATGCATTTTGTATTTATTTTATTTTACTTTTATGTTTTTGATTTTATATTTATTTATATTCTCTCAGATTTTAAAGTGTTTAGTTGGTGTTGTATATTGTATTTTAAGTTATCTTGGTGCTGGGTTTTCGTGCTGTATTACTGATGCATTTAAACAATTCTCAAGGCTGTTTGTGTGCTGGCCCAACAATATTTAACTTCTTGATGCGTAATGTTTTGTTAATTCATATTAATAACCTCATATATCTATCTTTATAGTTCGACCATTAAAATTATATATAGTTATAGTATTGTAATAGATGGTTTATGGGACGGACCGTGTGCCGGCTAGTTGGTGAAAACTCTTAGTTGAGCTCGTGGGTCATGCCTCGTGAACCCCTCGGCAGTCCGCAGTCGGGCCTGGCCTTGTGCACAGGACCGCTACGCAGGGTGCCGTTGTATACTCGAGGCGGCTGCTGAAAAGTGGCCGGAGCGAGTCGTTTTAAAATCTTGGGAAGTGCGAACAACTCTAGTTAGAGGGAAATTAAGCAAGATCACGGGTTGATCAGAGAAATTTTTTCATCTTTCGAACAAAAATTCACGAGCAAATAACGGGTAGCAGGGATAAGGTTTAGGTCAATGTTAGCCGAAAATCTACATAAAAATTCGAAAATAATAGGAAAGAAATAACAACATCATAGTTTATTCAAAATTAAAAATTAGAAATAAATCGATACAAAATTTTCACCACTCTTTGACAGATGTCCCATAGCACACGAGTGTAGCACTAATAATCTATCCTGACCGATGAAGGGGGAGTAGAGAATTCCTAAATGATCGATATCTCCAAAGCATCATTGACGCCGGATGAACGAAATCTCTGCCACAAATGTTTTGTAAAAATCATCTGGTATTTGAAATAGGAGTCCGCATAGCTAAGAGTGAGACGATAAAATTCCAAATCTAACTACAATAGAAATTTCAATAAATCTGACGCTCTAAAATCCATAATTTTCATGACTGTCTGAACTCTGAGATGAGATACACACATTGACTAATCACATTGGCATGCACAGACAAGAAAGTTGAGAAATCAATCCTATTTGAGTTAGCACAAATTCAGATCAATAAATTTTCTAGCCGTCAACAACATTTATATTTTGGATAACTCTTGGAACTTTTTCGCGTTCACTGCTCACTGTAAGTCTCTATAAATGGTTTTAAGTTAAAATCTCCATTCTCAACCAATTCATTATCTCTAAAAAATGTCAATAAGTTAACCAATAAGTAAAAATGAGTTTACCTTCCAGGTTTGCACAAAATTTCCAATAGAAAATTCACTCAATAAGTGATCATTTATTTTGTTCTTAAATAAAGATATTTTCTCTTGTTAAATTATAATCTAGGTTTTTTTTTGTATCGAATATAACGGGACTAAACTTGTAAATTTTTATAAAACAAATTTCAAATAAACTTCACTAAGTTATGGAATAGTTATTGTCAAGGGATTAGTTTAAATTATTGAATCCGGTAAAATTAATTTTAAACAATCATAATCAAATTATAATCTAATTATTGTCGGTTAAGTTATTTAAATTATCAAATCTTGCAAAGTTAATTTACATAATCATAATCCAATTATAAGCTAGTTATTGTCGGCTAAGTTATTTAAATTATTAAATCATGCCAAGTTAATTTTAAATAATCGTAGGCAAGGTATAAATTAGCTGCTGTCGTCTAATTAATTAAGCTTATAAATATTTATGAAGCTAATTTTAAATAATCTCAATTAAATTCTAAAATATTTATTGTAGGATAATTAGGCAAACGTACTAGTTTTGTAAATTTTAATTTTAATAAACTGGGTTAAATTATAAGTTAAGTATTGCCAATTAGTTAGTCGAACCTAGTTACGAATTAAATTTTGGATAAACGCAGTTAAATTGTAGACTAATTACTATCCTGATAATAAATCGAGCATGTGGACCTTTATAAATTTAGTTAATAAAGGAACTTAGTTCCTAAAAATATGAAGTTAAAACAGGAAGCCCTTGTTAAATAAATATTAAAAATCCCATCCCGAACTTCCCGTCTACCCGCTTCATCTCTCGATAATCTCCATTTTTTGACTTTCTCTTTTCCCTCCTTTATAGGATGGACAACAATATCGAATCAACCAATCCGTTGAGAATTCCCCGACTGCCCCCATCCATAGTAGCTGTCCGGCATAAATATGAGGATCTCAAACAACAACATAATGACCTCTTGGCCAAATATGAGAGAATGAAGGGTACCTGGGCTCCACCAGAAACCGTAAGGGAGCTCAGGCAGAAGATTTTCCGGCTCACTCAGGCGCGTGACGAATTAATCGTCGAGTCACGCAGCCAGCGACTACTGATACGCGAGCAGTCGCAGGCACTCCGACAGGCATTCACGGACGTAGAACTTCGAACTCACGTCCCAGGGAGTGTCCGGGCCGGTCAACTCAGTATCATCCCGGCCCATCATCTCCCCAACATCGAGGATCTCCCGGCTTCAACAGTCCACACCTCTTCTTCAGTCATCAACCCTCCGTCCTCTCTAACCCCTCTGCCATCCGAAATCACGGCGAACTCTGCCATCTCTACGGCTCGCCACAGGCCAAACCGGAATAGGCGACGTCGGGATCGATGCCGTCGAGAAGAAGAGCGGTTCCGGGAAACGAGAGCCGCAGAAGATACCTATCGGATCGATGACTTGCCGCCCCCGTATCGGGAATTCGAGATTCCGGGGCTCGATCCGGATATTCTTTACGCCCCGCAGGTCATGTTCTCGTCACCTCCGGAATCCATCCACATCAACCTAGTGGATGAGGACATTGAACCACCTCGAGTGATACGGACCCTCGATCGACTGGGGTTGGGTACCGACGAAATCGCTATTCTCACGGGCGAAGTACCCAATGTCGGTCCTTAAGGTGAAATCGCAGGACCATCCACTCAGAGAAGTGACGAATTCCGAGCAGATCCCCCGCCGTATCGACCGGCAAAAGGAAGCGTTTCCCCACGGACATGGATGCCGAGGAAGATTAGGTTGACAGTTCGGACTCGCAGGTGGTCGGTGACATTTGTGATCTTAATGTTTTGTTGTTTATTGTTCCGTGTAGTGACTTAATGATATTTTTTTGTGTTTTAGTCAATATAGTTTATTTATGGTGTTTTTCTGAAATCTTGTTTTATTCTTCTTTTTGTTATATGTTATTCCACCTGATTCATATTATGAAAGATGAGGTACCGACGGCGATGGAGGTTGAAAAGAGTTTGCAGGCGCGTGTTGGGTATGACCATTCTCCATGATTTCTTCTCTGCGATCAGGATAAAAGTAGGAGCTAGATAGGGGTAGACAGGCGTAAGCGTAAGTCCTTCCAGCGGCAGATAATAATCCGGGAAAGACGAAGGTTCTTCGAGGAGTAGTGCTAGTAATGGCGCTCACCTGCTCGAATGGCATTCGGCTGTTGCGAACAGTTCCAACATGATTTCGATCATGGGTGCGCAATGGTTATTAAAATCGGGTGGCGAATCAGGTAAATTATCCCTAGAACCTGCAAGAGAAGGTCAGAGCAATGAGGTCTAAAAATGTAAAATTATAAACTTTTATTTTCAAAAATTCGAGATTGTCGTTATTAATTACACGTGAAACAGAAACGTTGGTATTAATATCTCTATTCATATGGGCTTTATATATTAATAAAATGAGTTTATTTAAACAAACATTCATATTTCGCACAATAATAATAGACATTTCAACAACGATTCGAGATCTTCATTCAAAACTACTCTTGACAGTAGAACGTCCTTTGAAAATATCTTGAGTTTTCGATGAACTGTCATAAATAACTATTAAGAAAATATTTCTAAGTCCATTCGGACATAGCCAAATTTCTGAAAATTATCGATTGATTTTGCTTGTTCTTAGTACCTGAGAGAACCAAGAAAGTTGTCGGGGATTTTATTTCAGACTCTTCTTAGTTGAACCAAGAAGCAGTCTTTCCATGAAACGATGCCTCGATTAATTATGTCACGTTCCGCTTGTTTACAAAATGATTCCTTAGAACACGCAAAGATTATTGAAAAGAAATGTTTCCCTTGATTTTTATATATATTCTTGCTTGTCCTTAAAGAGTGCATCAATCAAATTACAGATAATCATTTAAAAATAATAAAATACTTCAATTTGTTAAATAAAATTTAAATATTTAAAATTTGAGATCACATTAATAGACTATCATACATTATGAAAAGCATAAATTTCACTATATTACTGTTCTTAGCAAGTATTTTAATAAATTCAGCTAGTGGCACATCTAAAACAGACGACAATAAACTATGTTCAAATAAAACAATCTTTATTTTAATTGGAACTTTGGTTGTATTATGTTGTTTACTACTTTCAGTCAAAAAGTTTGTATGTGCACTAGTTATCTTGACAATATTCCATAAAGGTTTTGAATTATATGAAAATGACATAATGCGAAAAGATTTTATCTTACAGACCATTCCCAAGCGATGTTTAACATTGAAAGAAGAATCGTTTTGGGAACGCCCTTGGTTTTGGCAAAGCAATATAGATTGCTCAATATATCATGAACAACTAAATCGAGAGGCGCATTATAGTGCAAATTTTGTGAAAATATTAATTTCGTTAGTTTCAGATTGTATTACTGGAATAACAGATGGAATCAGCAAATCAGTAGGCATTAATCACAAAAATCTTAGTAACTCGTTGCCATGGTATTTGTCACCTATATATCTTTTAATTTTATATGTAACACCGTTTATTTTTGGATTTTATTTGATAAAAGGTTTGGCAACGATATGGTTGAGTTGTGGAAGGTCGACGTCAAAAGAACCTATCGAATATCAAATGCCGATTGAATTTAATGATCGATGTCTAAAAAGAGCAATACGTCATAACAAAAGATGTCGGACATCGTCCAAACATAGATATATTAGGTATGAATAAGTTTATAGAATAAAACAGATACTACTTTTATTTATATTTTCTAACATTAAGATATCTTTTAATTTTTTTTTATTAAAATTTAAATAATTAGTTTTAAACTTAATATCTTATAAATAAAACAAATTATAACCTATTTATTTTAATATGAATTAAAATATAACAAACATCTGTGTGAAAACAATTAACATGGTAATCATTGCGCGTTAATATCTTTGTTACATATAATTCTGATAATTTACACCATCATTTTTTGTGCTCTACAAATAATTCGAATGATAAATATCTACCTCCAACTATCTTGAGATACAGAATTCCAATCAATACACACATTTGGTACTATCAAAAGGATCAAAATTGATCACAGTTTCTTATAGCATCTTTTCTTTCTTTTATTAGTAGTGAGATTTTGTGTTGAATTGTTACGTATCTTATCCATGAAAGGATATAGTCAATGTTTAAATGTTTAGATTAAAAATCGGAATTTAGTGTTTCAAGGTCTTCTTTGAAGCTTACCATGGTTTTTTAAAATGAGATCTTCCTTTCAACATTAGGTAGTTTAGGAGTAAATTGTATTTACCGTTACAGGAATTTCGATGTGAGGTGGTTATCGTGACCTTGAATCCAATAATATAACACTACCTGACTGCCACTGGTTACCCGTTGCTAGGCAATGTTGGTTCTGTAGCCAATGGTTCTGAGACTGTCAAAAGTGAGCTTTGTTTCTAAAACTGCTCAGAACCAGTCTACAGCTGGTTAAGCGAGCTATTGATGGAAGGTCTATGCTCGTCTTATCTTCTTTAGGTCTCTTATTCACTTTACTTCAAATCGTACTATTTTAACCCACAGAGGGACTTATTCCCATTGTCAATATATTTATGTTGAAAACAAACAAATGACAAAAGAAGATTTTTATTCTTCAATGTATTATACTATCGAGACGATCCTTGTCTTAGTACAATTTTTGTTCTTCTGCCGCTTCCTTTCTGCCCTTCCTGGTCTTGCGCGGGACTTTGGTTTGAATGGTTGATCCACAGGACTCGTCGCCTTTTTGTAGGTCACTTGGGCTGGGGCGAAGACCAGGGGATAAGTGACGGCCTGCCCCTCCTGGCTTGCCGCTACGGCAATTTCTAGCTCACGAATCTGAACCTTCTGAGCTTGGTTCAGGGTTCTCTTCTCCTGCTAGCCATTTTGCGCCGAGTCGATTTTTTGATAGAGCTGCTTCACTCTAGCCGGCTCGGACCAAGTGGCTCTAATCCGCTGCAGCTCACGACTTAACTGAAGGCATTGTTGGTGTAGATTGGTATTATTTTGCGAAGGTTCTTTAACTCGTTACTAATCTTTTGCATGGCATCAATCATCGGTTTTCCTTAATGAAATAGATATCTGATTAATTTCAGAAAATCAGTAAGGAATCAAAGTCCCAACACTATTATCGTTTTTTATTCACCGCTATCATCGAGTGAGCATATTCATATTTGCTTTAATTAACTTTTGAGTGAAACATCGTTGTTCAAATTAGCCAAAATAAATTTAAAAAAAAGTATTGACACGAACTCATTTATTGAAATAAAGGACACAACAAAATTTTAATTCCACTACTGTTTCTTGTTTGTTAAACGCCTCCGCGAATCGGCGTGCTCCTCAGTGCCCCGATCCTCCAGAATGTCCCGAATGTCCGGTTGTAGTAAACTCTTTGGGACCACCAGGTGAACGGGCGCGTCACTTTCCAGTATTGACGTATCCCGATGATCATGGGCCACTACATAGGTGGGCAGGTGTCCGTCCGAGCTAAGGATACGCCCGTTGGCTTTATTCTGGCAAGGTGCTCCCTTTGTCGGTTCGATAAATACCTATAGCGCCACTCCAATTGCTCCAGGCGATGGAGTTCGCCTTCCGCTTTTTGCCGGATTTCTCGTGCTGGGTTTCTACCCGGCTCCCTTTTGATGAAGATGCTGGGAAGCTCGACATCTACTTCTTGACCATTGGCGTTCCTGCCTGGCTATTCGGAGGTACCATAGGTCGATATGGTATACCACTGATCCCATAACGCTTGTCGGTACCTCCCGGCAAATATAGTTGGCACTGTTAGAGTAGTGTGTCCGCGTCCTCCCAGCTGCTACTATGGATACCTGTTAATAGTAAGAATAATGGATTATCGTAACATTGTTTCATGCGTCCCATGATTATTGGTAATTGGATCAGCCTGCTTTTTCATTTAGTAGTGAGGTTGTTAATATGTTTATACCATGCCCGGTGGATTTTGATCACTCTCTTGTCGATTTGCCTTCATTCCTCTACTCACACCGATTCAATTTGCTCATGGTTTCGAGCGTTTCCATGACAAGGGATTTATTTGTTTTATTTTAGTGGATTTAGTTAGTTGGGCGTAGTAGCTACCCGAGTTTATCTATTTCCTCAAGGTTTCGTGAATTTAGCTTGTCTAACTTTGGGAAAGGTAGACATACGTTATACTTGCTACCTTTCTCCGATGGATTCACCTAAAATCAATTTTTTTCATAAGATAGACATAGACTATTTTTCTTTTCTAGAAGAAACTGAAATAAAAGGGATAATGAATTTTTACTGAACTCAAGCCAAATTGATAATTCATAAAAAATATATATATATATATATATATAAATTAATTACAAAAATTATCTAATTAATTACAACTAATTACGAGGTTTGTTTAACTGAAACGGATTATCTCTAGGGCAACAATGAGTAAAGAGGAATGATTTAAATGATTTTAAATATCATAATTATGAAAAGGTAGAAATTACGGTGAATGGAAATTAATTTGGATAATTATGAAGCAAAACATTTACCAAATTAACTAAAATGTCGGATTACACATGTGGGGAACCAATGGTGATATGACTAGCCGCGTTTTATCTACAACGGAGAACTCTCCGGGTACTGCTAAATCATTGCTTTTCATTTTTTATAGTTTAGGTGAGGCTGAATAGTAAGATCCGACGAAAAACGGACAACTCAATCGGGTGAGAATATTATGGCTAAAAAGGAGGATTTGCTACGCGAGCAGGTAAGGATAGGTTATAAATGGCAATTGTCTAATCTCAATTTAGGGTAGTTGTTTTCACAGAAATAAAATTCACTGCTGGACAATTATTAAGGAATGAGCATAGATAATAAATTTATATTTCTTTACTACATATCAAAAGGTGGCAGAGTAGCCGTACCTGTGGAATGGTTTTCGGTTCGAACATTTCTTTGGTCGCGCATTGAGGTTACCTTGGCTTGGTGATCTTGCATCTCGGAGATTTTTCGGCTAGGAACTCCGGTCGGCGTCATTCCATTAGTTTCCTCAGAATCAAGTCTACACATAGACGTTGTTGGCCTTGAAAAATTCGGCATGGTAATTCTGGATCAATATGGATCTGATTTTCAATATATACCTCGTCGCTATGCGTGTTGCCACGTGGCGACATAGCGATTTCGGTGGACGCTGATGATTGGTTATTTTTTCGCATCGACCGGTAAATTCTCTATCCCCGACAATTTCTCAGTTTTTTCCTTCTATCCACCGATTTGGTTATTTCTTTCCTCTCTGCACGTCTGGCTCCATCATTTAGAATTTCCTGCCATAAATACGCATGATGTGGGGAGAAATTTCAATCACGACTATTCCGGTTTCATTTTTAATGTATCAGCACGTCGTTTATCGAGGTTTGACTTAATGATTTGCTGTCGTATTAACTATTCGATTTAGATAACTATTTATCTTTGTTCGGAGATTCCTCAGGCAGCTGGCTTCGATTTTAGCTATTCTGTTGGATTTTGGATCAACATTCGTCGCTCTCTATCGACTGGAATGGCTTCCTCAAATCGCGGGGGTATTAGTTCAATGTTCGCGTATTTTCAAGTCTTTCTTGCATTCCGGAGATGATGCATCAGTACGAACTCCTCTTTTTATGAATAAATATTTTGGTTTAATGCGTTTGCATTTGGTACATAGCTTACGTGGTGTGGTTTGCATGATCGTATTAATTACGGGAGGCTTCGATATGTGGAGTCAAATAAAATCAATGGCAATTTACCTCATGTTATTTTATGATATAAAAGGAAACATATACTCATACAACCGTTAATTATTAATCGTCGTAAATTATTAATCGTAATTTTCGTTTTTTGTCGTATTTTACTAAACTATTAATAATTTATAGGGTTTTAGTTTTGTTTTTCGTCATATTTTACTAAACTATTAAGAATTTATAAGGTTTTTGGAAGCCCGGTGCATCGATTTCCGCAAGCCCCTTTCCCGTTAACCTCAAGTTGATCCTAGGGAATTTTTATGTTGATGTTAGAGTTTAAGAGTGCCCACTGGACTACTCTGTGTTAATATTTTAGCCGTTGAGTAATGATATTTTAGGTCGATTTTTCGGGAGTAGGTAATCAGAATATAAAATTTGAAGATATTTGTACTTCTTGAAACTGGTGCTGTTATATGTAAATTTTGCGATGAGTCTAAAGTCAGTGGGGATTTTGCAGTGGGGAAAAAATGGAATGACTGGAAACACGACTATTTAAAGCGACATATTAGTCATAAAACCCACATTGAAGCGGTCAATATACTAGTACGAACTCCTCTTTTTATGAATAAATATTTTGGTTTAAAATCGTACAGACGCCATTTCTAGAACAAAAGCTGGTGGTGATAAAATCAAAATTTTAATAGATGATGTTATTCTTGAAATTAAAATGAATGTTTCAATGAATTCAGTCCAAGAAATAAACAATCATTTTGCGAAATATGTAGAGATTCCAGAAAGTTGGCGGAGTAAAAATTATGCTTTTAAATTCGTTGAGTGTATCAACCACGTTACCCAACAAGAAATTTTCAATGAAATAAGAATGGCACAATTTCATTGCTTAATAGTTGATGAAAGCACTGATATTTCAGTTTACAAAATGTTAATTATTTATATAAAATACCGATTTAAATTTAATTTGTGCTGGTATTAAATGCATGTGACGGAAAACAATTGTAGAGTCCATAAAATGTTTTTATAAAAATATTAATCTGGATATGCAAAAGATTGTAATTTTAACATCTGATTGAGCTGCAGTAATGTTGGGAGCCTATAATGGAGTTACAGCTCTATTAACGCAAGAAATTCGTCACTTAACAGCTTAGCATTGTGTGGCACATAGAGAAGATTTAGGAATCGATGATGTCTGGAAAGGTAAACCTCTTATTGCCCAAGTAGAAATTTTATTGCAAACAGTTTATACGATGTTCCATCGTTCGTCTGTTAAGAAACATAATTTTGAAGAAATGGCAAGTCTAATTGGTTGTAAAGTTTTGATGTTACGTCATCTTAATGAAATACGCTGGCTTTCTCGTCATTTTGCGATTATTCCGTTTATTCGGAATTATGATATCTTAATAGAATATTGCAAAGAAAAGCTTGATAGTTCCAATTCAGTTGATCCAATCGCGAAATATTGCTTTAGAAAACTAGGTGAATCGTATAACATTGATTGCATTAAACGGTATAATAAGTTATGATATATATTTTTTTATTTTATATTTTTATCAATTTCATAATTTATGATAGCCACATCCACACAAGAAAGTAAATTAAAAATTTGACCATCTAGTCTCGAGCTATTACTTCGGTGGGGAGGTACCCGTAGTGAATTGCAGTTCGCTGAGTCAGTCTTCTCTCCAAGAACCAACGTTAGACCCTCAGTAGAGCGCGACTATTCACGAGAAAGGAGTAAATCTTACACAAGAGAAAAGAAGAATATATTACTAGTAAAGAGAAAAAGGAAAATAATATAACCAGAAAGAAGAAGTATTAAATCAAATATGTCAATAGAAAAAGATCAAGATAATGCATTTTTGTCCAGAATAATTTATAATCCTATATTATTCCAATGAAAACAATGTCCAAAAAGCAGAAAATGATAAATCTCATGTAGAAGTGTTGAAATTGAATTTAACTAACGAAACACATATATAGATGCATAAAAAGTTAATATTAATATTACTGCAGAAATGAAACATCTGTGGGGTTAGTGGTGTGGATGACCTTCACCCCAATCATATAAAATAGTTTTTTGTTCCCGTCAATGGTTACCCGTTGCTAGGCAACGTTGGTAATGTAACCACTGGTCACAGGACGTCCAAAGGTGAGTTCCGATATCAGAACTGCTAAGGGTTAGTCCTATGTCGGGTTCAGCGGACTGCCGTTAGAAGGCCTACGTCCGTCTTCTATTTCAGGTCCCTTTATCACTTTCTATTTAATACTTTTCGTTTCTACATTTATTTACAAATAGTAACATAATAAACTAAACAATTTTTATTTAATGACAAACAAATCAAATTATCATCAGACATGAGTTTATTATCTCATTTGGTCACTCCTTGGGCGCGTCTTCGCAACCGCTCGGTTCGACCTGGTCGAGCGTGTGATCTGGGTTTCTTGTTAGTTGAATGGGCTTTTTCTTGGTCGCGATAAGCTAATTGTGCCGGAGCGAATACCAGAGGGTAAGTCACTGCACTTCCCTCCTGGCACGCCGACAAGGCGACCTCCAGTCCTTTGATTTGTGTTCGCTGTGCCTGGTTCAACACTCTTTCCTCTTTCCAGCCCTGTTGTGCGGCAGTGAGGCGCTGGTACAATGCTTTCATGTTCTCGGGTTCGGCCCAAGTGGCTTTCAGCTGTTGCATCTTTTGACTCTGTTGTAGAAGTTGTCGGTGCAGGTGCTGATTTTCTCGTCTAAGTTCTTTCAGCTCTTGGTGCAATATTTTCGTGGCTTTCATTTCTAAAATTACAATATTTAAATGATTAGTCGTTTACAATATTGATTCAATCCTATTGACCCTCTCTCTTAATTAATTTTACGATGTATTATCGGCTGCGTTTCCTGCGTCTCAGTTAGTTGGCGTTAACTCTCTGGTTGGTCCAAGTTTAATGATAAAGACGTTCTATTTTTCCCTATCATTTATTCTCTATAAAATATTTGGAAGGTTATTACAAAAGGAGTAGAAAATTTATATTTCTTTAGTTACACTAAGGTCAAAGTAGTTAATTTATAAAACTAAAAATTGAATAACCCGTGAGACATAAACATTTATTGTCGTCAAAACTAAAACATATCGATTCAACTCATTCATGACCATTAAAACGTTCACTCCTTCGATTGTTGTGCTTGGAATTCCACTGAGGATGCCTGCTTGCATATGTATGATCGCCTGTTTGACGAGATCCGATTCGATTTCGGAGTGTGGACTGCACGAGTTTCTCCGGTATCACCATCTTAGTCGATGCTGTCATCTCGAAGGACACTCCATATTCTGGCGGGAATCCATCGGTGCTCGGGATAGCACCACTTGCGATGTCTCTGTTTACTTGAGCTAGTCGTTGTCGGGCCAACACCGCTTTCCGGTGGTACTTTCTTTCTAGCTCTTCCATCTTCATGGCCGCGTATTTGGCTCGCTGGCGGGCTTCTCGTGCTGGATTGTGGCCCGGCTCGCGCTTAATCGCGATACTTGGTAATTCGATCTCTTCGGCTTGGTATTCTGATCTTCTCGGCCAACTGGAGTCTCCATAAGTGGATAACAGATATCCGTTATCCCACAGGACTTGGCCGTATCGAGCGGCAGAAGCGCTCGGGATCTGTAGAGTCACTCGCGAATTGTCACTCCAACTGCCATGCGGGTCTCTACGATCTAAACGTGAAAATATTTAATTACAAATCATTTTCTTGATGTGCCTACGCGTGCAAAACATGGGCGTTAGTGATTTATGCTATTTCCATAGAGTATTGGTATGGGTGAATTTTAGTTACGATGGAATTTGAAATGTAGCGTGTAAAATTACCTGATTGTCTCTCTTCGCTAGGCATCTGGGTATCGTTCCTTAAGATCGGGTCTCGTAAAGGGTCTCGAGTTCGAACGCGTCCACTATTGGTATTAGTTGATTGGTGATTCATTCGAAGCTTATGCGGTATGAGATGTGAGTTTCTACTATTTTCTTTTATATTCGTAAATTATTTGCGAGGGCGTGGTGGGGTGAGTGAACTGACATTTAATTTATTCTTTCTCGCGGTTGAACGTTAATATAATTTTTATACGTTATTTACTATTTATCATTTGATGTCGACCATTATTTATTATTCGTTCAGGTCGGCGGTGAAAATCCGTTGCTATTGATCGCTTCATCGTCTTTGTTATTATGATCTCATATGATTAACGTCATCGACCTGTCATTCGCGTCGGATTTTAGATGATTTATTCTGCCGTAAACTCAGACTATGACCTGTCTGTAGTTTATTTAGTGTAATAACAATCAAATTGATCTCTATTGATTCTATGGATTAGTATGTGACTAATCTCATTGTTAACTTGATGATTGGAATTTTTGGGTGCTTTCTATCTGAATTGTTGCTCTTATTCGACGTCGGTGCATTCAAGAAGACGCTCTATTGTAAGCTACTCCGGAATATTATTATTTCTGAAAAAATGTTCAATTGTACATGCTGGTTAGGGAGAAACTGCTGGGTGGAATATTCGATGACAGCTATTCGATGAAGAGAATACCGGGGTTTGGAAAGAGTCTAAATCTCTACTCTGGTGTTTAGTTGGGTCGTGCTATTGAACTGTATGGTTTGCTCTTTTGGTTGGAACTTCTGATTTTATTGTTCCCATCAATTTCAGGGTATTTCAACTTCTATTCGGGTTTAAAGATTCAATATTATTCGTGGGCAGATCTATTGCATTCGAATTAACGCGGATTCTCTCACGAAAGCTGCGTTCTTATGTTTACATTTGTGAACTATTTGTGATATTTTGTTGTCGTTGATCTATTATCCTTGTGTGCAATTATTAATTTATTTATTCGTGTCAGGTACGGTTAATATGATTATTTTGGTCGTTTCTTATCGGTTATTAGTAGCATAATAATTATTATTTAACTCCTTGAATTATCCTTGGATTCGTGGGTTACATAGTTATCTTTCAATTAGTGGAAAAGGTTCAAAGCTAATCATTAATTTGGTTTATCATTTATCAATGCCTAATGCCTTAATTATTATTACTTTTGTGAGATGTTAGCGGATCTATATCCTGTCGGAACTTTTCTCGGAATCAGTTATTTCTACTCTATCGTTTGTAGTTTCGTTCATTTACTCCATTTTCTCTGGCTTCTTACTCATAAATCATTTGCCAATTTAGATTAGATCCGAGGATAATTCAAATCATTAATACTTATGAAATTTTTCTTGATTCTTATTATATGAGTATTTAATTTTGGATCATTTTATATCCGTCAATTACGTTACAAAAGTATTCTCGTTGTAGTATGTTCTGGTCATAAATTTAGTTATAATTTCATCATTTTAATAATTTATTTACGTCACGTCTAGTTTAATGTTATGGATTCAATTACTTTAAATTAATTTAATTTAATTTCCATTTAGTTATTAAATTTATCTGCATCGCATCGGTTTCAAGTTCCCACTACCCGAGCCTTAATTTTAGTCCTAAGGTTCTTGTGTTCATATTAGATTTTACGAGTGCCCACTGGACTACTCGGTGTTATCATTTTAGCCAATGTGTAGTTAAATATTTAGGTCGATTTTACGGGAGATGGGTGAAAGAGATCTAGCCAAAAGTCTAGCTCTCAATCTTCCCACCGCCCCTATAACGGGTAGAATATTTACGTTCGAGATCCGTCGTTACGCACGACAGAGCTCTCACGGGCACACACTATAGGCGGAGAAACCGCACTTACACAATGTGACTAGTTATGTTATGATTTTACTTTCTTGTGTGATGTGTGGCTGTGGGCCAGAAAAATTTCGACTCATAAAGTTGAAGATTCGTTTTTCATAATACATATATTTGTTGAAACAATTTCATCATAGTTCGTTCATAGTTCATACATATCAACATACGACAAGAGGTTCCCACACATACGATCAAGTAGAGCTTACATTAAGATACTTGATTCGCAGAATGAAAACAGTTATCGAGAGTTGCTCCTTTGAATTGCTCTGACAAAAAGTAATTTAATCACTGAGTGAAAAGCATTAGCATTAAAACTTTGTGAAAATGGATTGGTATTTATACCTGTTCTGTGACCCTAACCTTGCGTGTTATTTTTTATGCGTTAAAACAAAATTTGACCTTGCAATTATGTGTCTAATTTATTTCTAATTTATTATTATTTTTCGATTTCTTTTACAATTTACTCGTTTATTTTTAATTTCAATCATTTCTGATTAAAATTATTTTATTTTTGTTCGCTTTATTCATGAACTCTTTTAATTTTTCGTAAATTGTCACTTTTTCGGTCAAATCTTTTGTTATCGTGTTATTTCTATGTCAATTTGTGCGTATCTTGGTGCGTTTATTAATATTTTAATTTAATTTTATGTTTTCTATTTTATATGTTAAATTATGTGTTTTTCTCGCATTTTTAGGTGTTTATTAGATGTTTAAGGGTCCGATTTTGAAATGTGCGTGTTGTGTTTGCGTGCTGTTTCCAATCCATTTAAACAAAAGCTTGTACTGGCCCAACACATCAAATTAATAACACTAACATGGAATCTGCATGAAAAAATTATTTTATATAGTCAACACATTTTGCTCAAACCCTTTCAAACAATTATAAAATTAAATCGTTGCTGAATCTCGTTTAACTTCTTCGATATTGTTTTAACCTAAAATTGATGATAGAAGGACACAAATAAAATGAACACGAATACCTTCTATGGTAGCTCTTGAACCCAATGGTTTTCTAGGGCAGGGGTGGGCAACCTTTTTTGGGCAGGGGACCGTATGAAAATTAAAATAGTTTGAAGGGCCGCATGCTATTTTGTTTCAATAATCAAGAATTCTAAGCCGGATCAGACAATAAAATCAACACATTTTGAGCAAATTAAAAAACTATAATGATATAACATACTGAATAGTTACTAGTCACTAGTACAGTCTTGCTAGTACAGTTAGTTAGTTTGTAAGTTAGTTCTTTCTTTGTTAGTTACCTAGTGACTTACTTTTAAAAATATTTAATGGGATTTTTGCAACTGCGAGCATTTCTTAACAAGTTTTCCATAATCCGGAGTTAAAGTACTGGTTGAAATCCGTATTATGGAATCCAAATTTGTATCAGTGAGCTGGGACCTATACTTCGATTTATTGATGTTCATGTAGGAAAAAGTCTGTTCACAAATGTAAGTTGATGCAAATAAAACTAACATTTTAATTGCAAACTGTCGTTATAACGGTTATAACGATTGCGGCGATAATAATAATAATATAATAATACAAAGATTTGTAACGATATCGAAAATAAACCTTTGCCCTGGGGATCACAACTAGTACAAGAAAACATCCAACAAGAACAAAAACAGAGGAAAGGTTATTTCTGAATGAAATGTAGGAAAATAATATTTCTTTGCATTTTTTTTATTTGTTTACGCAGTTTTAAAAAAATATGTGAAAATTCTAAAGGGCCGCATAAAACGTCGCCGCGGGCTGTAGGTTGCCCACCCCTGTTCTAGGGTATTAACAGTCATGGTAATATGGCTCACCTTTTACTAGAAACCACCCATTGGAATACATTTCCAACGTCATTTTGACGGGTATTCAATGGTTACATTTCCTGTGCGTCCATCTGGTGGGAATCTCTTGAAAATGGTCTTGAAAATCTTACATCTTTTACCCATCAGATGCCCAGCACAAGGAACATAAGGCAAAATAATTTTTTTAATTTCTGAAAGAAATTTAGAAAGTGTAGTGGAAGGAGTGTCAGCTGTGGATATACGAGGTCTACCTTTTGTTGGTCGTAGGGGAGTATTCAAAATCCGATCTTCGGGCCACCTTAACTTCGTGTTGTTGTCGTCCATGACTAGGGGCGACTCCTCCATACGCCACATAATTTTATTTACTATCACGCACCCGTGATTTGAGATCACGTTGGAATTGCACATGATAGCCGAATGCCATTCGAGCAGGTGAGCGCCATCACTAGCACTACTCCTCGAATGACCTTCGTTTTCCCGGTTTACAGCTGCCGATAGAAGGGCTTACGCTTTTTCTTTTTCCTCAACACCCTTCGAGTCCTCATCCTTGCCCTTAGATTTCAGTGGAAATATCATGGAGAATCATACTCTCGTGACCGCATGCGCCCGCAGTTCTCACCCCCGATACTCCTGGTTTCGAATGGAAAAGAGAAGGGAAGAAGAAAAAAAAAATTAATAAAAAGAAAATTTTTATTTTCACGAAATACATTACATTTATTAGAAAATCGGTTCGACACAATGTCGCGCATACCAATGAGCACTAAAGAATAACTGAAGGTAGGTCGAACAGTTCGAGTGTTAGTTGATATTAAGACAATTCATGGGATATGCGGACTTCAGGTATTCGGGAGATTCAGTCTTCGTCCGCGTCCATATCAGTCGGGAGGCATCTCCGCTTGGGCTGTCGATATGGTGGAGGATTGCCTCGAACATCCTCTTCCCTCCGTGTGGACGGTCCGGCTATCTCACCTCGGGGGCCGATATTAGGCACCTCCCCGGTGAGAATCGCGATCTCCTCCAAATCTAATTCGAGGTCGCTTAAGGCCTGCATCAATGGGCGAGATTCATTGTCATCATCCACCAAGTTGATGTGGATGGACGCTGGGGGAGAGGAGAATAGGATTCGCGGAGCGTAACGAATGTCGGGATCCATCTCCGAGTTTTCGAACTCTTGATAAGGTGGCGGGAGATCATCTATTTGACCCATCCCTTCTGCCAACTGAGCCTCCCGGAAGCGGGCTTCTTCCTGTCGGCGGCGATCCCGACGCCGCTTATTCCGGTTTGGCCGATGCCGGGCCGTAGGATTGGTCCGGTTTTCAATAGTCCCCGAAGATAGAGATTGTGGGACATTTACATTCGAACTCGGAGTGGTTATTGTTGGATTGGGTTGGACTTCGGTACTCGGAAGATGGTGAGCAGGAACGATGTCGAGCTGCTCTGCCCGAATATATCCAGGAATCTTGATCCGGAGTTCCGTATCCGTGTAGGCTTGGTGTAACGCTACCGATTGTTCTCGGATTAATAGTCGTTGGGAGCGGGATTCGACGATTAGTTCGTCGTGCGCCTGAGTGAGGCGAGAGATTTTCTGCCGGAGCTCCCGGACGACTTCTGGGGGAGCCCAGGTCCCTTTTACTCTCTCGTGCTTCGCCTGAAGATCCCGGTGCTGGAGCTTGAGGTCCTCGTATTTATGGCGGATTGCCACGATTGACGGGGGCAGACGAGGGACCCGCATTGAATTGATTGTACTTTCGTTTCTTGACATACTAGCAAAAAGAGAAAGGGAAGATAATAAAAAAAATAAACAACAACAGCAAAAATTTTTGGAACACCGAAACTTTTGATAACAACAAAAATTTAGGTACGGAGGAATTTTAAGGGGAAATTGCGTGATATCGAAACTCGGAGCATCTGCGGAAAGTTAGGGCCGTTTTTTCCGTGTTATATCTCAGGTTTCTACTGGAGTATGTTTCATCGGATAACCTAATCGTCGCTCACAACGTGACCTATAGATAATAGGGTTTTACGCGGCACTTTTTTGGATTCCAATAATCATATTTAAGTTTCAGGCTGAGCTGTGCCAAAATTTCCGAATGTTAACCTATGAGGCTGGGAATTTAAATTAGTGTTTAATTGTTCACGGCGTGATATCGATGGGGGAATTATGGCGGTAGATGTTTAGGTTTCCGCTGAAAATTTCGTTATGGGTATTGAGTATAAATACTAAATTGGTTTGCGTTTCCTTTTGGGATGTCCTAATAACGTAGTTATATAGTTTCCGATCGGAAGAAGAGATAATGAATCCCGTTTGAATCGGTAAACCGAGAACAATTAAGATACATTATTATTGATTTAGTTGAGTTATAATTTAAGCAACCTACAATCGTTGTGCATCGGTAGGTGCGTTCAAGATCGATTTTTATAACGTTATGCATTAGACCGTGAACTGATTGTTACACTATGGAAATTCTAAATCTCTCGTCTAACTCGTTTTCACCAGTGGCTTACTTTATTGGTCGTGGATTTTCTAAGCCCTTTTCGTGTCGTGGTCTACCTTTATCATGGCAGATCCAGGGAATCTGCGAGAAACGGAGGGAAAAGGGAAAAAGATTATTCATTAAGCGACGTTCAACTGAGGGACCTTTTCTCGATACTACTCTCAGATGGAATGGAACAAATGGCGAATGTTTGTGCGTACTGCCCTCCGGTGGAACATTTTTGGCCAGGTAATTTCGTAAAAATTGTCGTTAATGTTACTGTAGCTAATTGTCGCGTAATTGTTCACTTTAATCACTAGACATAAAAACGTTTTCATCGCCTAAATCTTATCCGTGCTACCCGGTTCCGCCTTTTTGTTCGGAATGTTAAAAATCTGCTCCAGATCTACACGCGATCCGCCCTAATTCCCCTAACTGCAGTTCTCCGCACTTCCCGAAAATTTTTAGCTATTCGCTCCGGCCACATTTTCAGTGGCCGCCTCGAATATACAATGGCGCCCTGCGTAGCGGTCCCGTGCACAAGGCCGGAACCGACTGCGAACTGCCAAGGGGTTCACGAGGCATGACCCACGAGCACAACTAAGGGTTTTCACCCACTAGCCGGCACACGGTCGGTCCCATGAACCAATTTATTGCGATACATAAATATAATATTTTAGAGGGTCCGAACATTATAAATATAATATATATATTATTAGAATGAAATGAATCGTTCGAATATTTAATTAATAAAAATGGTTTCATAAAAATAATTACATTATAAACAAATTAACAATTCCTTACTCAGTTCGATTTCGATTTCAAAAATTGTAATTGTTAGTAAAGCATAAGATAAAATTAATGAAATTCATCACTATATTTATAGTGTTTTTGTGCTTGTGTGCGACCAATGGGCGATTTTTCGCCATTTTTAGGGCTTTTTAATTATTTTATTTATTTTAAAATATTTTTCTAATTTTTTATATATTTTTCTTTATTTTTTGATTTATTAATATTTTATTGTTAGATTTCATTTTTATTATTATTTTCTTATAATATTGTTTTTAAGCCCTAATATTTTGTTTTCTGGTCGCCTCTTCTGCCTATGTTTTTTCTAAACCTTATTTTGCAAGGTTTTGGCAGTTTATTTTATTTCTTTATGTTTTCTTTTCTGCTTCTGTAGGCATTTTCGAATTTTAATTAATTATTTGTTTTATTTAATTTTTGTTGTGTTTTTATTTTGTTTTAATTATTCTGTTATTTATTGATTTTTAATATCTTGGTGCGGTGCATGTTTATGTTCCGTGATTCCTTTCATTAATCTTGCTCTTTAACCTTAGATTTTTATTTTTATTTTGTTTAAAAGGTGGCTCTAAGCCCAACACTTTTAAAGGTTTTTTGTAGTCTTTAGTAAACATAATCATATTACGGGTTCACTAAAGTTGCAAATTAGAAGTAAGTCTCTGATTTTAACGGTTTGTTTCTTGGCAAGAATTGACGGTTTCCTTATTGTTTGTGTACTCTAGATATTAACATGTTCATTGAAAGATATGAAATTTTAGTGATTATTTGTTCACGTGTTCGATTTAAAATGTCATTTGACGATAACGAATATGCAATAAAATTTAGATTTTAAACCACATACATCATTTGTGGACCTGATCATCGTAGAATTAAATTCCCTAAATTTAGTGTAAATAATATCGATGAATAAATTGGAATAACTATAAATTATGATATCAAACATTATTTTTAGGATGAATTATTCTTAACAAAATTATCAGAGTTGCATGGATATTGAATTTCAACTAATCCATTTCGTTTCAAGAAATAAATCTTCGAAGGAATATTTAGTAAAAATAAAGCAACAACACTGATCAATCTTTTTTCAAAGTTTTACATTTCATTTTTGAGAAAAAATGAAGGACATATTTGTAAATATATGTATTTACTTAATGTGATTTTGCATAATTCCAATCATAGTTTCGATGGCAGAAAGATCTTTTACTTTAGACTTATTGATATTGTGCATTGAAAATTATTTATCTTAGAAAATCGATTTTAGTGAAATAATTAAAACTTTAGCTAAAGGAAGCTAGAAAATGTGTTTTAAAATAATTTACATATACATATGGAAAAGAATATGATGTAATAGTTAAGATTTAATGATTTAATTAATTAATGTCAATAAAGTCGTTGTTGATTTAATATAAGTTGAAGGGAATTGTGACTTTTTCACTATTGCCTCACATAAAATTCTTTCACACTTATCATTAAAGTTTTTATGTTCAATTTTAAAATCTTTTAAATCAGTAGTTCCTTTACACATTTTTCTATGCTCAATGTATTTCATGCCTCTCAATCGGCTATGTTCTTGAACCCGTGTGCAGAGATGATAGAAAATTTATCCAATGTTTGTGGCATTGCATCCATTACATGAAAACTTTAACAGCAGATCAGACAATAAACCTATTGCGGTTTGATATAATATATATTCGTTATTACATCTAATTATTAGTCAACCTTGTATAAAACAATTAATTCGTGAATTTTAAATTTCATTATACATACTCGTTGTATTGATTTCGCCACAGCTCCTACTTACCCCATTTTATAATTTGATCCTAGGGAAAAAATATTTATTAGATTTTATGAGTGCATTTTTGACTGCTCGGTGTTAATAAATTTAGCCGATGTATAGAAGATGAATTTGTATCGATTTTTCGGGAGATGGATGAAAGAGAATCAGCCTAAAAACTGGTTCCCAATCTTCCCACTGCCTGTATAATTTTTCATTAATTGACGTTTGGTCTCCGTCGTTACCCACAACTGGACCTTCACGGGCACAGGTCATAGGCGGAGGAACCGTTTCTACACGACCTGATGATGAGTCTGATTTTACTGACTTGTAGTATGTTCGGCTATGGGCCGGAAAAATTTTAACACGAAAACTCATTGATTTTTTGTTCGAATGAATATAATTAGGCATAATTTATAGGTTTACATTTGACATCACACAGAAATCCTATTCCCAGAGAGCAACCCCAAGTATAGACTTACTCAAAGTTTGCTTGATGCGCGTCGTGGAAATACTTTCAAAAAGATTGATCCTTACAGTAAATAGAATTAGTGTTTGTTCGAAGAAAAGTAATTTTCACCGAAAACTAGTGATTTTTCAAACAAAAAAATGATAAAGTTATGCAAAAATGAATCTGTATATATGCCTATTCTGTGACCCTAATATTGCATGTTCTTTTTGATGCGTTAATACAAAATTTGACCTTGAATTTATTTGTATTATCTAAATCTAATTTTATTATTTTTTGAATTAAATAGACAATATATTTTTATAATTTTTTAATTGCATATCTTCCACCATAATTATTCCATTTTAATTCATTTCATTCATTGATTTTCTAGTTTTATAAATTGTCGATTTTTCGGTCAAATTTTAATGTTATTATGTTATTTTTTATGTAAATTTCGTGCGGTTCTTGGTGCATCTTTGTATATATTTTATTTTACTTGTAGGTTTATCGATTTTATATTTAATTATATTTTTCTCAGATTCTAGGGAGTTTATTCGATGTTTATAGGTTTAATTTTAAATTTTGCTGTTAAGTTTGCATGTTATTTTGATTCATTTAAACAAAATTCAGTCTTGGCCAAATACTTACATGCATTTAAAAATAATTGATAATATACTTTATATATATAAAGAAAATTTGTCGATATTGTGTTGGACGTATGGGAAGTTCAGTTTTTTAAATCCGTTCTTATCCTAATGATGTGACCGTCGCTACGAAAATTCTAGGGTCGCTTTCCCGATACGCCGCGCGATTTGGATAACCATTGCGTACCCATGACCGAAATCATGTTGGTACTGTACACAACGGCCGAATGCCATTCGAGCAGGTGAGCGCTATTACTAGTGCTACTCCTCGAAGAACCTTCGCATTCCCGGTCATTGCTGCCGATAGAAGGACTTACGCGTGCTACCTTATAACCATTCTATTACTAAACCCCTTGTTTCTTACACTATCTGAATTCAGAATCGTGAGGTTTTAATCATGTATCCCGGTGGCTTCAACCGGTATTCCCTCGGCGGTCTTATTATCACATGGTACTATTGCGTCGTTCTCTTCATTTCTACTCACTTGTTCATTAACCAGAGAGCAAATAACTTACAAGAAGACTTTTTTTATTATTGCCATCTAAATTGTACAACCATTACATTAAATCACTAAGATAATAGACAAGGATGAGTTATATGTCGATTCTCAAACTAACACAGAGTTTACAGGCCTATTTACATTGGAATCGGCGCCCATATGATTCGAATGAGATGACGACTGGGCTTGATGAGTAAATATTAGTCATCCGCGTCGATATTGGTCGGTAAGTATCGACGCTTGGCTGGACGGTAGGGCGGAGGATTTGCATTGTGGATGGGCTCCATCCGAGTAGAGGGTCCAGGCTCGTCGAATCGGTACGGATTTTCGGCCACGACACTCGTAAGGACAGCGATTTCTCCCCTGTCCAGACCCAACCGGTCGAGGGCTCGATTTACCATAGGTGCCTCGTTTTCATCGTCCACCAGATTTATGTGGATGGAACGAGCTGGAGAATGGAATAATGCTGACGGTGCATAGAGCACGTTAGGATCAAATTCCGGCATTTCGAATTCCTGATAAGGAGGAAGGAGATCGTCGATTCTATACTGAGCACTATTTGGTTCAGCCTCTCGGAGGAGATCAACCTCAATGCGGCGACGTTCACGGCGACCGCGATTTCGGTTAGGCCGCCTACGGACCGTTCTGGGACAGGGTTCTACTACAGGAATTTGAGGTGGTTCTGTTACCGGAACTTGAGATGACTCCATCATTTGAGGATCTGAGGTTGAGGGAGTGGGAACGATTGTGTCCATTGGAAGGTGCTGTTCTGGGATGACGTTTAAATGTCGAGCCCAGACGCTCCCGGGGATGCGGGCTTGGAGCTCAGCATCCGTGAAGATTTGGCGGAGCGTGGTACTCTGCTCCTTGATTAATACTCGCTGGCTGCGAGACTCTGTGATCAATTCGTCTCGAGCGCGGGATAGTCGAACGATTTTTTGGTGCAGGCCTTTAGCGGCTTCGGGAGAGGTCCAGGTGCCTTTCACTCGTTCATATTTGGTTCTGAGGGTTTTATATTTATCTTCTAATTCCTCCAACTTCTGTCGGAGCGCGACCACCGACGGAGAGAGACGGGAAATCTTGGGAAGATCGTTCAGCTCTGATCTGGAATTGGTATGCATGTCTAGAACGTATATAGAAGGAGGTCAAAAGTTGAGAAGTGGTTAGGAGTAGTGTGGGAGAAATATCCAGCTAGCAAGGGGTGGATGAAAACTAACGAGCGGGATCTTAGGAGTTGGGATCTTAAGGAGGGTTGGATTTTCGTTAGTGCATTCTTATTTCAGTTATTTAGAGTATTGCCGGCCTTAAATAATACTTAATGTCTATATCAGTTATCCAGAAACTTGTTAAGATTGGGCCTATTTGAATCAGTGAATAAGAGGGTTAGTTTGCATTAGTACTATTAATGATATCCTTAATAATTACTTAGGGGGTTTGGGTATTTTAACGTTAGGGTGCTCGTAATGGCGTTTTATGCAAATTGGCATTATTATGAGCAGTAATGGCAATATTGAATCTTAATGTAACTACTTGGACAAGCGTTATAGTTGTGACCATAATATCAAGAATGAAATTGTTAATAATAATGACCCTAATAGCACGATTAATAATTATTTATAATGATAATAATATGAGTAATGTTAATGATAATACTTGTGGCGGTGATACTGTTATTAAGAGGGATTAATAATAATAATAATTACGTTATTGACCATATGGATAATGGGAGTAATGATCCTACTGTTAGCGCTATTGATAACAATAAATATATTAACGACAAAATTAAAAGTGAGGCCAAGATAATACTATTAATAATTTTAATAAAAACAATTATGTCAATGGTAATAACAATAATGAGGTTGATAATGATATTAAAAGTAATAATAACGATGATTAGGTTAATAACAATAATAATAATGATAGAGCTATTAAGAATACCAATGACAAGAATCGCTTTAGTAATGGTAATAGTAATAAAGCTGGTGCTAATGATAACATCAGCGAGTAATAAGTAGCGATGGTGTAATAATGAAAACCCAAATCCTAATTCGTAATATCCATGCTAATTAATATTAGCAAACTGGGATAATTGTTCATATCCTCTCCAAAAATTTTAATAGTAATTACATCGGCGACGCGGGAGGGAGAGGTCTAGTGATGTTGAACACGGGTGATTATATCCCTAACGATGTTTTAGGTGATATAATCAAATCTCCTTATCTCCCTTCAGAATAATTATGCTAGCCAGTTAGTTCGGGGATTTTTATCGATAATGGTGATGTCCACGATGGAGTATTGATTTCCTACAGTGATGGATGAGATTTGTAGAAGAAGATTGTATCCTTCTAGCTGCCTTTGGAGGGATGATGCCATAATGGATGAAGCGGATTAATTTCTCTACGTCTCGTGGAAATAATGTGGATTCGTGAATATTGGTGAGTTTTAGGGCTTTAGGGTGAATTATTTATTGGCGATTTGGCGATTGTAGACACGTAGTGGAAGAGGTTCATTCATATTAGGGTTAGTTCTAACCTAGTGGCTTTAACTTCCTTATGCGACAGTGGAGCTCAATCAAAGTTGCTGTTATTGGGGCAATTATCCCTCCTGGAACATTAGTATATGGCCAGCTATATGGTTTTACGCGACAGCTTGGTACTCGTCTCGGCCATTTTGGAAATTTCACCTCTCGTTCATGTCATACCACTAGTGTTGATTCTCAATGAATTCGATCCTAACTCTCACCAAATCCGAAGAGGCATTCTCAATGCATGTATCGGGAATCAATGGATTCATAGCAATTCGTGAAGAGCCTTTACTGGTCCTTCTGGTAGATCCTAGGCATTGTGGTAGAGCGAAATAAAAATTACTGACACTTTTAGTTGTTTAATTTAATTGTCTATGTAATTATCTGTTTGTTTTTGCCTCTTCCGTCTATGCCTATGCCTATGCCTATCCCTGCTGCCTAGTGTTAGTTTATTATTTTATTTCGAGTTTTCAAAATCATTTGGATCGTCTTGCGATTTCTCCTAGTTTCCCCTATCTGAAGTCGCACTTCCCATGATTTTATATTCTACACGCCCCGGCCACTTTTCAGTAGCCGCTACGAGTTATACAACGATGCCCTGCGTTGAGGTCCTATGCAATTGCCAGACCCTACTGCGGACTACCGAGGTACCAACGAGGTATGACCCAACTAGGGAACTTAATCCACCAGCCGGCACGAGATCCGTCCCATTGATGACTATTACAATACTTTTACTATATAAATTTAAAGGACTCAAATATAGATGTAAATATGATTCAAAAATGTATAATAGCATTAAGAAAACATGTAATTAAAGTAAAGAGTAATTAGAGACATTACAAACATTTATAAAAAAGTTCATAGATAATGCATTAACTTATAAATTAAAGCAACAAAATTCCTTACGTTTTAATAGATTCGATGATTTGTTGAAAATGTTGAAATTAAAAGCATAAGTTAAAAATAATGAAATTTGTCACTGTATATATACTGTTTTTGTGCTTGTGTGCGACCAATGAGCGATTTTTCACCATTTTTGGGGCTTTTTAATTATTTTATTAATCTAAAATTATTTTTATTATTTTTTGTGCATTTTTCTCTATTTTTTGATATATAATTTACATTATAGTTGAATTTTATTTTTACTATTATTTTCTTATAATATTATTTTTTAGCCCAAAATTTTGTTTTCTGGTCGCCTCTTCTGCCTATGTTTTTTTAAACCTTATTTTGCAAGGTTTTGGCGGTTTATTTTATTTCTCGTATGTTTCTGTCTGCAGCTGTAGGCTTTTTTGTGATTTTATTTAATTATTTGTTTTTATTTAATTTTGATATATTTTTAATTTGTTTTAATTAATATGCTTTTATTGATTTTTAGTATCTTCTTGTGGTGCGTGTTTATGTTCAGTGACTTGTTTCATCACTTTTATTTTTGTTTTAATTTTTAATTTCATTTTTTGTTTAAATTGTGGCTCTGAGCCTAACAATTGAATCGTTCCATTATATTTATATCAATTTTCTGAAACGTTGCAGAAGTCGTTTTACTTTGTGAAGGCGATTTAATTCCAATTTTCTATGACTGAATCAGTGTTTTCGCTGTAGTACTCATATTTAACTACAAATTATCTTCTCTCAGTGTCGCTAACATTTTCAATATATATGATATTATTGTACATATTCTCTTTTGTGACTCGTTATTATTAATTTAAAAACTTCGTTCTTACATATGATGGTAGTGCGTAAAGTATTGTCACCCGACCAGACACCTAGTTTTAAGCCATACGCATCCATCCAACCCCAATAATGATGACCCAAAACAATGAGGAAAGACCTTAAAACAAGAACCAACCTAATCAAAACCACCACAAAACATGTTAAAAAAACCAAACCAGTCAAAATCACTCGAAAACCATTCGAAATCAACCCTAAATCAACCCGAACCAAGGATTCGCGCTATAGACAAGCCCTGTTGTATGCAGGTTATGCGGTATCAACCATGGGTGACCCTGAATGTCCACTGAGAATAGCATCAATGACAGATGTGGATCTACTCAGTGTAGCAATATAAAGGGAGCCAAGCAGAAACCCGGCTCGAGAAGCTTGCCAGTGAGCAGAATTCACACTCACAATGGCGAGTCACTATTGCCCGGAGAAGGCTATCTCTAATCAATCAAGCCATAGCTAATGGACGGATGCTCACACCCAAAGATACAATGCTTCTTTTGAATTAGATAATCCGGCTTTGGAAACTCTATCGGCACATAGTGATCCCAGCTCAAATCATTCACCCTCATTTGTTTTGCGACGGGTACAAGATCAAAATTACTACGAGAAACACTCGTAAACCAAGCAGTGACCGTCTTGGCGGCCCAAGGACCATGATCAATCGAAATGAGTAGTCGAACGGAAAAAAATTGAACTTATCATTGTGTAATAAAATTAAAATTTGCATGTTATTAATTTAATGAAAATTATAGTCAATTACAATAATATACAATTCTAACAAATTAATTAAAACTCAAGTAATTAAAACAGATTACAAGGTCCAATTACACTATAATCTCTTTCAATAAAAGCTAATAAAATTTCGACAAAGACCATTAAACGGACTATGCACTTTTCCCGGGAGTTAAAGATAAAAATAGTAAAATTAATAATTTTTACAGATGCGCCGGTCAGAGCTAAACTTACGAAAAATAATAAAGTGTGAACAAGAGGAAAAAATCAGATTCCCTTGACTATTTAATTACTCAAATAATTAAATATTTCTCGAATACGAATCGCGTAAACAGAAAAACCATAACATATTATCTCATCTATTATCTTACAAATATAAACAATTAGCCAATATTTACCTTAGTCTTTTAGGAATCGATACTACTGCATTTCTGAAAGTGAAGATGTCAAAAATGAGGAAGGAGAATGACTGGTTGGTTCAATAATTACTACAAACCAATCAAGAATTACAAAAGATCTCTGCCACTTGGTTCGAACCAAGCCGATTGAACAAACAATTGGAAGAAGCGCAAGAGGCACTGATGGCCGCGCAGCAGAACTCACAAGTTTAACATACCCAGATTCGAATGTTGAAAACGGCCTTGTCAGCTAGTCAAGACTGGGTTGCAGTAACTTACCCTCCAGTATTTGCGCCGGCCCAACTGGCCTAAAAAGAGTGGGCACAAACAATGAAGATGAGAGACATGCAACGAATAAAACACTAGCCAGGAAAGGCGGAGAAATCCGACTCAGGTCGTCCCGATAAACCTAAGGCTATGGAATATTTAACCACTTGTATTGTTTAATAATATCAAATATAATTTTTAATGAAATTTATTTTTTCCTCTTCGACTCATAAAGTAGACCGAGTAGTAGAAAATAAATGTGATTTGATGAACCAAATGGGAATGACGAGTATGACAAAGACAAAAAAAGACGAACATAAGCCTTCTAACGGTTCGTGTACTTTCTCAATTTATCTATGGTGGGTTTTTGGGTGTTGATATTTTGAAACTATATGGTTGTTACCCAGACAACCCCATACAAATATTCTTCGCTTACCACTCGGCACCCGTTGCTAAGCAAAGTTGGAACTGTGTTCGAGTTGGTAGATCGTCCGCAAAAAGTGAGCGCTATTGCTAATGCTATAATTGACCGAACTATCCATGGGTTCAACGAGCTGCCGATAGAAGGCCTGTGCTCGATTTCGACTTTTAGGTCCCATTTTTCTCCTATCTCTTTCAAAAGTTAACCTATACTCTCTTATCATTCATTGTTATGTCCATTCCCATAGCCCTTCTTATCGTCGTCCGTGTTGATGATTATTCTTTGGCCTGTACACTCTTTGTTATGTTAAATATTCACACACTAGCTCTCTTACTCTTATCCCTATTATAACTACAATGTTCCCTATTATTATTACTAGCATTATCAGTGTTGCTATTATATGTATTACCTTTATTAATTGTTACTACTATTACCTTTATTTTTATTTTTATACTATATAATTACCATTACAGTTATTATATTACTACTATTAACATCATAATTTTTATCATTACTATTATAGGTACCATGATCATTATTATTATTATTATTATCCTCATTATTATTATCATTATTATTATTATTATTATTATTATTATTATTATTATTATTATTATTATTATTGTTATTATTATTATTATTATTATTATTATTATTATTATCATTATTACAATTATTATAATTATTATCAATATTATTAACAAAATTTTGTGTAGGGATTCGTCCTTATTCCTCAGCTTTAAGAAATATTTTTCTTATATAAACATTTAGCCGTAATCCATCTGTATTTCCCCGGTTTTCGGTAAAGTATTTTTGTTGATTCGAAAAATTTTATCAGCGTTCCGCCCTTATTTTACGGTTTTATCCTTATTCTGCAGTTTTCGATAAAGTATTTTCATCGATTCGGAAAATTTGAGCAGCGTTCCGCCCTTATTTTACGCGTTCCACTTTTACTTTACTATTTTCAATAAGTATTTTAATCATTTCGGAAAATTTGAGCAGCGTTCCGCCCTTATTTTACGCGTTCCACTTTTACTTTACTATTTTCAATAAGTATTTTAATTACTTCGGAAAATTTGAGCAGCGATCCGCCCATATTTTCCGTTTCAATTGACATAATATATTTAATTCTTATTTAAAAACATTATTTTTCATGATTTTGGTCGTTCGGATTAATCTTTTTCCGATGGCTATTCATTTTAACTGTTGCAACGATTTCGCAATTTTCCCCACTACCCATTCCCTCTCTTTGTCCTTAAGATCTATGTATGTTCATTTCATAATTAATGAGTGCCCACTGGACTACTCGGTGTTAGATATTTTGCGCCGATTGTTGTTAAAAATTTATGTTAATTTTACAGGAAACGGATGATGAAGGAGCAGCCAAAGGACTACTCATTTACCCTCTAAGTTTCCCTATCTACGGATAATATTGACGTTCCAACTCCTGCGTTCCGCACGCCGGAGCCTTCACGGGCACGAATCATTGGCGATATTCCACGCACTTACATGGTTCGAACAATATGTTTGATTTTAATAACTTGTGATGTGTCTTTGGCTGTGGGCCGGAAAAATTTCGACAATTTGAAAAATTAATTTATGCATTATAATAATTTATTAAAACCAAAATTAAATTACCAGATACATCCATCAAATTAAAATTCATAAATATATCTTCGTAATAATCCATAAAACATCGATCAATGAATCCATTATTCACAGGTAAATATATTAATCCAAAGTAAAACTGTTGAAATCAAGTGTCAAAGTACGACGGAAAATCAATACTGAAAATTAAGATTAAGATTTGTCAAATCATATCAGTATTTATACCTATAATTTGGCCTTAACCTTGCGTGTTATTTTTATTGCGATTAAACAAAATTCGACCTTGAAATTA
Source organism: Schmidtea mediterranea (assembly GCA_022537955.1). NCBI lineage: Eukaryota > Metazoa > Platyhelminthes > Tricladida > Dugesiidae > Schmidtea > Schmidtea mediterranea. Next base: position 203,983,645 of record CM039680.1, on the reverse strand, counting down.
TTTGTGTTATCTAAATTAAATTTTTATTTATTTCTTAATTTAAATTGGTAATTTATTTTTAACATTTTTAGTTAAATTTATTCAGCTAAAAATATTTTATTTTTATTCATTTAATTCATTAATTTTTACTTTTATATAAATGGTCATTTTACGGTCAAATTTTCTTGTTATTATGTTATTTTTTATGTAAATTTCGTGCGGTTCTTGATGCATTTTGTATTTATTTTATTTTACTTTTATGTTTTTGATTTTATATTTATTTATATTCTCTCAGATTTTAAAATGTGTAATTGGTGTTGTATATTATATTTTAAGTTATCTTGGTGCTAGGTTTTCGTGTTGTTTTACTGATACATTTAAACAATTTTCAAGGCTGTTTGTGTCCTGGCCCAACATCTAGGTGGTGTACCCTGTAGAGTGGAAATTACCACATTAAAAAATGCACTATTTTACTAAACAAAAATTATTATTATTATTAAAAGATAATGCCAATAAAAAACTTTTCATACGATATATTTCGATAGCATAACTATCATCTTCAGGTACTCAAAACCAACTAAAAATATTATGAATTAACATTTAATTTAAACAAATTGTTTTTTATTAATTTAATTTTGCAATAAATAAATATTTATAAAATATATTCAAATCACTTTTAATTAATTTAAAATTTTTATTTATATTATAATTTTTTTAAAAATTAATGTAATTTAAAATTTTCAATTATTCCGGGCCTTAGCAGCATCTGGAGAGAAGCTCACCTCTGTCGGACTCACATACCACCGTTACATGACCAATGTTGCCTAGCGACGGATAACGAGCGCACAGAATGGAAGATTTTTTTGTATGTTTGGGTTTTCATGGTCATATAGCATAAACCCACCACTATTCTTCTGCTTCTTTTGATACTCGTTCATTATATTGTTGGGCCAGAACACAAACGGCCTTGAAACTTGTTTAAATGCATCAGTAATACAGCACGAAAACCCAGCACCAAGATAACTTAAAATACAATATACAACATCAACTAAACACTTTAAAATATGAGAGAACATAAATAAATATAAAATCAAAAGACATAAAAGTAAAATAAAATAAATACAAATTGATCAAGAACCTCACGAAATTTACATAATAAATAACATAGTAACATGAAAATTTGACCATAAAATGACCATTTATATAAAAGTAAAAATTAATGAATTAAATGAATGAAAATGAAATATTTTTGGTTGAATAAATTTAATTAAAAATGTTAAAAATAAATTACCAATTTAAATTAAGAAATTAATAAAAATTTAATTTAGATAACACAAATAATTTCAAGGTCAAATTTGTTTAATCGCAATAAAAATAACACGCAAGGTTAAGGTCAAATTATAGGTATATATACTGATGTGTTTTGACAAATTTTTAATCTTACGTTTCAATCTTATGTTTCAATCTTAGGTGTACAATATTATCTGTAAGCGCATGAGTGAATATCAAATTATTGATTGATAACTAATGATATGAATCGAAGATATTATATGAACTTATTGATTGATAATGCCATGAATTGAAGATGTTATGAATTATGCAAATTACCAATATATACTGACGATTTTATGAATAAATATTTTATTGCATCGAAGCTTCTACTCAAATCGGAATGGTAACATATATTTATTTCCTTTTTCCTGGCCCACAGCCACACAACATGCAAGCTATTAAACTAAAACATAATTACCAAGCTGTGTAAGTGCGGTCTCTCCGCCTATAGCTTGTGCCCGTGAGGGTTCCGGCGTGCGTAACGCAGGAACTCGAACGTCAAATCATTGAATCTAAATAGCGAAAGAGAGTAGCTTGAGAGTGGGTCTTTTGGCTCAACTTTCTCGTACTTAATTTCGATAAAATCGACATAAAATTTTAAATAGCAATCGGCTCAAAATCACTAACAACGAGTAGTCCAGTGGGCACTCATTAACTATAATATGAACATAAATAGATAATAAGGACAAAGAGAGGGAAAGGGTAGCGGGGAAAATAGCGAAATCGTTGCAACAGTTAAAATGAATAGCCACCGGAAAAAGATTAATCCGAACGAACAAAATTATGAAAAATAATGTTTTAAATAATATATAATAATTGAATAAATTATGTTGAATTAAGACGGAAAATATGGGCAGAACGCTGCGCAAATTTTTGGAAATAATTAAAACGTTTATCGTAAAACTGTAAAATAAGGGCGGAACGCTGCTCAACTTTTCCGAATTAGTTAAAATACTTATCGAAAAATAGTAAAGTAAAAGTGGAATGTTGTTCAATTGTTGGTATAATATTAGTATAAAACTGGAAAACAAGGACGGTACGCTGCTAAAATTTTCCGAATCAATTAAAATAATTATCAAAAATAGCAAAGTAAAAGTAGAATACGGCTCAATAATTGATAGGATAACTGGATGAAACTGTAAAATAAGTGAGGAACGCTGCTCAATTTTTTCGAAATAATGAAAATACTTTATCGAAAACGGTAGAATGAGGATGGAATACGGCTAAATTTTTATATAAGTAAAATATTTTTATAAAGCTGAGGAATATGGACGAATCCTTACACAAAAATTTAATAATAATAATGATAATAATAATAATAATAATAATAATAATGATCATGGTACTTATAATGATAATGATAATAATTATGATAATATTAATAGTAATAATAATAATAATAGTAGTAATAATAATAAATATAATGGTAATTATAGTAATAAGAATGATAATAAATGTAATAGTAGTAACAATGAATAAAGGTAATACATATAATAGTAACAATGACAATACTAGTATCAATAATAGAGAACATTATAGATTTAATAGGGATAAGGGGAAGAGGTATACTATATGGATATTTAGCATAACGAAGGGTTTACAGGTCATGGTGAAAATCGATAATACGAACAATGATAAGAAGAACTATGGGAATAGACATAATGATAAATGATATGAGAGTATAGGTTAACATTTGAAGGAGATGGGAAAATAATGGGACCTAAAAATCAAAAAGCGAGCATAGACCTTCTATCGGCAGCTCGTTGGACCCATGGATCGTTCGGTCAATTATAGCATTAGCAATAGCGCTCACTTTTTGCGGACGATCTACCCACTCGAACACAGTTCCAACGTTGCTTAGCAACGGGTGCCGAGTGGTAAGCGAAATGGTGGGTTACAGGGTTTCGAGTCTTGCTTATTCTTCTAGTTGCCCTAGTAACGCCATACAAAAAGATGCTGACTGCCACTTGGCACCCGTTGCTAGGCAACGTTGGTAATGTGTTCAAGTGGTGGATTGCCCGCAAAAATTGAGTATTATCGCTAGTACTGTAATTTCTCGGACAACCCTCGGGTTCACGAGCTGTCGATAAAAGACCTGCGCTCGCTTTTGATCATATGGTCCCTCGTGTGGAGTTTTGGAGTTCGTGCTTACTAATAAGAAAAGAGTACTATCGTTTTTAACGACCTAAGGAGAGCATTTACGAATGACCATTCTGTTTTAATTAATTATATGGAAAATATACAAAATTCGATTTAATCACAAATATGGTTTCAAGGAAAAGTGTATTTCGTCCGTCAAGACAATTGTTCACAATGGGTTTTTGCCCAATAGTTGTTCGGCTTTGCGGCGGGCGCGTTCTTTGCGTCCAGGTCGACGACTGTTGGATGGGGCGGTTGGGAAATCTTTGACAGGTGCAGGCTCGTGAGTCTTTGTCTGGTAAGACAACTGAGACGGGGCGAAGATGAGCGGGTAAGTTACCGCTTGCCCCTCCCGACTTGCCGCCAAGGCGACTTCCAGCCCTCGAATTTGAGTCCGGAGACTTTGATTTAACTGGCGCTCTTCTGCCCAGCCCCTTTGAGCCGCTGTTAGGCGTTGGTAAACAGACTTTTGCCTGGCCGGGTTTGCCCAGGTAGATTTCACTTGTTGGAACTCCTTGGTCAGCTGTAATATTTGTCCATAAAGTGTCCGATTGCTCCGCTGTGCTCGGGATAGTTCCCGTTGTAATAACTGAGTTGGATTCATATCTACCATAAATAAAATCAAATCTAGAGATTCATATTACGAGTATCACATTAATTTTTAAACAAATTCGTATACACCGATGAAGACTTTACCTGGCAAAGAACTAACAATAAATTATGATTTTTATTAGTTGAGAGTTAACATCGCGAGAAAACACAACTCAATAATATTGGTTCAACAACAACACATGATCGTTATTACTGTCAAGGGAATTTGCTCACTACCCACTCTTCGGGTGTGAAGCCGGGAATGGCCATCGTCGGCCTTTTAGTGCTACGTGTGCTGCTTAATGAGGTCTGTTGGGGGTGCCAGTAGGAATTGGCAATCCGCCCCGCCAGCAAATCCTCTTCTACATTGGCCAAATACTGGCAAGCTCGGGCCACCTGGGAATCCAAATCTCGCCGTTGAGACAATAAGTCTTCCAATTGCTGTTGAGCCTGCTGGAGTATTTCTTCTGACGGGCTCCATTGCGTAGATGAGTCTACTCCCAGATTCTCCCGGTCGAGGAATTTCGACGGCGGAAATTCCGGGCATCGCTCCTGGCGGTGCTGGGCCCAAGCCCATCTCCAGCGATCTGCGAGGGAGAGTGTAGCATTGAGAGCTGAAATTAAACATCATCATTGACTATTCATTTACGGGGAAACCTCAGAAACGAGATTTTCGATATTAATCTATTCGGAATTTTTGCTACTGGGTTTAACACGGATGGTGATTTCAGATTATTGCAAGAAACTACTCCTCTTGAAATGTTTCGAGTATTTACTGTCATGGGTTTCATCATCTGAGGTCTTGGGTGAGATGTTTTGTAACCAAACCTATCATGAGTCAAGGAGAAATTGTATTATATTGCTTGCTGGGTAAGCAATCCCATCGATTAGATTTGTCTCTTAAGTGCCAACTATCTCCTCGATAAATCGAGTATGTTAGTGAGGGTTAAAATGTAATTGGTGGTTCAGTTTGTTACCGAAATAACCCGTCTAATTTCCTCAATGGCGCTCAATTACGGGACCATTCGTCCTAATTCGACGTTCTATTGCAGAGCTATCCAAATTGGTGATATTGTACTCTACCGTCTTACGAGTGGTGTATCGTGATATAAATGATTTATTGGAATTAATACTAATTGAAAACGGCAAGTTATTTAATAATATTATCGAAAAGTTCTACCATCCAAATTCATTTATTTAAAGCAATGATTATAAAAGGCAAAATGAATTACCACTGTGCATGGCGACCAGCTCTGTCAGTCCTTCACCTTCTAAGAATGCTTCCGGTCCTTTGATTTCTCCCTCTGATTGAGAATTGTTTTCCATTATTTTGGTCGATTTGCCGGATGCTGAAATTATTGATTGTTTTAAATGAATTGGTTTATTTATCATTAGCATTGATATTGTTTACGCTAGCCATTTCCGTTCAGTCAATAATTAGTGATGAAATTTTCGGCGATTGACGACAATTCAATAGTTCACGATCTGGTAAGTTTTGTATATTTCATTTTAATGTCATCAGTTCGTTTAGAATTTTTGTCAAGTATTTCTAGTCAAGTGATCTTTAAGCACGGCAGCACAACGATCGGGTCCGTGGTGAGTAGTTTTATTTGTGATTTGATTTCGCATGATTTTTTTTTTGGTGTCATCATAGGGATTCAGGGTCTATTTTCTACTCGATTATTAGAATGAGCCTTCATTGCTTACCTACGACGTTATTCGCTGTTTATCGGATGATGGGATACAGTTATTATGCAAGGAGGAATGAATTTTGGAATCTTCGAAGATTTTAGTTGTGTCATTCCATTTATTTTGATATCTACGGAATATATTTCTCGAACTTTGGATCTCGGAATTATTAGTTTTTAAGTAACGTTTTGTTCGTCTCACTTTGAATTTAATTAATAAAGATTTAATTCTGTTGATGTAATTTATCCGTAAGCTTTCCTCTATATCAACGATTCAGTTAATTCAAGGTTTCCCTCAGTGACTTGGAGTGGATTTTATCTTCCAAGTAACCAATTTATTTTATTTTTATATTAAACTATGAATTAGTTGGTCAATTATTTTATCATCTAACCCATGAATTATTTTAGTGATAGTCAATTATTTTCCTTTATTAAATCCTGGAAATGGCTACTTAGTAAGCTACCTCGTTTTAACTGATGATTCCATTACATGCTTTTATTTAATCGTTGTAATATTTTTTCTAAAACTAAGTTGATCCGTGATTTGCTTGTTGTTGCTTTAAGGCTTATCAATGATTATAATAACTTAATCGCTTTACTCTTGCTAACTTGTGACAATTTGATATAGGAATTACTCCAATCGTAAGTAATAAATCACTTTAATTGTTACCTTATCTATAATCAGTAATTATTTTAACTTAATTTAATTTAACCGAATCGTTGATGTAATAATTCTCTATGAAGTCCGTTAAATCATATCAATGGTTTTAATTTATTTCGAAATATTAGTTCAACATAGGTATATCAATGATTTCATTTTTATTGATCCCAGTACCCTTTCCCTTTAATAGACCTTAGGCGCATATTGTGTTTATATTATATTTACTGAGTGCCCACTGGACTACTCGGTGCGATGATTTTGAGCCGTGTGTAACATAACTTTAGGTCGATTTTACAGAAATGAGAAACGAGGAAGCAGCCAGAGACTTCTTCCTTATTTCTCTTTTCAGCTATAGGGATAATATTGACGTTACGACCCCTGCGTTCGGCACGCTGAGTCTTCACGGGTACATATCATTGGCGATTTTCCACGCTCTTACATGCATCTGTACTATATAGATTTTGCTTTCTTGCGTTATGGGTTGGCTGTGGGCCGGAAAAATTTCGACAGTTTAATTTATGAAAAACATATAAAACGATTTATGAATATCAATAGTATTTATTAATTATTAACAAAATGAACATAATTACCATTTACTTCCAATCCATAAAATCGCATAAAATAGCATATCATAAAATAAAACATAAATGCCTCTCTCCCCACGCCGACGTCCAAGCAGAGCTCTACCGAGTTGCAAGGATGTGACGTGGAAAGAGGGTTCCAACATAAATATTTCTCACCTAAAAATTAAGATTCTGAAAGTAACTTTTAAAACAAAATTAAACGATTTCAAAAATGGTTTTTGGTTTTGTTTCGAAAAACGTTTTTTTTAAAAATGGTTAACTTTAATGTGAAAATGGATCAGTATTTATACCTATTTTTCTCGCATGTTAGATTTGATGCAGTAAAACAAAATTCGACCTTGTTATTTTCTAGTAAATTCTATTCTTTACTTTTATTATTTTTTGATTTATTTTTATAATTTTTTATTTAGAATTTTTATTGAATTATTACTAATTCAAATTTTTTGATTTAAGTTTCATTTTCATGAACTTTTATTAATTTTTCCAATTTCGTCGAATTTGTTGTGTTTTCTTGTTATGTTTGTGTTGGTATCGTGCGGATCTTGGTGCGTTTTGTATTTATTTTAATTTATTTTTTATGTTTATTATTTTATTTTTAATTCCCTTTTTCTCATATTTTATAGGGTTTAATTGGTGTTTAATAGGTTTATTTAAATTGTATGTTATTTTTGCGTGTGTGTTACTGATCCATTAAAACATTCCTCAAGGCCGTTTACGTTCTGGCACAACAGAAAGAATATTTGTATGGGGTTGTCTGGGTAACAACCATATAGTTTCAAAAGATCAAAACCCAGAAACCCACCAATATCGTCAGTATATTTTGACAAAGTTTTGGTAAACATTCCAATAATAATTGGTTGTTTTGGAAACTGCGTTGCTATTTTTATGTTTGGCGTGGTCACCAGTTACATCCAACTCGTTTTTGAAACTTATTAAATTACTGTAAAAAATTTTGTAATTTATTTGTAATAAATTTATAAAAAGTATGACAAATAAATTATTGAAACACAAGATAATTTTAGATATCAAAACTACTTCAATTATGAAAGGCCTAATTATGCAATCAATTATTTAATTGTATAACACAACATTTACAATTAATAAATTTGTGTTTTAATAATAGGTAATATAACATAAAAGTTGAAATAATTCAAAACTTTAAAAATTTAAAATAAAGGTAAAATAATAAAATATCTAAATGATTGACAAAGTACAAAATGAATGAATACATAAATTAAAATTACTGATGATTAGAATTTAGAATTTAAAGAATGCGTGGATCTATGTGGTTTATTCTATAGTGTCTTCGATGATTCTTTAGGAAGAATTAACGTTGCTCAATATCCAGATTTCTTTTCTAAAGTTTGCTAAAGATTTTCCAAAAGGTCCATTGTATAATAAATTCATTCAGGAGCAATTTGGTCAAGTTTCTAATTTTGTAATCACAAAAGATGAACTAGCAAATCGCGTCATAGTCAGTAAAGTCGATGGAAAATTCGTCATTGGCTGTTTGCAATCTCTTGAAAATATAAAATACCCTCGAAATAAATTTTTGTTCAATGTTTGTTTCGTAGTCAATGAAGAAATTTCAGATAATTTAATTTCTTATGAAAATCTTGTGAGAAATGTCAATCGGTTTTTTTGTTCACTTGAACAAGAAACTGGTAGATTACATTCTGCCGGTAAAGACGTAATTGGAAATTGTTTGGAGAATATTTATTGTAGTTTAAAGAAAAGTGGAATGTGTAAATATACTTGGGAAGGATTCGGAACAATTTATCTTAGAGTAAGATATAAATGTTTTAACCGAAACTCTATTATGAATAATTAATTTTTACTGCATTTATTATATAATGATTACCATATTTAATTAGTCGAGAATTAATTGATTTTATAATCCTGAGTTAGATATTAAATATTTAATCAAAATTGCTCAATTAGTTATGAATTCTAACAGCTCAGTTGACTTTGAAATTACTCAATTTGAATATTTTGCCGTTTAAAATATACAATCTTTTGATTGGTTGATTTTTTGAATTAAAAATTTTTATATAATTTTGAAGAGATCTTTGCGATTTTATTTCACCATCAGTGATAATGTCCATTAACTACTTAATATACTGTGAAAAATTTTTTAAATATTCTTTATTTAGTGTTTCGATAAATGCGTATTTTATCATGTGACCAATCGTCAATTATTATAGGAAAGCTGAAATAAAATGTATGAGATATTCAGGCATATAAATATACGTGCCATGCGATATGAAGGGCATTCCCAGAAAATGAGCCCTGATATGGGGTGTCAGAGCCCCCCCCCCCCCTTTGTGGGAACAGCACCCTAGGATGCACGGTAAAATGTCTGTGAAGGAAGTAGAGACATTGGTATTTTAAATTGCAATAATTCATGTGCCACTCGGAGGATGGACTCTACCTTACAAGTTACTCCATAAAATCCATGCGCAAAATATATTAATCCATTGTATAAATTCCCAATTCCGGTTACACCTTGGGTCACGTGAGGACAACGAGTAGCGTTATCAATTTAAAATGGTATCATTGCCATGGCCATTGAGCAAAAAAATTCAAATAGTATTTTAAAAGTAAACATTTGTCCAAATTGGAAAAGTTATCCATCAGTCTATAGATAATGATTTACTTCCGGATGCCATTGAAATACAAATCTTATGTTGTCGATTAAAAATAAAATTGACTGTAAAATTTTGATATAACTTCTATAATTAAATATATTAATAAAATTGAATTTATTTTATAATCATCCGATATATAAAGTCGATTTTCAATTGATGTTGAAATATATATATATATATATATTGAAATGACCGAAATTGTTGTTGAGGATGTTGTTAATTTTGAATGTGTAGTCGATAGATAAATATGAATTATTGAATTTATTGAATGGTAACTGTGAAGAATCCAAAGAAAATAAGATAGAGGTTAGAAAAATCCCATACATTGAAAAATTTTAGATGATGATGTAATTGAGTGGATAAATTTGGTGCTTATCTATTCAGATACGGAGAACCATAAATTTCTAGTGAAAATGTAAGTAAATGAGCAGGAGTGAATGGAGAACAGTGGCAGGTGTTATTTGTGGACATTGAAAAACAATCAACTAATGCGGATTTTATGTTACTAATAGTATTGCGTCTAGAAATGGCATAAAACAGACAAAAATATGAGAATTTGTTAAGGGATATGTCGGTACTGATATTTATCATTAATAAAAGGTTTTTGAATTTTTTTTATTATTCGGTAGACTTTACTTATATATTAACTTAAATGGCAAATATATATAATAAATAAATACAAAAATATAAAGGATCGATAAAAATGAATTATACTATTATAAATACATAAAAAAGATTCATCGCTATATTTCTCGAAGCTCCATCTAGGGTAACGATTTTTGGATCTCGTCAAACTATTAAAATGAAGTCAAGAGTGGAGAAATTCTTTTTTTTATAATAATGAAGTCACCTTGATCGAAATGGGAAAACAGAGTACGTTAGACTGAAAACGAGTAATACATTCACAGAATTTAGAAAAAATTTTATAAATACTTATTTGATTAATTTATTGACTGAAATCATTAAATTAATAAAACATTATTGCGGTAAAGAAATATTTATGTAAACTAATTATTTATATAATAAAAAATGTGATTATTGTTACGATTAACAATCAATAAATAGCGTTGGGGTGTTCGGTGAAATGCGAAATTAATAATTATTGATCTGATTGCAATATTAACCACGAATTCCTGATAACATAAACACAATTGATCAAAAATTACAATGAGACAAATAAGTCAAAGTTACAATAATATGTATTACGTGCTTATTACGACTCTTCTGGGACTCGCGACCACTTGACTACTGCTTCTGGTTTCAACACTCAGTAAAATTGATTTAGTTGCTCTCTGCTTTGACATAAAATTGCTTAAACTCTCGATAATGACTTTAATATCAAATTCTGACAATCTCTTTTCATAGTAATCTCTTGTTTCTCTTTAACTTACATAGTTTTAATCTCTTATTACTCCTGTTGTAATGTTTTAACTCTTTCAACCACTTTTTACTTAACTTCTTTCTTTTTTTCCTCTCCGTGATTCAAATATGCGTTCCTCTTTTATAATCTCATATATAATGGCACCTGAATAGTTATCTTTCTGTTTGGCAATTCATAATTCTGTCTCACTTTTTGTTACAATTTTCTTTTTTTCAGCCCAATCATTGAAATAAGGCAAATTTCATTTTGTTATTTGTTTCCATCTTCGATTTGCATTTGTTAATTAAGATTGAGCTTCTCGTATTTCATTGTTTAATTTTATTGATTTTCATTATTTCATTTTCGCCCTTTTCTCATTTGTCTTTCAAAGCCTGGAATAGAAGTCCTCTTGTTCTCATTAATAATTATTTAATTGTATTTTCCAGGTATCCTCAAAAATAGTAAAACTGCTTTTAATGTGCATGAAGTCCCTATTAAGTCTAATAAATTTGTTTAGAATACCTATTTAATACAAAACAAATTCCATTACTTGCTCGGATTTAGATATTTTATTATCTATGAAATTTTTGTTTTAATTATTACAACAATTTAAAAAAAAGATTTATACAAAGTAATTGAGTAGAAATAGTAATTTTTATGTAAATGTCATTTCTTGCTAGTTTTTGGTGCAACATATCTTCCCGTGACTTCCAAACATCAATCTGTGACCCACAATTTAGGAATTGCTATATTTGAACCTTTTAAAATTTAATTAATCAACCAGAAATTATTTTCCAATAAGCATAAAACACCTCGACACAAACCTGTTGTTAATTTAAATGAGATGTAGTAAAATTTATTTAAAAATTCTTCGAATATCTATTTCAAAACATCTCTCCTTGACTTTTATAAGACCGCCTTGATTGCAGGGAAGTTGAAACTTATCTGCGTTTCGTTCTTTCGATCAAAAATTGTGAATAAAAATCTATCAAAAAGTTTCATTTACTTGATCTAATTGTATATTAATTAAATTTTATTTATTGATTTTATGAATTCTAATGATACAGGGTTTGTCATCACATTTAATCTTTTTGACATTCAATTTAATCAAATGCAGTTTAATAAATTATGATTAAAGACAATGTCAAAAAGATTAAATGTGATGACAAGCCCTGTAATTGCACTTTCAATTAAACTATAAAATTCATAAATATTTTGAATAATCTAATTTATTTTAAAATACAACAAAGTTAAACAACCATTATCCGTTCATTCCATATATAACTTGGGATTAGTTTTTGGAATTTGCCCGGTTCTGCGACAATTTTAAATGAAACTGCAAAACACAAACCTTCCGGTTTTTAGTAAAAGTTGTTATTTTGTTAGTAGACAGCACAAACAAATTGATATATAAGATTAAGTGCTCCAAATTCATTATTATTTCACCCTGAGAGCCGGAATTACTCATAATCTTTCAATAGCGATTCTATTTCGTTACAAACTTTTCTATATTTTTAAATGCTTTGAAATTAATGACATTCCAATGATAAGGCAAAATAAATGTGATGTTCATGGAACGATGCATCAAATAACTGTTAAATTACAGATGGGTTCAGAAACCGAAACGAACGTAATAGTAGAATCGGAGCAAGTTCCAGTAATTAACATCAAACCGAATAGTCAGATTATTCCCCACGATCTTACTTGTCAGCGTTTGTTACCGTTGTTGAATGGTGAAAGTCGTGTTTGGGAAATAGCTCAAAAATCACAAGTTGATATCAAAGTAGTTCGAGCGTGTGTACAAAACCTCGGTTATGTCGGAGCTATTCGTACTGTTGCACCCTTTAGGTTAGGAGCAATTTACATGTGTATGCCTAAATTAAGAAGAATGTGGAAAGATTCAGAAACTCGTAGAAAGCTAGTGCAATATGTAATCCTTACTAATTAATGATTTTGTTTTTAACGATTAACAGGTGCTACCGGATGAAATAAAATCAATGGATAACGACAAAATAGAATCTATAGCAGAATCAGCATTTCGTGCTTTATCAGTTATTGGTCCACAAACAAAAGTTTTAGATTGCAATGCGATGCTCATTAATCAAAAATTCAACTGCAGACAATTGGTTTGTTAATTATATTGATATAGTAATTAATCAACATTCCAGATACAATTTGCAGAAATTGAAGGACTCGTCAGAAAAATACATGGACACCCAATAAAAATATCAGAAGGTTTAGAAACCGATAAATACACAATACCAAGCCATATACTGGATGGTACTCATAACATGGAAGAAATCGCATGTATGATGGAGATTCCTTTCTCTCAACTGGAAATGGAGATTAGCAAAGCAGAAGACATATTTGTTATATGGAATTAATAAAATATTTTTTAAAATATAATAATTAAAGTCTAAAGAAATCCAAGAACTTTTATTTTATAATTTAATCGGTCATTTGCATCTTTTGTTTCTTAAGCTTTTTCTTGCTTTCTTTCTTTTTTGGTGTTTCTCCATCTTCAACTACTTTAGGAACGACTTCTTCCTTTTCACCAAGAATCACTTGAACGTGGCATGGTGAGCTCATGTAGGCATTAATTCTACCGTGGGCTCTGTATGTACGTCTTCTCATTTTTGGTGCTCTGTTAACTTGAATATGTTCAATAACTAATTGATCAACTTCAAGTCCTTTGAATTCAGCATTTGATTCAGCGTTTTTCAACAATTGGAGAAGATGTTCAGCAGATTTCTTTGGCCATCTACCTTGACTTGTTCCCCATGCTTTAGCTTGAGCTTTTCTTCCAACACCACCGTTAAATCGGTGATATGGAACAATCTCTTTTTGGGCGATAACATTTTTCAAGAACTTTTGAGCTCTGCGTAAAGTCATTCCTTTGATAACTGAGGCAGCTTCATAAGTATTTTTAAAATGGACGCGCTGATGGGGTGCAAATGCCTTGCAAGATTTGCTTGCATTTTCAGGTTCCTTACAATAATTTGGCATTCTAAATAACACAAATTTAATAGATGTATTTAATTAATTGAAATATTTTATGTCAAAAATTTATAAACGTACTTTTTAAATATTTAGAGAACTTTTGTACGTGCTATTTAAAACAAATTTATTTAAAAAATTAATAAGAATTTTAGATTTATTTTTAATATCTAAGAATTTTTAAATTTATTATTATTGCTCATTAAATGATATTTAAATTGCACTTCCTCAGAAAATGAATTTTAATTAAAAATTTTGATAATATTCGCAAATAAATCAGAAAAGGTTTTCAGTCGTTATTAAAATTTTTAGTTGTATACAATTAAGTATATTTCCAAAAATTGGTAAAGTCTTATCAAAAATATACTAAAAGTACATTTGTCATTATTTAGCAAAAACTTATATATATCTTGATTACTTTATATGAATTCCAGGCAAAATAAATACAATATTCCTTAAGATTTGACCATATTGTAATCACTAGCTTCTTTTTAGCATCACCAGGGGCGCTCGCTGCCCAGTTTGATAGTGATCTACGTCTATGGGCCCCGAATACTCACATTCACGAACCGAAACATAACCTAGTGTAAGGTTTCTAGGTGGTGAAATTTGTAGACTATGGTTGCTACCCAGGCAACCCAATACAAATATTTCCACTTACCACTCGGTACCCGTTGCTAAGAAACGTTGGAACTGTTTTCGAGTGGGTGGATCGTCCGCAAAAAGTAACGCCATTACTTATCCTATAATTGCCCGAACGATCCATGGGTCCAGCGAGCTGTCGATAGAAGACATGAGCTCGATTTCTATACTGTCCCTGTCTTCCTGTCTAGGTGAAGCTACGTATAAGATTAGTTATGGCGTTTTGGTCTTTAAATCTAACATCTATACCATACTCAGAAGACTCAATAAACTATTTATTAATACAAAAGAATCATAACACTAAGGTTTAATTATACTTACTGTTTAACATGATTATTAATAAGAATCTAAATCTCTTTTCATCTAGTTCTTTGGATCGGCACGCTGTAATTGCCGAAGAGCCCGTTAAGCTTCCTGGTTTGTATTTCTTCTTGGGGGACGTATTATCCTTCTTTGCTGCTGTACGTTCTCGGTAAGCTAACTGAGCCGGAGCAAACACCAGAGGGTAGGTGACAGCGTTTCCCTCCTAACTGGCTGTTAATTATCTGATTAGCCTCTTTCAGGGCGGTCCGGCAGGTATCCAATTCCCGGTACATTTTCTGAGCTCGTTTTGGCTCAAACCATGTACGTTGGAGCCTCTGCAATTCTTGGGTGGCCTGTGTCAATCGTTGAGTGAGGCGAGTCTCCAGCCCGGTGGAATATCCTGGGTCCGACACTGAATCCAAAAAAATAAACTTAAAAAAATGAAATTAGCATTTGTTGTAACCGATACTAGTCCAAATGGACATCCATTATCACAGTTAAATTATACCATAAAGCGAAATTGTGTTGAGGTCTCACTATTTAAGATCTCAACGTGCACTGGTATTCGTATATATATATATATAACTTTAATATATCAAAACACAAGATCTTTTATAAAATTTATTAAACAAAAATTACCAAATATAGTATTCAATTTTTGAATCAGATTCCACAAAATAAGATAGTTAATTATAAACAATGCGTGCAAGATTTGTATTTGTTGAATGTTATTTATGTATGCTATGTAGATGAATGCAAAAAAGAATTTGTTGAGCTCTGCTCCGATTTTAATTTCTTTTCAAGATTGACTCTCAAAGAATTTTGTCACAGTATTTTTGGGCGAATATACTGAGCTTTAGCTTCAGTATATATACTAAATTTTTTATGTCTATAATATTTTAATTTATTTTTAAGTGCTCTAAGAGCATACTTATTTTATTTTATTTTTAAATACTATTGCTATAAGAGCAATATTAATCAATTTATTTTATTTTCTTTCTTTGTGATAATGCGCATTTTATTGGTAATAATTTTCAGCTGTTACTTTAATAATCAATTAATACGCACTCGTTGGAAATAATTAGTTGTTGAATAATAATAATAATAATAACAATAATAATAATAATAATACTGATAATAATAATAATAATAATACTGATAATAATAATAATAATAATAATAATAATAATAATAACAATAATAATAATAATAATAATAATAATAATAATAATAATAATAATAATAATAATAATAATAATAATAATAATAATAATAATAATAATAATAATAATTAATAAGATTATCTGTATTAATCCCAATGATTTTACCCTTTTTATTTTATTTTATTGAGTTGCATAAAAATGAATATTGAGGAAAAAATTTAATAATTAGAATAAATTACACCCTTTATAATAAAAATGGATTATATCCTTTACAAAAAAAATAAAATATACAGTTACATCATTATTTACAAATTGTTAAATGGATCACAATAAATGATTGTCAAATGTTCAGATAATTGTTCAACAGATCACAATAGATAATTGTTAATTGTTTAGATAATTGTTAAATAGATCACGATAGATAATGGATTATTGTCTTTGATGTTCTGATTTGGGATTTGCTTGTGCTCGTTCTTCTGCGTGAATGTTGATCCTGTATTTGTTGGGCCCGGTCCTGTAATACTTTGTTAGCACGAAGGTGTCTAATGGTTTTCCTTCGTCATCTAACATTCCTCCCTGGGCCGTTAAAGTAATGTCCTCATTACCTTTATCGCTGAGGACTAGTTCAATCTCACAATCGTTTATTTTCATAGTGGTGCGCCTGAATCCCTTTTTGAGTGCCAAATTTAATATGTCTCCGTCCTTTATTCGTCTACCGAAATGACGGCACAATTCGCTATCTGATATCTCCATCTGGCTTTCTCCGATTACAAAATCAGGGTCTTCTAGTATTATATCCGGTTCGGGTCCATATTCGTCACTGTCTTCGGTTGTTGATCTCGGTGATGCTTCCTGATCATCTTCTTCGAAGGAGAAATATTCCTCATTCGAATCATTATCACACTGCATTTTGTTTTCTTGTAATTGTGGCTCGCTTTTGATAGATATGTTGTTGCTTTGTGATCGTTCCTCAGAGATGAATATGATATCATCATCACTATCCATTAGCTCACTTTCGAATGTCCTTCTGGTGCCGTTCTTGTTAAATTTTAATTCCCATTGTGATGGTTCTATGTACATATCCTCTTCCATATCATCGTTTTCTAAGGCATTCGTTGTGCTTTCTTGGTTCTCTTTTATATTTCTCTTTAAACTCGAGGAATCCCATTTGATAACTTCTTCCCATTTTTGTTCTGCGATGCCATAAATGACTTTCAGAAGTATTGTTGTCTCGTTCGCTGAAAAGGGTTCTGCTTTTTGTAGTATTCTATTGATGACTTTATCCTTGAACCATTTGTCGTGGTATCTGATTGCCTGGTATGCTAGATTGGATAATTTAATTTTGTGGGGTGCTACATTCTTTACGAAGGAACGCATGAAAGAATCTTCAGCCATTTCTCTGACTCCCATTACATTGTAGATATCTAATGTGAGAGCTTTTAATTTGTTTGTGATATCATACCCTACGATTATTTGTCCCTGTAGGAATTTTCGAATATCTACTAATGCTTGGTACTCATCCTCGTTACCAATAATATTTTCCTTGTTTGTTTTTGTTTTTTCCGGATAATAATGGAGTATTTTTGTCCTCGGTGTGATTTTCTTATTGAATAGGACGGTTCCGTCGAAATCTCTGATACATACTTCTACTGGTCTCTGATTGTTGTTAATGTCGCAGACCAGTTTGACATCTACGAATTTAATCTTCTCCTGCCTTTCCTCTGTTGTTAATTCTTGGTGCGTGAACGATACACCTTTGTTGACAAGCTCTTGAGGAATGTGTAGGTTCGATATGATATATTCCAGATCCACGAAAGGGTTTGGTATTGTAGGTATATAGAGAACTTCAATTGCTATTACACATGGTAGACTGTTCATTTGAATCATAAGATTATTAAATTCATTTGACATTCTTCTGTGTTTGATAGTTTTTATCATTATTGAGCAATTGCTCGTGGTGATTAGAGGGATTCTTTGCTGACAAATAGAGACCTCTGTTTTTGTCATATGGAAGATTATTCGATGGGCCACCTTTTTTCCTTTAGCTGCTGCCCTGTCTACATTGGCAAATTCGTCAAATGCTCCGATAAGCTCTTTGAGTTTCACTCTTCTAGCTTCGTTGAATTTGATTAAGTGCAGCTCTCTTTCTTCGATTTCTATTTTCATATCGTTTGGGATGCACACCTGATTTGGGAAGCTGCGGATAGTGATTGGGGTTCCGTCTGTGCAGATTTTATTTTGTAGATTTCTGTAGAAACTTCCGCAATGCTTGTTTATCATACAAACATATTGATTAGATTGTGTATTGGTTTGATTGGATTGACTGGATTGTCCGGGAAATTGATTAGATTTCATGTGAGATTGATTAGATTGATTGGGTTTCATGTGAAATTGATTGAATTGTACGTAAGATTGATTGAATTGTATGTCAACTTGATTGGATTGCGATTTGGATTGGCTGAATTGCGTGTTGAATTGTATTTGTTCTAAAATGAAGAGTAAATAAATAATCCTCTTGCGCATATGAGGTTTGCCCTTATACGCTATTAAGTTATAGATATCAATATATACAAATTTAGAAAATATTATTGACCATATTCGATTAATTTTATATAATTTTTTAAACAAGAGTGGACATTGTGTATTGACCTGGTATATATTTGTCCAAGTGAAAACGCCCTGATACATTTTTGACCAGTCGGTGCCGATACCGCTGCCTTTTCCACTTGTACTTTTTGTAGATTTGTACACTACTAACTATTGCCAATATTGCTATAGCTAAAATACTAGCTGATATTACGTAAAAAGGCCATATTGGTTTAGTTTCTTGTTTTTGAAATGCTTGTAATTCATTCCAATTTTTTATAAGAATTGGTTTTCCCGTAGGTAATTTAATTAGTTTTTTCTCGAGTTGGATTGGTATTTTATAGGTTTTGGTTGTTATTTCATCGGTTATGGTTTGAGTTGTTATTTTCGTGGTGGTTATATTCATGTTTGGGCTTGAATTAATTTGTTGTGTTGTTGTATTTATAATTACTTTCTTTGTCATCTTGCGTTTTTTTGTCTGTATGGTTTTTACCCTTTTACATTGTATTTGTGATGTATCGTAATCTGTATCCCATTGGGCGCATAGAACGTATTGAGTGTTGGGTTCTAAGTTAATAAATTTAGCGTTGTCTCCCCTTTCGAACTTATCAGTGGTTTTTTTCTCTCTTTTTTCCATAAATTTTGGTGTGATATTTGTTGATTTTAAGTATAGATCTCTTATCGGCTTTTTATTTAGATTGAATACGTTAATTTCGTGAGATAAAATATTTATTAAAATGTCTCTATCTCCCATAAATTCAGTTTTG
The DNA here is from genome assembly GCA_022537955.1 of Schmidtea mediterranea. Lineage (NCBI taxonomy): Eukaryota > Metazoa > Platyhelminthes > Tricladida > Dugesiidae > Schmidtea > Schmidtea mediterranea. The sequence continues at coordinate 203,964,205 of CM039680.1, read as the reverse complement.
TACTTTTCTTTAACATTAGTTGTATTAATTATTCCTATGATTGTTAAGAAGATTGTTGACATCATTAATCCTTTCTGGGATCGTAAATTATATCTATGTGTTGGTCCCTCTACTATTTCTGATTCCGCTAATTTGCATCTATTTACGTGTACTACTATGGGATCCTCATTTTTATGTTTTTGTATATGTAAGTTTTCGTTGATTACTTTAATTACTTCATATGGGCCTTTAAATAGTCTTGCTAATTTTGTTGTTTTACCTTTTCCCACTTGTGGAGTCATAAGTCTAACCTTATCTCCCACCTTGAAGGTATGGGGTTTACTGGTTTTATCGTAGTCATCTTTATATTGTTCTTGTCTAAACTTAACTTTTAGATTAGCTACCTTATATACTTCTTGCATTCGCTCTTGCATTAAGGTTACGTAATCCGGTGCATCTAAATATTGTGATACTCGTGGTTCGAAAATTGTATCTATGGGTGTTGCAGGTTCTCTTAAAAACATTAAGAAATATGGTGAATACCCCGTTGTCTCGTTGGGTGTGATATTATGAATGTATGTGCATTGACTCACGTATTCATCCCAATCATTTTGATTTTTTCCCACAAAAACCGCTAATCTACTGAGAAGTGTGCCATTAAATCTTTCCACTAACCCATCAGTTTGAGGATGATAAGCTGTTGTGTTAATTTTATGCATGTTAAATATGTTAGCTACCCTTTTGATTGTTTCGCTCATGAAATTTGCTCCCTTATCCGTTAGTAGTTTTCTAGGTGTGCCGATTTTGAAAATAATTTTTTCTACAAGTAATTTGGCTACTGTTTCTGCTGTTTCATCTTTGGTTGGGAATGCCTCTGCCCATTTAGTAAAATAGTCACTAAAAACTAATATATGTTTATTTCCATTAATAGTGGTAGGTAGTTTGCATAAAAAATCCATAGCACATAACTCCATTGGCGATGTTGTAGCTGGGATTGGGTGTAGAGGTGCTTTAGTCTTTGTCCCCGTATTTTTTCTAGTTGCGCATATTGTACATGCATTACACCATCTTTTAACATCTTTTTTTAAGTTATCCCAATAATACTTTTGTAATAATCTGCTTGCTGTTTTTCTGCTTGACAAATGACCCCCTAGAGCACCATCATGATATTGTAACAAGAGAATTTGCCTTAATTTTTGTGGTACTACTATTAACTGTTTTCCACTAAAATCCTCAATAACCACTAGTTTCTTTACAATTTTATATTTTTGATTTGTCCCTTTTTTAATTTCCTCTCTGATCTTAGAAATTTCTAGATCTTTACTTTGTTCCTCTTGAATGTCTATAGGCTTTTCTGTTACTAAAGCAAAAACTTCTAATGCTCCTAGCTCAGGAATGCGTGATAGTGCATCTGCATTTTTGTTTATCCTTCCGGGTTTGTAAACAATTTTGATATGCATGTCTTGTATTTTCATTGCCCATTTTAAAAGTCTACTTGATGTATCTTTGTGTTTCCAAAGGCCTTCTAATGGTTTATGATCTGTTCTTATCACAACTTCTGTTCCATATATGTATGGCTTAAACTGTTTTAATGCAAATACTATGGCATAGCATTCTTTTTCTATGGTTGAGTACCTAAGTTGTGCTCCTTTTAATGTTTTACTTGCATATGCTATTACGTAATCTTTACCCTTTTCTTCTTCTTGTCCTAAGACTGCCCCTACGGCTTTCCCGCTGGCGTCCGTCATGACGATAAATTGTTTCTTAAAGTCTGGGTATCGTAATATTGGTGCTGTTATTAATTTCTCTTTTAACTGATCAAATGCCTTTTGATGTTCGAGTGTCCATTTCTTTTGTGGTTTATTGATTTTATCATTTATTGTCTGTACTATTAATACTCCTTTACTCTCTCTTTTTGTTTTAACTCCTTTTGTTAGTTTTATCATGGGTGCTGCTATTTTTGCATAATCTTGTATAAATTTACGGTAATACCCGGTTAATCCCAAAAATCCTTGTACTTGTTGTAACGTTGTTGGGATTGGAAAATTTTTAACAACTTCAATTTTATCTGGGTTAGGTGTTATACCCTCTACCGTGACTATGTGGCCTAAAAATAGCGCTGATGGCTCTGCCCATTTACATTTTGCCGGTTTGATTTTAATCCTAGCCTTTTTTAGTCTCTGTAATACATTCGCTATGTCTTTCAAATGTTCCTCAAAAGTTTTTGATGCAATTAATATATCATCCATATAGACTGCGCAATGTTGTACATCTACTAGTATTGTATTCATTAGGCGCTGAAATGTTGCGGGTGCATTAGTTAACCCAAAAGGTAATCTAGTGTATTCGTATAATCCGTCTTCAATGACAAAAGCAGTTTTTTCCGCATCCCCCTCTTCCATTTGAATTTGCATATACCCCTTATTTGCGTCAATAACTGTGAAATACTTAGTATCCCTGAGTTTATCATATTGTTCTTGTGCTTTCGGAAATGGGTATGAGTCTTTAATTGTTACATCATTTAATTTACGATAGTCAATGCACATTCTAATTTCACCATCTTTTTTTCTGACGGGTACGATGGGTGATGCCCATTGTGAAAAACTTTGTTTTATTACACCTGCCTCTTTCAACTCTTTTATTTGTCGCTTTATCTCCTCCCTTAGTTTATAAGGTACCCCATAAGGTCGTTGTTTTATTGGTCTGGCGTTCCCAGTATCGATTACATGTTTAATGATGTCAGTATCTCCTAAATCAAACTCATGTTTTGCAAATACGTCACTATATTCATCAAGTAAAGTTTGTAATTGAAATTGTTGGGTTTCATTTAAATAGTTATTATTAATTTTTACTTTATCATAGAATTTAACGTTATTTGTCTTACTTAGTTCGACCATTTGTTCACTGTTATCTCTCATCACCATTGTTTCACACATTTCAAATGTTTGCTCTAATTCACCTTTGAACAACTTTCCCAATCTTGTTCCTTTGTGAATTTTCACATTGCTTCTCTCGTAATTAGCAATTCTAATTGGAATTATTCCGTTTTTTGGTATAACACATTCGTCGGTTAACATTATATTATGGCTTTTTGACTTATCCGGCACAAAAATAAAAGTGTCCTCACTTTTGACGTTGACTTTTACTGGAATTATATGATCACAGTGATATTCTAATTCGAAGGCTTCCAATGCTACTACTTCCGCAAATCTTGATTCCTGATAGTTTGCTTTTCTTTTGATTGCACCATCAGTCAAGTCGATGACGCAGTTATCTAACTTGCGAAGGATATCTATCCCTAGGATGCATTTACTTCTGCATTCAGTCATTACTTTGAATACGTGATTAACTGTCCTACTCGGAAAATGAACAGTGAGCTCAATATCTCCTCTCACTTGCATAGTATGCGATGACATAGATATTATCGTATCATTTGTGCTTTTTATATCTTTTTTTCGATTTTCTGACAACTGATCCTCCCTTATCATGGAGGCTGCTGCTCCGGTATCTACTAGTGCTTTGATGTTTATATTATCGATTAATACTTGGATGCTTGGTCTGGCTTCATTGAGTTCTCGTAATATCTCATTTGCTTCAATACCGTAACATCCATAGGTCTTTCTTGTTATGCAATGACAGTTTGTTATTTTGTTATCCAGGTTATTACTCAGTTCTCTCAGTTGCTGATTTTGACTGTCGTATAATCCCCCTTGTGGTTGCTCCACATTTTCAGATCCACTTGGATTATCATCGTTTTTATCGTTTTCCATTAATTGTTCCTCTTCCATTCGCCGGTTTTTAATTAATTGTATTTCTTTATCGTGTTTTGCTGTTATCAGATATTTTGCAACGAAGGGACATAAACATGCCAACATTTTATATGAGTTGCCAAATACTTGTCGAAGTTGTCGTAATGATACTAATGATGAACAGATCATTTTGAGCAACGCCACTGTATAATATATTCCCAGTATAGTCGAGAACATATTTCCCAAAACTGCGAAATATCCCCATATGCTGTACAGTACTTTGTATACTACCTTTTTGAAATGTTCTTTTGATAACAACACATCGAAATTGTAATCATTACCGTGGCTACCCTCGATGACTTTACTCACCATTATTGATAATATTTTCTCTTTCTCGTTAGGAAACAACATGTGCTTTCTTGCACTTTCTATGGCATCTCGCGTGTACATACCGTTGTTATTCATATCATTTATCTCTTGAAATTCCAACTTTTTCTCAAGTTCTGTTAATTCTAGTTTAAACGGTTTAGTTGCTTCTTTTCTATCAGACATTGTAATCCACATTTCAACATTTAGCTGGTATAATGTGTCAAGCAAATTGGTACATTTATCGATTTTCCTTGGAATGTAAGTTTTATCTGTTAGTATTCTGGTTATAGGCTGTAAATACACTGTTTCTCCTTTATAAATAACGGGTAGTTCGTTGGTACATTGGTTGTTCGTTGCTAGTGATACACTGACCGGTTTACATTGAAAGGTCTGTAATACTTCTCCTACTACTCTCGCAAAAGTTCCTTTTTCTGCAAACAATATTGGTGCCATTAAATCTGGGTTTGTAACCGCTACAGCCATCTTTGTTCTCAATATTTCTCTATTGAGTTTACAGTCGTTAGTAATTGTTGCTTGGTATACTTTGTCTAATTGAACTAGTTGATGATGATAGAAGTGATCAATTTTATTATTAAAATACGAAGATAATTTGACATAAAATTTATCGACTTTCAATTTTGCATCTTTAATTTCATTACTACTGATATAGATACCTTCATAGTTAGTCTTTACAACTGCTTTTCCGCATTTGATAACTTCTCCTTTTTCTACAAATCTCATGGCCTCTGTTTCTGAGTCTGCCATATATATTGTTGGGGTATCCTTTTCTTGTACGATTACTGTTTTCCTTTTTTGATCTTTTATTCTTTTTGATTCTGCATCGGTAAACTGTTTTCCTCTGATTGTTCGGAATTTTAGTGACTTTAATTTTGTTAATTGGCATTCGTATTTATCTATTTTATACACGATCGTCGATTCACCAGTGTCACAACTAGATTCATCAAGCGTACAGAACTTGTGTGTCATCATTTTCTTTGATGAACTATCAAATGATGCTTTAAATTTTCTCAATTCAACATAATATTGTCTTCGAACCACAATGTTATCTGCAATCTGACCCCATATTTTATACTTTCCTCCCATACAGTATCCGCCGGCTGATGTCCATCCGACCACATTTACTGATTGTTTCACTCTTGCCCCTACTTGAGCTTTCAATTCGATTCCATCCGTTGTTTTAATCTTTTTCGTTTTAAATGCCTCTTCACACTCGCTTGGTGTTATTATTAATGCCTCTGGCGCCCATGTCGGTACTAACATCGTCCTTGCCACTTGATTACATACAAAACTTTCCTCTGAAAACTTGATTATACACTCCTTTGCCTCTGTGTGTATAAAGTCAGATTCTTGATACACATGAAAAATCTTGGGTTCGGTTATGATTAATTTTGTCGGATTCGCTTCTGGACAATTTTCCACATTTAATAATGAATACTTTTGCCCCCACTTTGGGTTCTGACAATCATAGGCTATAATCGCATTACTTCCTTTGATTAAATCTAATAATAGTGTTATTATTACTATTATTATTGAGATACTTGATTTTCCTTCACTTTTATTTGGTTTTTTCGTCGTTTTGTTCACAAGATATTTTACAATTGCCTCAGTATCATCATTTTCTATCGTTTCGCTTTCACTTGTTTTTAATGTTTCATCATACATTATTTTCCAACCTCCTTTCAGTTTTATCCACGGCACCACATCTGCCTTTAATCTTTGATATATTATTTTAGCTACTTCATTTATTTGCTCCTTTGGATTTGATCTTAAGAGCTTTTTATATCTCGTAATTAGATATGCCATTGCCGTAATTACTTTATCTCTGTTTATACCAGTTGTGAAGAGTATCCGTAGAACCACCTCCTCATTTACATCCTCTGTACTCAACTCTCTGACCTCCTTTTCCATTAATCTGATTTTTTGTATCATATTTTCGATTAACGCTGACGGTTTTGTTTCCGGATATAGTTTTGAGTTCATTGCTTTTAGAAGTTCAATTATCATGATTAAATCGTTATTATCGTCTGCTACTTTTGGATTTTCATGTCTCTTTCTATTTGCTATTTCTCTCAAACGCTCTGAAGCTTTTCGATCATCTGATTTCTCTGCTATTTCTAACTTTCGAGGTCGTCCTCTACCTCGCTTCATTGTTTCAGCATCTTGCATTATTGCCTGTTTGGAGATTTTTTCTATTGTCTCTTGCAAATTACCATATTTATTATCCAATGGTTGAAAAATTATTTCTTTTTCCAGTGGTGACTTTGCACTCCCTTCGGATGGTTGATCCCACATTTTAAACAGCATATCATAATCATTTTCCTCATTAAGTTCAACAGAAGGTGTTGCTACCCTTGAGCTAGTTTCTCTATTTATCACTGCAGATATAATATTCTCATCTATTGTATTTACTCCATAGTCAATTAGATATTCGCCATCTTTCAACTCAATATCATTGAAATATAACTTTATTTCGTCGTTTGGCCCTATTTTTCGAGGCCATTTATCTCTTGCCAATTGTCGTATTTTGTTTACCATTGTACACACATGGACTTCTGTTTTCGATAATACCATTTGAAGAAAATATTCGTCTTTAGTATCCAATGTTATTCTTAGGGGTTCATAAAATTTCGGACTTTTCCTCACAAATTCTCCATAACTTTTAATCATCTCTTTTAATTCTATCTCTAATTCAAATACTCGTGTTTCTCTTTGTCTCATTACCATTAATGGGATTAAACTGGTTAAGTATTCAGGATCAATTCTGCTTATTTGAACTTTATTTATCACTCTCAATGTTTCATTGTCATCATAAGGTCGTTTTTTCAAAACTGCTTTTAATTCCTCTTTCATTTTTATTTGTCTCTCAGTTTCCTCATTATCAATATCAACTTCATTTATAAAACACTCATACTCGTTAAGTAACACCTCCGACTTTCTTTCCATGAGTCGGTTATATTGAATTTTAAACTCTTTCAATTCCTCTCTCAAAGTATTTATTTCATTATTCGTATTAGTAATTTCTACTCCATTTATTTGTTTCACTTCTGGTTCACTTTTAAATTTTACTCTATTTGGTGACTCGCTTCTCTGATTGGTACAAACTTTTGCTAAATGACCATATCTCTGGCAGTTGTAACATTTGATTTGACCATTGAAATTTACTTTATCTCTTCCATCATTATTATACGGGCTTGCTCGCCTTTCTCGATATTGATTTTGTCTATACGGACTCGATTGTCTGCCTCTTGAGCTATTTCTATTATTTCTATTATCATACTGGCGGTATTCAGAACGATTATCTTTATTATTCCCAAAATAATTGTCTCCATTACTTTTGTTATAACGACTATCTCTAAAACTATTTCTGTTATAGTCAGAACGACTGTCTCTATTAAAGTAGCGATTGCTTCTATACGAATTATTTCTGTTATAGTCAGAACGACTGTCTCTATTATCGTCTCTAAATCTATTTTGATTTTGTTCTGTAAAATTTAATGCATCAAATCTTTTCCTGTTTTCAGGTGATTGACTTCTACTTGAATTCGGACTGTTTTTTCGTCTATTTTTTACAAAATTTAAATATAATTGTTTCATCTCTTCCCATGGAACATCGTCATCGTTTTCCAACTTAGTTTTCGCCGTCGTTGGCCTTTGAATCTCAACTGCATCTATAGATGCATTGAATCTATCTCTCTGTATTGCCTCTACTCTTTTCGCTTTATGAACTAATTCATCTAAATCTCTATATTCAACCATTATTAGTGCGTTATACAAATATTTCTGGATTCCATTCCAAAACTGATCCTCAATTAATTTCGGCGTGTGCTCTCCGGCACCAAATGCCTTTTTTGCTAACTCTGTTATCGTATACACGTATTCTCCAACTGACTCTCTAGATCCCTGATATCGATTTCTAAACTTTTGTACATTTATTTTCTGTAAATCGCTGTCAATTACTATCTCTGCTCTCAAATTTTCAATAAGTTGATCAAGATTATTTCCTCTACACTCTAAATTATTATATGCCTGTAGTGCATATCCTTTTAAATATAACGGAATTCTCATCTTTAACTCATCAGGTGTCCAACCACAAGCGTCTGCATATTGAGTGATTTCAGTGAAAAAATCGTCGAACTTTTCAGGCTCTCCTCTATAAGGTTCAATTGGTAAAATTTTTATAAAGTTATTATTATTTTGATTATTATTTATTTTATATACGATTCTATTTCTCAAATTATAAATTATTTCAAGTGGATTATCTATTTTAGATTTTTAAATTAAAGTTTCAATTTATGGTCAATAATATTATTTAGTATAAATATATTTTCCCGATATATTCTACACTAACCCTCTGATCGCAATTCCTATCCCCCAAATTGTTGATAACAATAATTGATTTTAAAGTCCCGGTTCGCGGCACCAAATGTTGAGGTCTCACTATTTAAGATCTCAACGTGCACTGGTATTCGTATATATATAACTTTAATATATCAAAACACAAGATCTTTTATAAAATTTATTAAACAAAAATTACCAAATATAGTATTCAATTTTTGAATCAGATTCCACAAAATAAGATAGTTAATTATAAACAATGCGTGCAAGATTTGTATTTGTTGAATGTTATTTATGTATGCTATGTAGATGAATGCAAAAAAAGAATTTGTTGAGCTCTGCTCCGATTTTAATTTCTTTTCAAGATTGACTCTCAAAGAATTTTGTCGCAGTATTTTTGGGCGAATATACTGAGCTTTAGCTTCAGTATATATACTAAATTTTTTATGTCTATAATATTTTAATTTATTTTTAAGTGCTCTAAGAGCATACTTATTTTATTTTATTTTTAAATACTATTGCTATAAGAGCAATATTAATCAATTTATTTTATTTTCTTTCTTTGTGATAATGCGCATTTTATTGGTAATAATTTTCAGCTGTTACTTTAATAATCAATTAATACGCACTCGTTGGAAATAATTAGTTGTTGAATAATAATAATAATAATAACAATAATAATAATAATAATACTGATAATAATAATAATAATAATAATAATAACAATAATAATAATAATAATAATAATAATAATAATAATAATAATTAATAAGATTATCTGTATTAATCCCAATGATTTTACCCTTTTTATTTTATTTTATTGAGTTGCATAAAAATGAATATTGAGGAAAAAATTTAATAATTAGAATAAATTACACCCTTTATAATAAAAATGGATTATATCCTTTACAAAAAAAATAAAATATACAGTTACATCATTATTTACAAATTGTTAAATGGATCACAATAGATAATTGTTTAGATAATTGTTAAATAGATCACGATAGATAATGGATTATTGTCTTTGATGTTCTGATTTGGGATTTGCTTGTGCTCGTTCTTCTGCGTGAATGTTGATCCTGTATTTGTTGGGCCCGGTCCTGTAATACTTTGTTAGCACGAAGGTGTCTAATGGTTTTCCTTCGTCATCTAACAATTGTAAAAGTCAATCCTTGCTGCTAACAATTATACTATGTATTGTTGTTGTGGTCGTTACGGTTATATGTGTTGCTCGTGTCAATTGTTAATACCATTATTATTATTATCATTACTACTATCACCACTATCATCACTACCATCACTACTACAGTTACCATTATAATTATTGCTATTATTTCCCTTATTATTAATGCTACTATTACTATTATTAACGTTTTTATTATCGTTACTGGTTTAGTTTCAACATCTTCACCATTATTATTATTATTGTTACTATCCTTATCATCACTATCGTTACCATCTTTATTAATATTATTATTATAAACTATCGTTATTTTTTATAAATTTATTACTATTATGCTATTATTATTAACCTATTCAGCAGAATTATTACTATTACTATTATTGTTATTATTGTTGCACATTAATTGTCACTATCATCATTATTCATTTGTTTGTTCCAATGGTTATCATCATCAATAGCTGGTAACGTCATCTCCTCAAAAACAAAAATTGTATGTTTGTGAAAATTATTATTGTTAAATTATGAACCTCAATTCATTAGAAATTTCTGCAAATTATCATTAGTTTTGATCACACAATTGAACTTATAGATATTTACAGGCAACCACCTGCATTTTTGCTTTCAGCGTGGTTCAATATTGGTTGGTTACAGAGTTTTGTTTTGCTAGGGCCTAAATTGATGTTGTCATCGCAACCCACATACAAAAATTAATCGATGGTATTACCAATCGGTACCAAATGGGGGGAATGCCACCTAAACTACATGAACTGCTAAAGCCCTGGCATGCCTGCCGTTCAAAGATCATTTAACTTTAATTAGAGTAAGATAGGTAAGCAAAGTATATTAAAATAAAATTTATTTCATTTTGAAATACATTAAAATAGTGCACAACAAATTTAATTTATAGTTGCGTATTGCTCGTCTGTTTCTTCAACTGGTTTAATATTCTTGCCTCTTTTCGATCATGGCGACGAATACGCTTCATCTTTCCTGGTTTGCCTCTTTTTTGTTGCTATGGAGAGTTGGTTGGATTTGACGCGCCTGCCTGGCCATTTTTTCTATCTGCTGAGATTGTCTTGGATGAATTCATCGTGCACGATTCATTGCCTTTGTTCATCTTCGAATTTCTTTTATTGGATCTTGAGGATGCAAATACCGACTTAATCTTGACCTGCTTGCTTCTTCAGGACTGAATTCGCCTGATGCAGAAACACTATCTCGATTCCCGCTGATTTTGCAAGTTCTTTAATGGCATTTCACTCAAAACATTTTACACAGTCTACATGCAGTTCTTTCTGTGCTCAAAATCTTAATATCCACTTATTTAGCAATATCTTCAATATAGTTTTTTCATAAATAGATATCAAATGTCATAAGTTGAAATTCTTTATTTGCGTTCCTTATCCTTCAGGAATAATTTCCCTTGTGAATTTAAGTCATTTTTAAGTCATTTGCTGAAAAAAACAAATTTGCCTTTGCATAAAACATGGTTCTTATGTCTACTGATGTAACGCCTTCAATGATTAGTAAAAATTACTGGGGTTATACCAAAACATGAATAAAAATATCAGAAGCCTAAAAACAAACTAATTAATTAATATAATTATTTATCGACGAACCCATTAATCAATGGCCACCGAGCTAAACGTCAGCATAATGGGTTGCCCGGAATAACTGAAATGAACAATCCGACTAGTAATAAATAGTTTTTTAGAATTAATCTTAATTAATGGGCAACCAGACGTATAAAAGGGACAAGTAACAAAATAAGTTTCCAGTTTGGAGCAAAGTAAACGTGAGAAACAAATAAAGAATCTAATCAGATTGCAAGTGACTTATTAAGTGATACCCTTAGGGTGTTTACTGATCTATTAAATAACTATATCCTGTGGTGAATATTTGCTAATAACGATTTCCTTGTTGGGATTTTGTCTTATTGATTATTGAACACAAGGAGTCGGATCGAGAGACCTATCCATCTATGAATATTTAATATCCCAACAAATTTAGTAAAATTTAAATAAATATTAAAATTTAAATAATTTAGCTTACTGAATTTCTCGTCAGAGAGTATGTAACATAATAATATTTTTTAATATTTTTATTTGTAGCGGCTCTATTTTAAAAATATTTATATCTAAAACTTTCCCAATAGTGTACTCAATGTGCTATTAAAGTTTCTTGGCGATCGTTTGAACAGGTAAGTAATGCATTCAGGACATACAAACATACATACTAACATATATTGTATGTCACGATCTTTACGGATAAACGGAGATTCACCGTATTATAATTATAAATAACATTTTAAAATTAATCTTACTTGCATTGCTATTTCAGATTAAACAGGTGTCCAACGGAATGAAGTAATGCACAAGATACATTCAAAATGGTTTTTTGCAAATCAATAATTTTCATTATTCTAAAATAAATTTTGCTGATATTCAACACAAATTTTCGACGCTATTTAAAAAGGATACATCGAAAATTTGTTCCTCAACAACATCTTTTTATATATAGTCGTAATAAGAATAAAAAAATGTTTAAAAACCACAAAAACATACAAAAAGTGAAAAAATTAATTTAGTAAACCGATAAATCAATATATAATATTAGCACAATCGATTTGATTGGATAATTTTTGATTGATTGTTCAAATTATGAAAGTGCTTCAATCTATCGTTTCGAGTGCCGATGGCATTTGATAGCATTTGTCAATTAGAACTTTGAATTCTATATTCAATTGATTTAAAATTATGGAAAAACTAGTGAAAATGTGGACAATTTTGGACAAATATCCTTTTGAAATCGATCCAAAAGTATTGATTTATGTGAAATGTTCAATTTGTAACGGATTATTGCGTAATGCTTATCAAGGCCCATGTTGCTGTAATTATTGCAAGACTTGCATTGAAATTTACTTGGGAGATGATAGGAAACATTGCCCTGGGGATAGCATTGAATGCAGACAAGAGCAAATTTCAATGAGAAATCACATTATCAAAGATAGAGGTGCTGACTATCGAGTGTCTCAATTAGATGTGAGATGTCCATGGAATTCTTGCAGATTTCAAGGAAAGTTATTGAATATGGATGACCATTTGAGAACCTGTAATAAGAGTCCAATCGAATGCCCATTCACAGAATTGGGATGCCAAACCATATTGACGGAAAATATAAATATAAAAGATCATTTACTTGATAATATTTGCCAGCATAGCAAATTGATATCGAACTGGATAACAATATTGAAAAATGAAACCCTCAACTGTGAAGGGAGCGCAATCAAACAATTGAGAAACGTTCTGAAGCAAAACGTCATCGTTCTTGTCGACAGAAAGATCAGTCAAGTCAGGTGCAATCTTAGAAATGTTAAATAATAATTTAATTGATTATCTAATTAATTAATTTTCAGGCTGAAATTGAGCCCTTACTGGAGAAAATACAAATTGAATCAATCAAAAGGGAAAAGTTGAAAGACGAAATTAGAAACCTAGAAAAGGATTACGGACAAAAGATTTTATTTCACAAAAATGAGCTAGAAAAACAGAGAATTCTGATTAGGAAATTGATGAAAAATAAACACCATAAAAATCTGGCTTTGTCCAAGGAATCTGGAAACCATGACAGGAAGTGCATCAGTAAATTCAATAGCATTCAACAGCATGGGAGAGATGATCTTTGTGGAGTTAAATCTGAAATGGCTGCATCATTGTCATGGATTGTGACGGAAATATCCAGAAAGACAAAATATAAAATTAATTTAAAGAGCGAGAATTTCCATTCAAATGATCGCCAATTTCAAATGAATTTGCTTCTATATCCAGGAGGGTACGAAAGGTACACTGGTACTCATCTCAGCATTGCATTCTATATCCGACCATGGAAAGCAGTGAACCCATCTAAATTATTTCCATTTAAATGCAATATCTTAATGAGAATATCAAACAAATTTCAAACCAACTCTCAACTGGACATTTCCAATAATTGCCAGTTCAAATCCCAAAATTTAAACAGTGAAATCTTTCACTTCTCGCTTGATGAACTGGAACAAACGGCGGTGACTTATTCCGATACGGTCGTTATTGAATGTTCTGTAGAGGGTACTCAATAAATTTATTACTTTTCATTCCAATGATTTCGAATTCGGTTGGAAACTATAAATATTAAAAAATAATAAAAAACCAATAAACAATTAAAAATATCCGAAAAAGCACTCATAAGAAATGGAATTGACCAATCAAATTGCACTAATGAAATACATACAAACTCAACTTTAATGAGGAGCCTGAGTGCTAATAAGTTGCAGTAATGTGAGAAATATGTAAAATCAAATATAATAAAAATTTAATTAAAATTCATTATAAAAAAGAAAATTCTCTGTGAAACTATTTATTAGGCGAGAATAATAAGGCAACTAAAACGGGCAATATTGTTGAATATTTAAAACAAAATAAGTGATCCTTTATAGACGTAAAATTAAGCGGTTTGATATTCATCCGCAAATTTTCCCGTTTTTGAATTTGAGCTCATAATTTTTTATAAAAAGGCTACAAAATTATTTTTTTAATCCAAAAGAATTCATAAAAAAATAAAAATATTGTAACAACGGTTTGATGAAATATTTAAAACGGAAATATAAACGTCACATTACATAGGGTTTTATGGTTGAAATGAGAGAGAAATATATTTACAAAATCACTTCTTGTTACTGTATGGAACAATTTCATTAACATATATATGCTTGGGAAGGACCAGATTTTCGTGTGGTGAAGTTCTTTAACTGAATTTAAACTGGACCTGAACCCGTGTGTGATCTAGTGTTGAGTCATTCATAGGGGCTACCCTATAAATTCATGTAATAATATTATATATCTATTTGATAACATTTTTCAAACCATCTAAAAACTTGTGAAAAACAAAATTTTGTTGTTATTCACTGACGTGACATACATATTATATATGGATTGTCCTGGAAATATTATTAAATGACTTATTAAATAATCTAAGTCAAAGATGTTAATCATTGAAGCGACTGACATGGTATATAAAGACCTGTCCTCAAACTGACCCAAGTTTTGAGTTGATTTCATATAATGATGTTATTCCATGAAACTAAAGACTTAGAAACAAAAAGATAAATTCATGAATATCCATTCATGAGTGACTGTTTAATTGATGCTTGTTCAATCATAATAAATAAATAAATATAATAATAATAATAATAATAATAATAATAATAATAATAATAATAATAATAATAATAATAATAATAATAATAATAATAATAATAATAATAATAATAATAATAATATTAATAATAATAATAATAATAATAACAATAATAATAATAATAAAAATAATAATAAGAATAATAATAATAATAATAATAATAATAATAATAATAACAATAATAATAATAATAAAAATAATAATAATAATAAATATAATAAAAAATATTAATAATAATAGTAATATAAATAATAAAAATAATATTAAAAAACAAGGCCATTATTTCGTCAATAATACTTATGAAACAATAGCACAGCAAAGAGACATATAAAAAACAAACCGAATTGTGTGCTGCTATTGTTCATTGGCTCGTGAAATGAGCACGTCATGCATTTCATTAAAAATCATTCAATATAAAAGGCACTGAAAAACAATCGTTTTCATTTTCGAAAATGTCTTGCAACGGATGTATTAAATTCCTTGTGATATCATTCAATATCATACTCTTAGTAACGAATAAATTCCTGCATTTTCACAGGTTTAATGGGTTGTTTTAGATATTTGGTTTGTCCCTCATCGGAATGGGTGCTGTGGCTAAATTGGCCATTGGTGATTACTCTAATACTTTGAGTAATTGGCAATCTGGGGCACCTGTATTCGTGATAATCGTAGGGGTCCTGGTATCATTGATATCAGTGTTGGGCATGGCGGCTGCTTGCAGTGAGAGCAAATGCCTTCTGGCAACAGTAATCTATTATTATTGTTATTATTATTGTTATTATTATTATTATTATTATTATTATTATTATTATTATTATTTCTATTATTATTATTATTATTATTATTATTATTATTATTATTATTATTATTATTATTATTATTATTATTATTATTATTATTATTATTATTATTATTATTATTATTATTATTATTATTATTATTATTATTATTATTATTATTATTATTATTATTATTATTATTATTATTATTATTATTATTATTATTATTATAATAAAATATTTGATCGTAATGTTCATTGTTTAGTTTGGAATGATTTTAATTTTGATTTTGATTCTTCAATTCGCAGCAGCTATTATGGCATTCATGGCCAGGTCAAAGGTAAATTTCTGATTTGATGAGAAAAGACATCATTGCTTTTAGATGGAAAGCTCAATAAAAGGTTTATTAGAGAAGGCCTTGAAAAAAGCCTACACTAAAGAAAAGACAGGAAAAGTTAACACGCTATTCTTCGATCGCATTCAGGACGATGTAAGATCTCATATATGTTATATTAAAATCATTTTGATAATTCTTCAGCTGAAATGCTGCGGTGTCACAAGTGTTCATGATTACGAAATGATCCAAAAACCAATTCCAGAATCGTGCTGTCCCAACAAAATTTCGTGCAACAACAACACGGCATATAACAACGTAAATGAGTTATAATATTATTAATACATTTTAATCCTGTCCTTCGATCAGGGTTGCTCAAACTCCATGAAATCTGCCATCGGAAGACATTTGCTGTCCATTGCAGTTGCTGAGATCGTGTTCTGTATTTCGACAATTTTCCAGATCATCTTGGTGTTCAGCTTGCTGTCTCGGGTCAGGCACTATAATCAAGTCTAATAAACCAAGCAGATAGAAAGTGTTGTTTAATAAATTGAATTCTTGTCATTTTCTGTTGAATTTTTATTTGATTATTTATTAAAAATTTGGGTTAATTCGGAAGATATATGTCACCGTGAACATTCGAATTGCCTTGAGTCTACCAAATACATATACCTATTTACAAAACCATAATAAAAATATATTTGTTTTAATGAAATCAGAATGATTAGCTTCGCCCCTTCCTTGTGTTTTTGATCATCAGTCAATATTCCACCAATAATTGACTGACATCAAAATAAAAATAGACATTCAATAATGAAGGATAAATCATAACGTCCCAATGCAAAGTAAGGTACACCTAGAAGTCCGCTTACTAAACGGTCACTCCACTAAGCAACTTATTTTCTTTACGATAATATCAAATATTTATACACTTCTTCTACCTCAGCTATTAACATGTTTGTTTTACCTTACTCGTTTAAAAATTCGAAATTGGAAATAATTAAAATTTTTAAAACCTTTCGAACATCTCAACTTTATGTCGCTTCATTCTCCTTGACTCTTCAAGTTTTTAATTGAATAGGAGATTCTGTAAGTTATTTAATTAAAAAAATTGCCGAATCCCAAATTTACCATAACCTTGAAAGCTTTCTTCCATTTTAGCTACTCGTCCTTTTTATCACATTCATTCATCAAAGTAATGCTACTCACTAGATCCGTGAAGTAGTAAACTATTTCATAATTCTCAATTGAAACCAAGGATCTTCAAATTTCGATCTCCATAAAGATTTTAGGAATTTCTCCATTTATTTAATAAAAAATTTAATTAAAATTTTTAACATTAATCAAAAATTTTAATAATTACATTTTTACAAAGTAAAAATTAATTTAAAATTTTTAGGAATATTTATAAAATTTAACCATTTGTAAAAACGAATTTTTTACAATTCTTGCAAATTGTTCTGCGTTCTTGACTCCTTCTTCAAATTATACAGCCAGAATCTTTTCTATCGGTCCACACGAACCTTTTGATCGGGCATAAAATTAATTTATTTTTGAAAAGTTTTTAGTGCAATTTTGATCCAGTTTTCTTTACTATTGTGTTTTTTTGTAAAAATCTTTGAAAAACGTTTATATAGGATTTGAGTTATTTATCATAAAAATTATTCAGTTAATTGAAATAATTGAAAGTTTTTTTTGAATATTTGATCTAGTTACCAATTAAAAGTTGAAATTATTTCTTTGTCAGTTATTATAATTCTTTTGTTTAGTTCAGTTGTTATTTGGTAATTATTTTGCTAATAAACTGCATATTCCTAATAAAAATGCACAAATTAAGTTCAATTAAGCATTTTTATGTTTTATCTTAGTAATTTATTCTTCATTTGTAAATTACTTTTTGAGAGTGAAGAGAAAAAATGTGCCATCCAGAATCCCCGAGGTTTGTAATAAGCCACAGTGGCCCACAGGCCAGATTATAAATGTGGCCACATGCACTGAAAAAATAAAAATAAATTGTATGTTTTTGTTGATCAAAAATTTATTCATCCAAAATAAAATAAATCTAATTTAAAATATCGAAACACAAAAACAAAATCTAATAAGGAAATACAAAAAGGTGCATTACCAAGCCTATAGAGCTAAAAAAGAACTTATTAATTCGGAAAGTTCTAAATTTGTTGGACATGAATCCCCAATAAATAGAAATATAAATATTGTTAGAGGATATCGAATTATTAGAAGAACAGTCCATGTTTTTCAAATTTTCAAAGTCCCTAGCTGTTATTAAGATAAAGTTTAAAAAAGGATCAGCTTTGTCAAAAACAGAATTTATGGAAGCCTTTCAAGAGATTATCTTATTGACAACATAATAAAAAATAGGATTGATGGATTGCTCTCAAGTACGATCAAGTAGTGACAAATAGAATATAGATAACAGCAAAATCTGGAAGTAAAAAATTTGCGAAAGGCGAGCACTTAAGTTGAGAGACCAAAGGTAAATTAGATGAATTTTGAAATGTTTTTAAGTTTGATATATCAAAACAATTATTCTCATAATTATTTCGAAAATGTAATAAGCAATAGCAATCAGAAAATTTGTAAAGTACTATAGTGCATAGGCATCAACATCTTGAATCGGAAATCCATCGTGGTGGCGAAATAATGAAATAAACAACAGATCTTAAATCATGGTTGTATTACAAAACGAAAGAATTGAATTAATTCTGGCATGTATTATCAAATGAAAGAGCCATAATTAAATCATCTATGTTATATATAAAAAAATATGGAAAAGAATTAATAAAAAATTAAAATATGAATTTCGATAAAAAAATAGATAAATAAAATTAAATAAATTAAAATTAAATTAACAACTGTTACTAAAAATAGATAGATAAAAATTATGACAAATGAGAAAAAAATTGCATATGGCACGGAAAGCTGAGGACATATATGCAATACCCGAAGCTTTAGTGAACTCACCAACACAAATTCATTATAAATAGACGCATAAATTTCGTTTTAATAATATTTTTTTTCATTTGAAATTTTCTTTTTTTTCACATCTGACTTACGATAGCTGTCAGATAAATTTGGTATAAGTGAAGAGGTAGTTTTAGTTTATTTTTTTTCTCTAAATTAATGTTTTATGGTTATGTAATAAAAGTTTTTGTTTTTTGCTTTAATTTATCAATTGCTCATATGATTCTAATATAGAACAACATGATGTGGGAAGCCGAAAGGTTGCCCGTTCACATCGTTAACAGGTCTGGATTCAGCACCTATTAAGAATTTCTCCGTTACTTATACCCTTTCAAATTGAAATTGGAGGTTAAGTCACTCAGACCGTTAACAAATCTGAGTGTTACGCCGAATAAGAATACTAAGTTGATTTGGCGGGCGCCGGGCGTTTGTGTTACAGCGCACTGGACAATAGCAGTCGACCATAGGATGGTGATGAGGTGCACAGGAAAGTCACTCCGATTAGCATTTCGAATAAAAATAAATAGGAAGTTGCTCCAGAATGACTTAAGGAACTGAAAGCTTCCTACGTATTTAAATTTTTAAAATTTTTTGATAAACAACATCATAAATAAAATGTAAATGGAGTAAGTTAAAGAACCAAATTTGAACGAAAAGTGGTGGTTATACCTATTAATAATTAAAATAGAAAATTTTCAAATTTATAAGAGCGCTGCGCAAATTTTCGGAAATAATTAAAATTCTTCATGAAATCTGAGAAATAAGGACAGATCCTTGCTCAAAATTTTGAAAGATACATTGGTATATATAAATAAAGTGGATCATTGTAAATCTTAATTACAAAGAATAGTTAAACATGAATTTGGATATAGAAAGAAAAGGACGTAAGATCTTCAAGAACCCGAAAGTGAAAATATCAAGAGGAGTAGTTCAAGAAATGGAGCTCACCTGCTCATGGATTTCCAACAACTATGTGCATTATTAACACTGTAGTGGTCATGGGTACATAAGGAGAATAGTGTAATAATCATGAAAGCGTTTAGGTAAGAGTCAATAGTAGATCAAAATATAACTTTAGAAAATTAAATTTTAAAAAAACCTGTTCTCCAAAACAAGATTTGATTCCTTAAATCCGAGATTCGATTATTTTAATTGGCTATAATCTTTAGAAAGATTAGCAATGTTGAAAATGATTTATGAAGTACTAAAGAATTTAGGGATACCTAGCTCATTGAGATGATATAATATGATTTCTTTACTTCGCTCTCGATAAAATTTATATTTTAAAATTTTGTATTGGGAATTTAATAGTTTAAAAAATGAATATAAAATATGAACAAAATTTTAAAAAACACGGAATACTTTACAATAAAAATATTTGAAAATATATGAAGACTTTAATACACTAGTGTTTTTTATTAATAAAATTACATATGGTTAAGCACTACTTTTTACAGCGATACATGTAAACAAAAGACCATAATCTCAGAAATAAAATATTACCACTATTAAATGCAAAAATAATACTATTAGATGAAAAACACTACAGGGAATCCATCTTGTTATATTATAATTTCATTTTGGTACATAATACTTGATAATGATTTTGTTGGCATACTGATGATGAGTATCCCTTACAATGTAAAGTTTACATAAGACATTCTTCGACTATTTAGTATGTTCGATTATAAATTAAAAATGTGCCATAATTTTTGTCACTTAGATTTAAAATTTTAAAATGATAGTGAAAACGGTTTAATAATTTCATATACTGGGTACTGATGGATAATCAAAGATGTCAATCCAGCCTAAGGGTAACTACTTCCCACCCAGCGCCTGCATAAGAATTTTAACCGCTAGCCACCCATCAAAAGTTGACGTTGGTACTGTGTGCTAGTGGGTTGAATATTAGCAAAGGGTAAAACTTTTTTCAGAGACTGCCAATGCCCTAATATTCAGTTGGGTTAACGAGCTGTCGTAGAAGACATCATGCTCTAATCTTAACGGTCCCCGTCTCAATTACTTAACTATTTTTAAAATTTTCAATATTTAACTGCTTTAAGAATTTTTAATTATCAAAATCAAACACAAATAAGATTATTATTAACACATCAAGTAAATAAAACAATTATACAACTATCACAGTTTTATGTCACTACGGGTACTTAGAACCCGTTTGCATTCAATATATGGCCCACCATTCGAGCCTTGTGCAGTTTAAATAATCTCTCACGTTCTTTCTTGTCAGGCCAATTCATCTTTCGGTTTCTTTTCCGCACTTCCTCTGGCTGTCGTGAGGTTCTCGGAGTAAGAATCTTCACTCCAATATCCTTGCCAGTAACATTTCGGATAACTATCGCCTCTTGCTAGGCCGATAGTATAGTCCCGCTTTGCACGAGTCCAGTACGGATCTCGTCTTTTAACTTCAACTCCCTAATCTCCTTCTCTTGTTCTTGGGCCTTCTGCTCGGCTTGTCTCAAAGTCTCACTCTTCTGTGTTAACTTGATCTTCAGAGCCTTTATCGCAGCTCTTAATTTTGCTACTCCTTCGGGTCGGAGCCATGTTTGTTCCAGGTGCCTGCACTTGACCACCAGAGCTTCAGCCCGTTGATTCTGGACCATCGCTTCATGGTGATACTGGGCGACGTCCTTTCGGAACTTTTCAATCATGCGTCGGTTCGATTCCACTAAAATAAATAACGAAAAGATGAGTCCTATCTCTATCAATATTTGATTATGATTAATTTTATAAAATGAATTTCTAAATTTATTTATATGATTCTATGGAAGCATTCCTTCCAGGGATCTAATTATACTATCTGGATGAGGGAAGGTATGAGGAAGCACATATTTTATCCGCCTTATATTTTTGGGCAGGTTTCTACAACAGTGTTTGTAAACGTGGCACCGGCCAACGCAGTAGAAACACTATTTGGGACACCTGGGTTACCTCATATTCCCAATAGATCAAAACAATACGGAGGACCATAACAACAATTTTATTAATTACTATAATAATCACTAAACCATCCTTATAATATCACTAAAAATCGACACATTTAATAAAATAATTAACTGTAATCATAATAAAACAAAACATTTCCAAATTAATAATAATAATAATTATAAAATCAATAATAATAATAGTAATAATAATAATAATAATAATAATAATAATAATAATAATAATAATAATAATAATAATAAATAATAATAATAATAATAATAATAATAACATAATAATAACCATAACAATACAATTTATATGAATAGGAATTATAAGATGTTACCATAAAGATTCATAATAGTAATTATGAAGTTGTAACGGGAATAATAATAATCGCATTCATAATAATATTATTATAATAATAATAATTCTTATAATAATTATAAGTACATTAATAATAAAAATATTAATAATCCTGATTTTAAAGATATTAAAAATTTGTCCCTAATCTTCCTAAAAAGGAAAACACTATAATCCTTAAAATATTAATTTATTGCTGTCAAAAAATAGGATAGTAAAGAATAGAATTTTAATTCATATAATATAATTAACATTAGTATATATAAGAATTTCTTATTTTATATTACGGGTTCTCACCATGACCCTAAAAATCAAGAATTTAGAAGATATTTTAACCTAGATTTATTTCAGTTCGCTTGCCATTTATTGCCAAGGCAACTTATTATAGGATTTTCAATTCCTAAAATAAAAGTAAGTATTGATTTTTTTTGATACTTTTATTTTAATTTTTTAGGCAATTCAGGACTTTTCCAGCGAAGACGGCCTTCTCTGTAAGAACAGTAAACACTGGCTTTTCCAGCATGGTAAGTTTATTATTTTGCATTTAAATTAATCTGGATTCAGGTTGCAGACTCTCCGTTCCCCCACTATATGGTATGACACAATTCGAAATGCCTTTGCAAATGAGAAAACAAAAAAAATTTTCAATGTGGTATATTTTTATTTTGTGATAATAAATTCTTAACAGTGGGTATTTGTTTGTTATTTTTAAATCATTTAGGTTTAATAATAATAATAATAATAATAATAATAATAATAATAATAATAATAATAATAATAATAATAATAATAATAATAATAATATAATAATAATAATAATAATAATAATAATAATAATAATAATAATAATAATAATAATAATAATAATAATAATAATAAATAATAATAATAATAATAATAATAATAATAATAATAATAATAATAATAATAATAATAATAATAATAATAATAATAATAATAATAATAATAATAATAATAATAATAATAATAATAATAATAATAATAATAATAATAATAATAATAATAATAATAATAATAATAATAATAATAATAATAATAATAATAATAATAATAATAATAATAATAATAATAATAATAATAATAATATAATAATAATAATAATAATAATAATAATAATAATAATAATAATAATAATAATAATAATAATAATAATAATAATGATAATAATAATAATAATAATAATAATAATAATAATAATAATAATAATAATAATAATAATGTTGAGGTCTGTAAATTAAAATTAAAAATTTAAATAAAATTTAGGATAATAATTCAAATGGAAAGTAAGCGAAGAAAAAAGGCAAATAAAAGCGGGATCGTGCACAGAATTAATAGTAAAGGAAAGTGCGATGGAAACAGTATTAGAAAATGCAAAAAGCAATTACGAAAGGCGAGAATCCGGAAATCCGAGAAAAATCAATAAATGGAAAAATCATCGAAATCGAATGGGAAAAACGGGACAGTTATAGATTAGCTAATGGTCAACAAGATGACGGTTAGGGATTTATCAGAAAAGGGTTAGAAAGGGTTGGAAAACATTCAAATGTATGAAAACAGAAAACGCTAATTAATTAATTAACTGGCTAATGGAAAACCCGAGCTAATGGGAAACCCGAGCCAATGGAGAACCCGAGAAATGAAGGAAACCCGAGCTGGGTAAACAAGAAGAAAGGCAAACAAAAGGAAGATTTGGGCCCATTAGCTTGACACAATGATTAATGGGAAAAGAGTAACGAGAAGATAGCGCGCGTAGGAAGACCGGTAGGGCCATTAATTATCTGGATTCGTTGGACCATTATGGATGACAGCCGAAGCAAACACGTAGGAGAAAATGTCAAACGAAAGATTGGCTCGGCAATAACCATTTGTCATCCTGATTTCGAGGAGTATATAAGCAAAGGGAAAATCAGAGAAAATCGGCATTCTGCCTCAGCTAGGGTTCGAAGAATCAGACTGTAGGAAAAGTGGTAAACGAATTAGGGAAGTAGGGAAAAGAAGAAATAGAATTAAGAATACGGAAAGGCGAAAAGGGATCAAACCAAACAGAAACCGAGGAAAACGAGAGTCAACAGAACTAAAGGATCAAAAGGTGAATATTGTTTGTTTGCAAAGCATCAACGCCGTGCAGAGAATCGTATAAACTTTGATTGGTCATTGTAGCGTGATAATAAATTGTGAACCTGTTGTTTCAATATACGTTGGGTCGTTCATTGTTTTAATTTAAAGAACACCAGGAGTCAGAGAGAACCGACTTGAAATAATCCAAAACCCAACAATAATAATTATAATTTTTATGAAAAAATTAAGGTAATAATTAAAGACTGATATGAAATTAAGATAGGATGGGTCGAATTTATACAGTTCGTACGTCGACCCCCGTTTCAAAAATAAATATAAAATTTTGTAACTTTGATGTTAAAATTGGTAACTTGTGGTAATGATGTTAAAAAAATTGATATCTATAACAATATTAATACTGTAAAATCTGTATGTGATGATAGATACTTGCATATCCTAGGTCTTACCTTGGGGTGATTTTATCAGATGTGGTTATTTATGATCGGTTGTGAAATAATAATTTAAAATGTTTTCTAAAAATCACAATTATTCGGTTACTCCTTTGACTACAACTTAAGTAAACTAATAAATTGTTTTAATTTGACGTTCATCCTACATTCAGTTATTAGTTTATTTCGCCTACATGTACTTCTTTATATGTCTTACATTGCTATTTTGTTAACCTTTATATTTAAACCTTTCCCAGGACCTCAACACTACTCTTTCGATGGTTGGGCGATAGGATTTAGGAAAGGAGAATACTGAGCGGTTCTAGCTACTGCTCACCACGGGTTCCCAGCTAACCACCGGTTTGATCCGGGGTAACAAAAATCTCATTTTAATCAATTGCGTGCGTGTGAGTTATGGTGTTTGAAAAATTGAATTTTAAAGGTGAACTTTCAGTTTAATTCTCGTGATGGAGGTTTGATAACAAAAATTGATCCCGAGAATAAATTGGAAAATATTTTTTTGAAGAAAATTTTATTCTCGAAAAATATACTTCACGGGCAAAATACAAAAGGTTTCCGACATAGTCTTTCATACTCATGGTTTTATATATATAAAAAAAATTTTAAATTACTAACCTATAAAAAAATTACAAATAACAATAATTACTTTGTTTTCCTTCCAGATAAAATTTTCAAAATGTCGAATAAATAATAAAATAGATTAAACTGAGATTAAATAATAGAGTAAAATGTAAATAGAGAGTAAAAAGTAAAAAGAGTGATTTTTGCTCGACCAGCATTGCCTTATATATCACGATTTCCTTTGTGTGTGTTTTGAAACGGTAAAACAAGGAATTTTCCAGAATATTCTAAAATTATAATTTTTAATTCATTTTGATTTATCATTAAATTTTTACATTTTTTGTATAAAAATTTTATTTATTTTATTTTTCTTTACATTTTCCATTTTTCTTTTTAAATTTAAGTTTTCCTCTCAAAAACACACAGGAATTATCGTGCTTGTCAAACAAATATGGGCTTTATCAATTTTTGCCCAACACTTATTAATAAAAATTATACTAATTTTAATTTTTAATGAAAAATTAATTTACTAATAAAATAGTATTTCTAAAATCTTATAAATTTTTTGATAAAAGATGTGATTTTTTGATAGATAATTTTGCTAGAAAACTAACATAAAAATAATTATATAAAATAATATTATAAAAAATTCGTTGTTTTAATAATAAAATCCAAAGAAACGCATTGGTAGTAGATTTTAAATTACCAAACTATCGATAATGCGGTAAGACTTTTAAACTCAGCTGTTGTTTTCTATTATATTCAATATGAAGTTAAACGAGTAGTAAATGAGCTCAGGTAATGCTGTTGAATGGCATCACAGGGTTATTAATTTTGCCATTTACAGAAGAAATAATTGAACAATATCAGTTACAGAAGTGTGATATTTGCAACAGGTCCTTTCAGACTAATTCTTTGGTATACAATTGATTTTACCTTATATCGATACAATAGAAGGGGCTGGTTTATATTTGCTGTAGTATATTAATGCTTTACAATATATCTTCGTTCGTTTTCATTTTTATATAAATTTGTTTAATATTAACTGAAAACTGAAAACTGAAAACTGAAAACTGAAAACTTATTTAAATAATCATGAAAGCCAAACAGGCTACCGAGTATTGCACTTTTGAGTTTTTGGAGAAAATTCAATAATGTTTAAATTTCTTCACTTTTGCTTTGTTTTTTATTATTTAATTTATTTTCATTATATCAGACTACGGCAGTGTTATCTATTTTGCTAACTGCTCTTAGCACTGGGAGCCAGCAAAATGAGGGCATCCGTGAATATAATAAATAAATAATTTCAATTTATCAATGTGTTACAGGGTTATTCCAAATTATATATAAACTATTCCGAAATATATATAAATTATTCTGAGATATGTATAATTTTTTTTCAAAAAATATATAAAACACGAATCGTTTTTAATTGAATAATTTGAAAATTAGGTTTTAGAAAACAATTGTATCTATGCAATCGAACTTTTTATTAATCCATAGTTATGTGTGTGTCATTAATATTATTTTGTTTTTTATTCCATATGAAAAGTTGCCAAAGTCAAGATGAATACGATCAAAATGAAACAAATTTAAGCGAATTAACCAGATTGAGGAAGAAAATAGTGGTTATATCGGTCGATATGATCAAATATTTCGTGAAATATTAAACATACGTTCTTGCCACCTTACAGCCCGGATCTTAATCAGAGAGAAGAAGTGTTTTCAGTAATAAAAGCTAGGTATCACGCTTTAAGACCCTCACCTATTAACAGCATTGAAGTGAAAGCAAATGTTACGAATGTTATTGGTGACATGAATACGGATATGAATTTGAATTTTGAGGCCTTTTACAAAGATATGCGAGGATATCTTGATTTGGCATTCCAAAATGAACAATTTTAACTAAAGGTTGTTGTAATTATTTAATACAAAGCTTCATTTATATAATAAGTTTTCATAAAATTGTTCCATTTCACGCTGTTTGTAATATTTTAATATATTTCTATTTTTTGGAATAATTTATATATATTTTGGAATAATTTATATATATTTTGGAATAGTTTATAAATAATCCGGAATAACCCTGTAAATGAAAAAGCATTTATTTATCTTATGTGTTATTTGAAAGAAAACCAAGATAAATAGAATAGAAAATTCAATAATTTTAAAATTTTTTGTTTGCAAAATTTTAAGCGGTCTGGGAAATCTTAAATCATTAGCCTAAAATTTGGTAAAAATTTGAAAACAAAGTTTTAGCTACGTAGCGCATCTTTTGAATAAATAGAATGAAAGTGAATGCAAATAATAAATAATAAAATGTTGTAAAATTAAAATTCTTTATTATTATACTGCTGTGCATAATTTGGAGAAAGCTGTAAAGTTCATTAATAAATATATTTTAAATCAAATAAATGAAAATTAATAATTTATATCTTGAAATGTTTATTTATTTATTGGTAATTCAGTTTGATTTTAATTTTGCTGTAGATATTTCAAATAATTTATAGTTAAATTTACAAATTTAAAATGTTTTTAAGAAATTACATTTGAAAAATATGTTAGTATTATAAAATAATAATAATAATAATAATATTAATAATAATAATAATAATAATAATAATAATAATAATAATAATAATAATAATAATAATAATAATAATAATAATAATAATAATAATAATAATAATAATAATAATAATAATAATAATAATAATAATAATAATAATAATAATAATAATAATAATAATAATAATAATAATAATAATAATAATAATAATAATAATAATAATAATAATAATAATTTATTATACCGCATAAAAGACATTGAAGAAGAAGAAGATTATTATTATTATTATTATTATTATTATTATTATTATTATTATTATTATTATTATTATTATTATTATTATTATTATTATTATTATTATTATTATTAGTATTATTATTATTATTATTATTATTATTATTATTATTATTATTATTATTATTATTATTATTATTATTATTATTAATATTATTATTATTATTATTATTATTATTATTATTATTATTATTATTATTATTATTATTATTATTATTATTATTATTATTATTATTATTATTATTATTATTATTATTATTATTATTAATATTATTATTATTATTATTATTATTATTAAACGATAACGCCAATAAAAAACCTTTCTTACGATATATTTCGATAGCACAGCTATCATCTTCAGGTACTCAAAACCAACTAAAAATATTATGAATTAACATTTAATTTAAACAAATTATTTTTTATTAATTTAATTTTTTAATAAATAAATATTTTTAAAAATATATTTTAAATAAATTTTAAATTTTAAATTTTTTACTTATATTCTAATTTTTTTAAAAATTAATGCAATTTAAAATTTTCAATTATTTTAATAATATTAAAAAAACAAACATGATTTAACATACGTAAACTATTTAAAAACATTCAAAACATTCGTAGTCACAGCACTCTGCACATTAATCTTTGGATCCAATGACCTTATCAGCAATGCTTCACATATCACTCGTTCCCAATAACTATTAAAACTTCTCAACAAAATTCTAAAATCAGACATTCCGATATCACTTTTACAGCCTCTATTGTGTTCACTAATATTGGTCAAACCCTTCAATCGACAATGCTCTAGAACTCGAGTACAGAGATGACGGGAAGTCTCTCCAATGTATGTGGCATTACACCCATTACATGTAAATTGATAAACGAGATCAGAACACAATCCAACCGGAGTTTTTGATTTATTAATAAACATATTGCGTACCTTACACGAATTAGAGACGATCTTATACTCTAAATTTCCTATCAGTTTACCCAACTTCCTCTTATAATTTGTAAAGCCTTCAGAGTACGGCAATACTAACACATATTTAGGCTCAATTTTTTTATATCCATTTTTACAATCACCCAGATCAACACTCAATTCACACCCATCCGACAAATTACATTCAGACTTTCCACAACATGGATCCTTAGGATTTTTAATCAATTTATCAACAGTTTCTTTTATCATCAACAATAAAAATGATTTAGAATATCCATTCTTTATCAACAACTCAACCAATTTATCAACACTTTTTACCGAATTAGCAAAAGTAGAAGATAAAGCCCATGAACGATAAATCAATCCTTTCACCATATTTCTCTTATACTTAAATTCACAAAAGCTTTCTGGAGAAGTATAAAGACCAGTATCAGTTGGTTTTCTATAAATCTCTGTCTCATACTGTTTATCTTTGCGTTGAATTAACAAATCCAAAAACGCAATTGATGACTTTCTCTCCGTTTCACATGTGAATACAATGTTTTTATGTAAACTGTTCATAAACTGCACAAACGGTTCTACATGTTTCTGGTTTTCAAATATAAGAAAAATATCATCCACATACCTTTTATAAACAAAAGGTTTTTCAAATTGGAAAGAAGCAATTTTCTTTTCCAAACTAGCCAAAAATATTGATGTCATCGTTGGTGCTAATCGTTGTGGAATGAAAATGATTCGGAACATCACATTTTGGATAGAAGGGCATTTCGAAAACTTCTTGAATTTGCTACTTCAAATGTCAATTTTCTTTTCAATGATGAATGGTATCAACAAATAGATGGAGTCGCTATGGGTTCCCCTTTAGCACCAACGATGGCATCAATATTTTTGGCTAGTTTGGAAAAGAAAATTGCTTCTTTCCAATTTGAAAAACCTTTTGTTTATAAAAGGTATGTGGATGATATTTTTCTTATATTTGAAAACCAGAAACATGTAGAACCGTTTGTGCAGTTTATGAACAGTTTACATAAAAACATTGTATTCACATGTGAAACGGAGAGAAAGTCATCAATTGCGTTTTTGGATTTGTTAATTCAACGCAAAGATAAACAGTATGAGACAGAGATTTATAGAAAACCAACTGATACTGGTCTTTATACTTCTCCAGAAAGCTTTTGTGAATTTAAGTATAAGAGAAATATGGTGAAAGGATTGATTTATCGTTCATGGGCTTTATCTTCTACTTTTGCTAATTCGGTAAAAAGTGTTGATAAATTGGTTGAGTTGTTGATAAAGAATGGATATTCTAAATCATTTTTATTGTTGATGATAAAAGAAACTGTTGATAAATTGATTAAAAATCCTAAGGATCCATGTTGTGGAAAGTCTGAATGTAATTTGTCGGATGGGTGTGAATTGAGTGTTGATCTGGGTGATTGTAAAAATGGATATAAAAAAATTGAGCCTAAATATGTGTTAGTATTGCCGTACTCTGAAGGCTTTACAAATTATAAGAGGAAGTTGGGTAAACTGATAGGAAATTTAGAGTATAAGATCGTCTCTAATTCGTGTAAGGTACGCAATATGTTTATTAATAAATCAAAAACTCCGGTTGGATTGTGTTCTGATCTCGTTTATCAATTTACATGTAATGGGTGTAATGCCACATACATTGGAGAGACTTCCCGTCATCTCTGTACTCGAGTTCTAGAGCATTGTCGATTGAAGGGTTTGACCAATATTAGTGAACACAATAGAGGCTGTAAAAGTGATATCGGAATGTCTGATTTTAGAATTTTGTTGAGAAGTTTTAATAGTTATTGGGAACGAGTGATATGTGAAGCATTGCTGATAAGGTCATTGGATCCAAAGATTAATGTGCAGAGTGCTGTGACTACGAATGTTTTGAATGTTTTTAAATAGTTTACGTATGTTAAATCATGTTTGTTTTTTTAATATTATTAAAATAATTGAAAATTTTAAATTGCATTAATTTTTAAAAAATTAGAATATAAGTAAAAATTTAAAATTTAAAATTTATTTAAAATATATTTTAAAAATATTTATTTATTAAAAAATTAAATTAATAAAAAATAATTTGTTTAAATTAAATGTTAATTCATAATATTTTTAGTTGGTTTTGAGTACCTGAAGATGATAGCTGTGCTATCGAAATATATCGTAAGAAAGGTTTTTTATTGGCGTTATCGTTTAATAATAATAATAATAATAATAATAATATTAATAATAATAATAATAATAATAATAATAATAATAATAATAATAATAATAATAATAATAATAATAATAATAATAATAATAATATAATAATAATAATAATAATAATAATAATAATAATAATAATAATATAATAATAATAATAATAATAATAATAATAATAATAATAATAATAATAATAATAATAATAATAATAATAATAATAATAATAATAATAATAATAATAATAATAATAATAATAATAATAATAATAATAATAATAATAATAATAATAATAATAATAATAATAAATAATAATAATAATAATAATAATAAATAATAATAATAATAATAATAATAATAATAATAATAATAATAATAATAATAATAATAATAATAATAATAATAATAATAATAATAATAATAATAATAATAATAATAATAATAATAATAATAATAATAATAATAATAATAATAATAATAATAATAATCTTCTTCTTCTTCTTCAATGTCTTTTATGCTGTATAATAAATTATTATTATTATTATTATTATTATTATTATTATTATTATTATTATTATTATTAATATTATTATTATTATTATCATAATTTCTTAAAAATTTTTAAAGTTATTTGTGGTAGAAAAAAATAAATTGGTTGTCTTTAATTTGTTCTTTCCTATAGCAAATTTTTTTTCAAAAGGCCCATTTAACTATGTATCGAGAAACCAATAATTTTATTTAACCAACTTTTAATTTGCACTCAACTATATCAAGATTTAAAAGAAATTAAATGTTTCATAACATTTGTAATAATAAAGGAAAAACATCAAAATATATGCAGAAAGGTTAACTCAAAAAAGAGACCAGCCTTTGACAGCAAAAAACAGCGCACTGTTCCATTGCCGGAGGATTATAGGGGACCCATAAAGCCTGTTCCACCATCCAATAAAGGTAACATTCATACTCTAAATGGAACACAATTTCAAAGATGGTCAAAACCAAGTGAAAAGCAGAAAAGGATTCCATCCAAAACACGAAGTCTTGACGATTCAATATTTAGAAATCATGCAAAACCGAGATCTTTATACAACAGTAAAAAGGGTAGCATTCTATTTTGAGAAGATATTTTTCATTTTATTGTTATCAGCGATGATCGAATGTCCTCACTGTCTTCGACTTTTTCAAGAAGGTTCAGCTGAAAGACATATTAAATTCTGTGAAGAAATACATTCTAGAATTCCTGCTTTCAATGAAAATTGGGAGGCGAAATCAAAATTAGCAATACGAACTCAAGTAATTCATTTGATACAAATTAACTTTTAATTCCTTCACTGTAATAAGCCTTGACTTTCAATGTTTGGTACGCTAAATGAAAGCTTAGAAGTGAGAAATTTCTCTACACGCCTAACGTCCAATTTCATTAACACTTAGGCTCGTTCAGTAGGTAAACGATGAACACAAGTATGGTATGTTTGTACGTGAAAAGGTTTGTCTGATATTTGACTCCGAAATATGACACTTTTCAATATGTGGATAAAATGATGAGAACTTAGTAACCCAAAGGTTTTGTTGACGGTCTAGCACTGAAATAATCACACCATAAATAAATGACTGATTTAGTGAAAATGATTTGTTTCTGTCCTTCCTTTCTTTCATTTAATAGGTTTTCAATAAAATATAAGGGAATATGAAACTTTATATAAACAACTTATATACCAGGCAAAACAGCACAATAAAGCTAATAGATAAATAAAGGGATTAGAAAGTTATTTTAGTTCTGTATAAAGCTGCCTCTTATTTGGACCTAATTCTCCTCGGTACATATTTTACATTTGAAAGATATTTTTTGTAAAATTGTTGCAATCATTTTAAATTGAGCTCGATTGCTCAAAAAATATGTGTAAAATCTGAATTTTTGTTTATTGTTATATAACAATAAAACAAAACCAAACATTTAAACCTCGCTTTCAGCCACCTTATGGACAGCAGTTGACTAAAATTGCTCGTTAAATCTAACTTATTATTATGAATTATTAAAACAAATTTCACGAATTTTTATTTTGTTTAATTTTGTAAAATATTACTTACAATTAGTTTTCAAGTATTATTATTTTTTCAACATTTTCACCCTTGAAAATCCAAAATTTGTCCGGCTCAGTAAAGAATATCGTGAGATGTGTTTTTATTACAAGTTTCCCTAGCGAGATTCGCCCGAGAACTGATGAAGCACAATTTCAAATATTATTTAAATTGTGTTTTATGGCTCCTCAATTATTCGGAAAAGATTCAAATCAATCAACAAAGGTTAAGGTCGAAGTAAGGAATGTCTTTTTTGTAAATAATTGTCTCACTTTGCAAGATTTTATCAACTTCAATAACAAACTACCGGTTTTATGTGCGATAAGAACGGAAACATTTTACAGGCACGTAAATCCAGGAAGACATTACACAAAGTGATTGCCATGAGGAAACTAATGGACTCTTGTTGAAATATTCGGAATGTTGATAAAAAGAAACTGTATATTTATGGTGTGGTGTGAGATTTTATGATATCGGAGCGTTTTTGGAAGACGAAGATATTATAATTCAAGATGCAGACGTTGAAATATTAACCTTTTTTAAGGCAAAGGAAAATAAAAGTGACACACTTGTCTGTCAGCTGTCAATAAATATAGCAGGAAAACACATCTATGGTTTCAAATACTATAAATTTGTTCTCTTGTGGCTCAATATATGTCAGTAGTTGTACCAAAAGTAAAGATTACCGACAGTGTTACACTTAGATATTTTTATTAGTTTAAAATGGTGTACAGTATATTGCCACCACATTAGAAAGGGTTAACGGATGTTTAAGTGCTTTAGTGTGTTTCAAATGCTCTATTAGACGTCAAAAGATTATCAACTAAATCAAGTTCAGAACTTTTGATTCGTCATCATAGTAAGTTAATCAAGATAACCTTTTGGTGGAGTAAAATATTCGAGCCTCCATTCAGTATATCAAGTTCTCAGATATAAATAATTTGTATGAGTTGACTTGAATACAATTTAAATAAAGTGAAGAAGTGTATCCAGCTATAGATGATAACTTAACAAGAGCTTCTATTAGGCAAATGCATAATAAATTGCATTTAGGTAAAGATAACATTGTTTTAAGCTGAACATGGATCTTTTCAAAATATTTCTGAAAATGTGAATGATATTGTTAGAAAATGCGATTGATACAATTCAATTTATTCACCTCCGATCCAGCGGCTTCATGAAGAATTGGACTTGAGGAAATATGGATTCGTGTTGCTGTGGATGTCTCCGAATATTATGGCGGAAAATATTTAACAGTCATTGATTGAAGACCTTCAAGAATAATGGATTTGACGTCAGATAAAGACTGAAAGTTCAAAACTTATTACCGGCATTTTAAATGAAAGATTTTGTGAAAGATTGGCTTCATGTGAAGTTATAATGAGCAATTTTATGCCATATAAATTGCCCAATATGGCTAAGTTAATTGGAAAATGAAAAATGAAGTTAGCAGATAGAGCATTGAATTGCACATTTGGTACTGGAGAGATATCATTGATTTATTAAAACAACAGTCTAACGAAGGGGATGTGCTATTGTAGAAGCTGTGTATGGGACTAACTCGATGCCTTTTTTCGGAAAGGATCCTCAATTTAATTTTTAGATATAATGGACGAATCCAAACCTCAGGTGATCAAAGACTCCAGAAAGATACACAGAATCAGGATATAAGAAAATGCAACCAACAATGAATTTAATTGAAAGATAATAAATAATAATAACAAAATTATAAAAACAGTAAACATAATAATACATAAATGATGAAATAAACACAGCAATGATTTAATTATTAGGAAGCGTTACTCAAACTTCCGTTTTCGATATATTTCAGCAGTTTCACTTTCATCATCAGGTAGGATAGAAATCAATAATCATAAAAATAAATATTTATTTAACAAATTATAACCTTTTGTAACCTTTTGTCTTAAAGTTTAATCCGGTCTTGATTATAATATTGAATAAGACGCTTTCAAATAACGATAAAAACTCAAAAATCTCATTTAAATTTAAAATTTGGTTTTTTTACAATAATTAATGAATTAATTAATTATTCAAATTAGTATCAACCTCCTCCTCCACGACAAGGGCGAGTAAGCAATGGAAGTCAAGTCACTCCAAATACGTCTCGTCGAATGAGGCGAGTGGCACCAGTTATTGAGGAAGGTTTAACCAGCAACCTACCAGAATCTTTTTATCACCATAGACAGCACTATACACCAATTTATAATACTAAAATTGAACTCAGTCAGTTCCCAATGCAGTCACCTAGAAAGAATCGAAGTTTTATAACAGAATTATGAAAATTAATCCTAATAATGATTTAGGTAAAATGGTAACATATGGTGCAATGCAGCCGTTCTCAGGCCCAGTTATATCCAAGGAGCGTCTTGATAAACCAAAAACTAGATTTACGGGGAAAGGCGAATCTTTATGGCCACAGAGAATATATATTGCTGACCAATGTGGATATCAGGATGAAAACAGAGATAACAATCAAATAATAATGTATCCAGATACGGTTTCCGCTCAAATTCAGACTGATCGGTTAGATGCCCCTGAAAGTCCGAAGGTATGAAATTTTATATTTGAAAATAAGATTTATAAATAATTGTCATTTTCTATTTAATACAAATAGGTAGCTGTGGTGACCCCTTCACGACAAGTGCAACCGATTTATATCAATCCTTATCAAAGAAATGTCTATTCTACACCATATTGGCATAATAATTGGCAGAATGTCAACCCTTGGTGTAATGAAGATACTTATTTGCAAATGGCTCCAAAATTTGCCGCACCGATGCTTTATAATCCACAATGGTCACCTTATCCTGTTTTGCCAGATCTTTCTCCTAGAAATTATATGCCAGATCCACAAACAAGACATCCGCGACCTATGGATTACTATCAAAACGAATCTCAAAGATATCATTACCAACCTCCTCCTCCAGATCGTTGTCTTTTGTCCCGAGATGATACTATTCTTGATGATGAGTATTTAGCTAAAATGAACTCACATTCCAAGCATAATTACAGATATTGCGGAAAATGTGGATCAAAATTTAATGCTTATGGTGCCCATTATTGCTCGGACTGTGGAGCTTTTAATAAGTAAAATATATGAAAGTGACGCTTTATGACTCTGGAAAACTATAATATTTTATTAATATAATCGAAATATGTATAATATATTAACATTTTTGAGTTGCAAAAGTTTGACTATTTATGACCTATATGCGGTTTTTAAGAGGTACTCATTGCCTATAAGTACTTATTTTTTAGGCACCTAAACAATTATTTGCCATTTGTCACTGTAATTTGGGTCGAGAATCAATCAGCAAATGAGACCTCATTCCTTCCAGACTACCAATTCAAGCTCTTGCGTCGTTAGCACCCTATCTTCGTTCTCAAACCGTTCGCTGGCAATCTTATCTGTTCTGATTTTAGTAAATTAGACATCTTTCGCTCAGATGACAACTTCTTGATGGAATTATTATTGTATGTTGTATTTATGGATGGTCGAAAGTTGAAATCCTTGTTTCTTGCGTATTTGAGAAACCTCGTCAAACAAATTAATAATTTTTAAAATATTATAGTAATAAAAGCAACATTATTTGAAAAAAACGTTTAAAATGGATTCTATAAAGACAATTTCTATGGCTCATATGTTTACCGCTATTGCATATTTCATCAACCAATATAAAACATATGAGATTTTATTTTAAAAACAAGACAATGACAAATATTTCGTCAAAGATTTCCTTTAAATCAACGCTACGGAAGCATTGCTACCAAGAAATATGATTAAACAGATAAAAATCTTCA
Source organism: Schmidtea mediterranea (assembly GCA_022537955.1). Lineage (NCBI taxonomy): Eukaryota > Metazoa > Platyhelminthes > Tricladida > Dugesiidae > Schmidtea > Schmidtea mediterranea. The sequence continues at coordinate 203,926,905 of CM039680.1, read as the reverse complement.
CTTACTTTGGCTAAAAAGTTAGAAACTTTTGCATTTTATCGTAAATTAGCCTAACATAGGCTTGTATTTGTTTACAATCATAAAAGTGCGAATATCTCAATCATTATAAAACGTCGAGCATTCTAATTTGTACCATTAGCTTTTACTTAAATTAGCGCATGTACATATGCTAGGCTAACGTTGTTTACATGTATTTAAAGGGTGTTTAAGGTGTTTATATGTGGTAGCGAGTGAAAAAAAAACAAGTGACTCAGTGACTCGCCATACGGCGGTTGTCTGGTACCGAACCCGCCGTATGAGCGAGGTATAAATGTATACCGAAAGATTAAGAAATGCACATTTGTTAACTTCTCAATTATCACCAAGAAAATGATGCAGCTGAAGAATCTTGTTCAAAAATCGAGAAACTATTAAGACATAAATTAAACGCAGAAGAATTAAGACAATTTTTCTGTTTAAAAAAATAAAAAAGAATATAAAATACAAGATTAAAGTAATTTGATGTATTGAAAGAAAGATTAAATAAAAATGACCAAGTTTCATGAGAAATTAATGTATGCAATATTGATGTAGCTCCAATAACAATATATCAATGGGATTCTAATGGCGTAAAGGTTTACCAAGATATAGTTATGTGAAGCAGGAAAATATAAGAAAGACGGAGGGACGTTATCAAGGAGCCTATTAAATTATAGAACAGATTAAAGAAAGAAGTTATAAACTGAGAGATATAAACCGGAATAAAATTCTTCGAAATGTGTAACAGCTCAAAAAAAATTTAAAAGAAGGAGAATGATAAATGAATATTACAAATTATAGTTTCAAGATAAGATGTTATTTAGAATGTTTTATGGTTATGGTATGTGCTATGTATCAATAATAAGTAAACCAATAAACTCCCTTTATAGATGTTACGCAACAAAGAGCGCGTTGAAAAGTTGTTGTTAGAATAAACTAATGTACAGTTATTTCTCTTATTAATTTTACTAATAAAAGACAAAATTAACAAAATAAAATCGAAATAAACACTATTAAATTTCAAAATTAACTAATAAAAGGAAACTCGAATTGAGAAAAATAATAATCGCTAAATAATTTGATGTGGTAATGAAAAGTAAAATAATAATTTAGTCGAAATAATGGCGATAGATTTAATTTAAAGTTTATTGCAAAAGATTTATTGTAAAATTTTTAATAATAATAATAATAATAATAATAATAATAATAATAATAATAATAATAATAATAATAATAATAATAATAGCAACAGTAAAAGAAACAACAATAATATTTAAAAGTAAAGAAAAATTTCGCATATAAAGTCAAGTTAAAATTTGTAATATAACGGCGAAAAATCATTTCGCTTGTTCCAAAAGTTCTTTATATTTGGCTAATTCCATATCAAGACTAAATTTAGCTGCTAATAAGCCTTCCTTTTGTCTTTTCGCAGAACTAAGCTTTTCATTGTATTCCAAAAGCTCCTGCCTCAATTGGCTACATTCCTTTTGATTTTCTTGAAATGTTTCTCTCATTAACTTTCTAGTTTCGTTGACCATCGTTTCCAAATATGCACTCTGAAAATTTCCATAATCATATTATTATTAATATTAATATCTTTATAAGGACTTTTTTTTGTTTTTCACCTCTGATTTTTTTATAAGTGACATAAGATTTTCTACAACATTTGACTACGAATCAGATTTTGTAGAAAACATTAATATTATTATTATTATTATTATTATTATTATTATTATTATTACTATAATTATTATTATAATCCTCTTCAGTTTCTTTTGAAACTACTTGAAAAATAAATTGAAGAGGATTATTAATTAATCGAAACTTTTTTCAAAAATATAATTATTACTTCGCAGCAAGGGCTTATTTTGTTATTCACTTATCTGATATATTATTATTATTATTATTATTATTATTATTATTTTTATTATTATTATTATTATTATTATTATTATTATTATTATTATTATTATTATTATTATTATTATTATTATTATTATTATTATTTTTAATAATAAAGAGAATATATCTTTAAATAATTTATATCGGTAGATCAAAATTTTAATCTGGCTTCTTGTTTATATATCAAATAACCGAGACCCAACAACAAAAATGAGAAAAGTCTTGTAATTAAATTCTGCTTCAAATTTCATAAATTTCTTTACAATTAGAAAGTAAATTTTCATATATATTAGCAATTGTATAAATTTGAATCATCCCAGAATCTGTAGCTATGTTATAACTACATGGCATATTATTAAATTAACAATTTATCACCAAATTTGAAGACCTCCGTAGGTTGAAGGAATTACCGATTCACTTCAAAGATTTATATTCTCACCTTTGATTCAAGTTGAGGAATTCTTGAATGCAAATTCTCCAGTTCATTTTTTGTCATTTCATTGGACATTCTCACAGCTGAGTCTGCTTTGTTGTTTAGATAATTTTGACCTATTTGTCCAGTATGAGATGCCTTTGAGCAATTCATGATCGAATCAATCTCCCAAGTATCCGGCTCCAATTTCTATTAAAATAAATCTGATAAAATCACATGATATGTTTAAACTAGAATTAAAAATTTACCGTTCATATACGTTTTGTTTCATATATTACTTTTATACTACGACCACTTGTCCTTTCATTAGTGTAAAATGTGTTTATAAATATCTACATAATCGGTTGCTTGTCGTATGTTAAAATTGAATGATGACATTGCTCAGAATATTATTTATATTTAATTAAATTCTCCATATGTATTATTTGGAAATTGTTTTGTTTTAATAATATATATATATATATATATATATAGAACCACTTATGAATAAAATTAAATTGTCTTTTAAAAATATACATAGACAAAATGATAAAAATAATTCTTTACGTAAATTTTGTAGATATTGAGTGGCGTTGTTAGGTGGTGCGTAAGTCCGTAGCGCAAAGAAGGGCCTCTGATCAAGAAGAAAGCTTAATTAAATTTTTATTTTCGTGATATTTATTTAGCAGTGATAAAAAGTTTTTTTACGATTCCGACACATTTCCTGTTATTTTGAGGTTTATTTTAAAATTATAAAAATACCAAACATTATTGTTATATTTAGTCTAAATTATTTTTATCCAATTTGCTTTAGTTTTGGTCAATGCTAGTCCGAAGATTTTGACTATCAAATAATTATATGTACATTTTATAAGAATATAGAACTTTAATATTTTTATTATACAGAATGAAACTATAAATAAATAAAAAATCAAAACGATTTATTTTCATTATTTTGGTCACCTTTGATCTGTTTCTTCTTTTTGGTGATATTTGATTTATTTCCATTGTAACAAAAGATCAAAAAATCTTTACAACATAAATTTTCGGCAGAATTAAATTTTTGATGTTTTGTCATTATGAAAATAAATCAAATATGTAATATTATTTATTAGAAATGAAAGCGGCGTAAGCCCATTTTTCTTTATTCCAAGATATTTAAGGTTTCAAACTTTGTGTTAATCAATGGGAATATTTTATATTATTAAATTTTTGTTTGTAAATATTCATCATTATTGATTTAGCCTCAAGCGTCCAATTATAACAATAGAGAGTTTGGAACACAAATGAAATTTATTGATAAGCACAATTACAATCTCTTCTCCATTTTATTGATTAAAACTGCACAATTGATTAGCAATTTTGCAAGGTTTTGGTGCTTACTGTAGTGCTTTGCAATGATATTCTTATTTACATATATCAGCACGATTATATTGATAAATATATTTTTTTGATTTTACATGCCCACATCTAAAGATTCACAATATAAATTCTCAAACCAAATATTAATTTGAATATGAAATTTAACACAAAACAAGTAAAATAAAGTGCAAAAATTAACTAAAAAATCTAAAAATGGAAAAATTAATATTTTTCAGAGCGAGCAGTAATGTCAGTGGCAAATAATGAGAGAATTACAAATATAATAATATAAAATTGTTTTTGATCCTTTACACAAAGTTATTAAAGAAAATTAGACTTACTAATTAATTAATTGCAAAAATTAAAAAATTAGGAAACATTAATTTTCTAAAATATTTCCTTATATTGGTGAGGTAATTTATTGCGTAAATAATTAAAATATAAACCAATCACAGAAGTGTAATATCATTATTACAATCGAAGATGTTATTGGAATATTTACTAGAACTTAATGAAGATTATAAAACCAATCTAAGATTCGGTGCTTATGACCTGTCAGATAAATTGACCGTTATGCTTATTGGACTGCTCGTCATTGGAAGCGCCACGACTTCCTACAAGTTTTACATCAATTCTCCACTCATGTGTTTCACGGCCAACAATCCTACTGGGGAAAATTTCATTGAATTCGCAACAAATTATATCTGGGCTCACGGATCCATTCCAGCTTCCTCACTGAATCAATCTATGATAGAAGGAATGGACGAGTGGCAGGCAGCATTGAAGGATCAAGGCATTCATTACTATCAATGGGTTCCAGTGATATTTTTGTTACAAAGCTTGACTTTTTTATTTGTCCGATATATTTGGCAATCAACAGCTTCTACAGGCGCTTCATACAATCTCAGCTCACTGCTATCCAAATGTGTGAGTACGCATTCAACAATCGAGGAGGAGAAAATTAAAGAAATATCATCAATGTTGCTCCAGACAGTTGATAAAAGCTTTTCTCCAACTAGTTTCTGGAATAAAGTCAAAGCATTCATTCAAAATGCGTTTCGAATTTCATGCTTCTCGAGGCGGATTGGAAATTGGATGAGTTCAAATTATATCTTATACAAAATGTTAATAATTTGCATTGGGTTATTGCAAGCTTTCACCATTTCTCGGATATTCAATATCACTCCGTTGGACGTCTCTGAAATTTGGTCTGGCTCCGATCAGTTCAGCAACAGCAACTTCCCCAGATCAGTGATCGGATTTGTGCCAGACGTAGCCGTGCTCGGATCATACAACAGTTACACTGTCAACTGCATCATGTCAATCAATCTTATCAATGAAAAATTATTCATTCTCATCCAGTCATTACTGATATTTGTGGCATTTATCAATTTGTGCAGTCTGATTTCCTGGACTGTCGACATCGGATTCCAATGTTCCAGAATCCATTTCATCAAGAAATATCTCCTCGAATCAAATCCCAAAGAAAACATTTCCAGATTTGTCAATAGCCATTTGAAATGTGATGGGGTATTCATGTTGAGAATGATCAAGAAGAACTGTGATAACCATTTGGTTCGACGCATTATCAACAATTTGTGGACTCAGTTTAACAGCGGTTTGGACGCAGGTGAGCGCTTTGACCTCTCATCTAACCTTTCGTGTTCCTCTGATCAAATATTGCAATATTTGACTGGTACCATCAATTGTGATGGCGTTGTCATAATTGATCCATTTATATCTCATGAAGTCCTGGACAGTTGTGGATCATTTGATACTCTGATAGACAATTATGAAACCTTTCGCACCGCAAAGCTCATTCTAGCTCCAATTAGTGTGAAAAATAAATTCTGGATTTTATTTGTTTATGATACTCAATCGGGAGATTCGTTCACTTTGAATCCTTTTTTTGTGGACAATTCCCCCAATGACACCGCAAGGATTGGATCAACATTCACTAGTGAATTGAATAAATTCCGCAATCGAGAAGAAGTATGTTACAAATCCGAACAAAATATTGAAAGATTCACAGGATCTGGCATCAATGATAGTGGGCCAATTATTTGTGGATACGCAACACATTTGTGTGCAAATTTACCCTTGACCAGTTCAATTGATGTCCGAGGTATCAGAAAGACAATGTGGGAAATTAGTCCAGAACTGGATTAATTAATGTAAAAAATGAAAGAAAGATCATTTTTCTATTAATTAAAACATGAATTGCAATTTAATAAATTAATTACAAATTGATTTTATTAAATATTTTTTAAATGTGCTGTTTTTGAATAAATTTTATAGTAATTTTATAATAATTATTGCTATTATTATTATTATTATTATTATTATTATTATTATTATTATTATTATTATTATTATTATTATTATTATTATTATTATTATTATAATTATTATTATTATTATTATTATTATTATTATTATTATTATTATTATTATTATCATTATTATTATTATTATTATTATTATTATTATTATTATTATTATTATTATTATTATTATTATTAATACCTCAGAATTCATTTTGTCAATCTGAATTTCTTCTTTCTGACTGGATTGAGATTCATTTTCTTTTTCCATATTTTGTTTTGATTTTTTGTTTATTGTCTACAAGAAAATTGTATTTGTTAAAAATTTTATGAGCGAAATTTTGATAGTGATTTTGTGATGTTGATATTTCATTTTTATGACACTCAAATGGCCGTTCTCACGGCCGCCATTGACGTCATCTCCATTTCATTGAACAAGAGCTTTCTTAATTTGTTTAATTTTCAATGAACCTGTGAATAAACTTAGAAATTAAAATCTCGATTTCTTAGCAGACATAAAGGAAAACTTCACAAAAAATGGCGCTTTTCTTCCACGACAGATGAATGAAAAAAGATTAGATAACAAATTGAAAAGAATGAGGACATCGGGGAGATGTTATTATCCACCCTATTTTCGAAGCTGTTCTGAAATTTTAAAGGGAGCGGAAATCCCAAATTACTATTTACAGTGGCACCTTCATGGAGGAATGCTTTGCACCGGTATAAAAAAGAAATGGGAAATGTCAAAGCCAGATTTTATGTTGGATGATCAAAATTTAGCAAAATTTAGCAAAATCATTTAATAAATGTCAAAGTTTATTTTAATTAAAATATTAAATTTCAATTTTTTTAAATTGAGTTTTTCGAGAAACCTATTGCAAATGGCTTCCAATTTATTTGAATTATGTTTTTTACACTGGCAGCATATTATGTAGTAGTCCTAGCCGCAATGTAAACGTTCGAAACTTATTTAGATTTTTAAGTGGTTTTCGGAGCTAGCTGGGAAATGTATATTTGACCTGGGAACGGCCGCTTCGAGATCCAGCGGTGGAATGCTACCGTATTTGCAGGGTCTTGTCGACATTAAGAGTAATGTTTATGTTCAAAATATCAAAGTTGTATTTTTCTTAGTTTCTGAGAGACGGTCTGCTCATTCATTTGAGCTTTGAGCGTTCATGGTTAAGCGGTAAACGAAGGTTTATTTCAAGTGATGAAAAGTTTTCGCATCCGAACACTATGTGAACGTTAAACAAGCAAAAATGGATGTATACTAAATACAGTCAGATTTCATGCATTATAATAAAGAAAAAACTTCTGTTCCTAACAAAGCAGAGGTGTGGTCTGCACTTCATGCGTTGGACAAAAGGATTTTTACGTCAACGGTTCCATCGTATATGGAGGTCAGTCCAAGTGGGGAAATTGTCAGTTCTCAGCGGTCAAAATTACCCTATTTAATACCAATTTTCTTTAATATGATTTTGTCACTTATTTGGTGTCTTATTAATACATTATCAAAAGGCTAAACAAATAGTTTTATTTCAAAAATTAAAAAGGAAGAAATTCATAAAGTCTCTAAAGGTAAATGTTACGCCCAACGCCCATTGCTCATTTAATTCAGCACATTCTATATAGTTTAATTAATAAAAATTAAGTCTACATTCTTATAGTTTATATATAATATTTATTGATAAGCACAATTACGATCTCTTCTATATTTTATTGATTAAAACTGCACAATTGATTAGCAATGTTGAAAGGTTTAAGGAACTTCCATAAATTATGTCAACAAAATAGGGAAGGGGGGTTGAAGAAGTTTGACAATTGCTGACATGGAGGAAGGGAGAGTAAAAAATAAATTTTCGTCAACAATGTTACTTTTTAAAATAAATTTATTAAAATAAAGAGTAAATAAATAGGAAACCCATTTGGGCTCTTGACATTAAACGAAGCCATCTTCAAAAAATAAAAATATCAATAGAAAAATAAAAATTGAATAAATTTGTTCAGGTTTTAAACTTAGATTAATATTATTATAAGAACTTCTTTTGGTTTTCAACTCTGATTTCTTTCCATTTTAATATTTGACTATGAATCAGTAATGATATCGATGTTTTATTGGTATTCACAAATTTTTGGCTCAAGCTTTTTCAAGTGAAAGAAAAATTAAAAATTTTAAATATATTGATAATTTAATTTATTAAATTCATTAAATGATACTCCCTCTGTTCCGAAATAATGTTTACATTTGAAATAAAATTTTCCGATTATCAATGTTTTTGGTCAACTTTAAACTTTATTAATTTATATAGATAGATAATGATCTAGTATGCAAGGCAGCGGAGAGGACTTCTGGGGCCCCGGGGATATACTTCTTGTGGGGGCCCCTGCCAAGAGCGTGAAAAACAATTTCCCCTCGGACTTTGGGCCATTTATAAATGAAGCGGGAAACCGCAAAATATCCTAATTGTTATTGGAACAATGTATTCATCAATAATTCTCTTACAAAAATGAAAACGTTTACAACTAAAATTACAAAAAAAAGTACAAAAAACAAATTATTTTTTAAAATGTTGCTTTCCGAACCTTGCGCCTAGCAAACAAATTAATTACGTCTTGAAAATCAATTTTCTTAGCCATTTCAGATTCAATCGACAACATTCCTAAATCATTCAATCGGTGTGGATCTCAAAACATCTTTTATCCTTTTTAAAATACTAAAGGATCGTTCTGATTCAGCAACGGTTACAGGGATCGTACAAAATAATCTTATTGCTATTATTATGTTGGGAAACAATACATCCAGTTTAATTTTTTTAATGATGTTTAGTAACTCAATGGGCGAGAGAGATTTGTTTTGTATATTGGCATCATAAATTGATTTTAAATGGAGTATTTCTTCACCAAGATTATCGTCAATATCATTTTCATATACTTTTTGTAATTTTTCGGATTTCGTGTGTATTTCTTCATCATTAAGGTTATGAAATAACCATAATACATTGAAAAACGAATCAATTTCTTTAGCCGCATTAAATCTTCTTGTAATATTTCTAATAATACAATCTAAGAAAACATTGAAAACATTTGTCCTGAATTTGTCACTTGGTGTCATTTCTAATTCGTTCCCCCATTTTTTCCTTTTACTACGTTTTGTTTCAAAATCTGTATTTATCTCTAAAGATGAACCAAACAATTTACATTCATTGAAGAGAGTTTCCCAACTATCTCTTATTGTTTGTAATTCATCAAGAATACTTGACAAATTCGCTACTTCTACATCAATTGTCGCATCACGAGCTTGTAAAACAATATTTCTATAATTTATAGCTTGAAGGACTTTGTACCAAATTTTAGCCATTACTAAGAATTCAAACGAATCCATATATTTTTTTATTCCGTTCAGATCTGAACGAATTTCCCATGTTAAGTTTAATTCTAGAACAGAATCTATGGCACTTTTAATTGCAGGAATATTTTCAGCAATTGGTTTAATACATTCAATTCTAGCAGACCAACGTGCATTTGACATAGAGTGCAATGAACGTCCAGTATTATTTTTTAATATTTCCCATCTTTGAGGGCTACTGCTAAAAATATTGTATAATTTTTGTACCGTACCAAAAAACGTTACAACCTCAGGACAAGATTCTGCTGCATGAATACCACACAAATTTAAACTATGACATGCACAAGGGGAAAATATTGCCAGTGGATTGATTTGCAAAATACGAGCTTCAGCACCTTTATATGAGCCACTCATAATAATATCCATTATCGTACCCTTGTGCACGACATTCGCTTATAGGAATATTATATTTTTCAAGCATTTCGAGAATTAAATTTGCAATATCTTCTCCAGTCTTCTTATTGCAGTTTACAAATGCAAGAAATCTTTCCTTAATTTTGTATTCATCTGAATGATTATTTACAGAGACGTATAGTAAAATAAATGTAGTTTGTTCTATATGGGCGGAATCAGGAGTTGCACCTACAATTACAGAATAATATTTTACAGTTTCTCTTTCCCTCAAAATGCAAGTTCTCAAATAATCGGCACAGCATGATATGAATTCATTTTGAATGTCTGCCGATAAATAATGTACTTGCAATCTCTGTTTCTCGATTTGTGATTGTTTAACCATTTTTAAATGTGCTTCCAAAAGTATATCATAACGACTGACAAGTTCTAATATTCCGAGAAAATTTCCATTGTTTGCATCTCCAATCAAATGTGAACTGCCCCTGAAAGCCAAACCTCGTTCAGCCAAAAATAAAGTTACATCTAAGAATCGTTTAAATAAATCTGTCCATTTTTGTATCTCATTTCGTATTTGTTGTACTAAAAGGCAATCAATTGTTCTATTTTTAATAATTTTACTTTCTACAGTTCACCACTGGATATAACAAGATTTATTGTGGGTTGATTTTTCATGCTCAGGTATTCTATCATATAGTTTTTTATATCCTCTATCAAGCTGCCAACCCAATTCCGTAGCCAAAACTGATCTTTGATCTTCTCGAAAATTATAAAATAAACGCCAAGGAAAACAAAACAGAGCATTTTTCGATTTGCTCCAAGCAAGCCAATCTCGAGCAACAATTTCATTATTTTTTAAACGCAATTTTAACAAATTTACTGGAAATTGATTGCCCTGTTTATCAACAGGAAATGTTGCTGGATGTGATTCTGGACCTGGTTGAATAGCCTCTTCTACATCCTTTCTCATTAAATTTAATTTCAACAATCCAATGTCGATGTTTAGTAAATTCACATCCATAGATTCACTGGTGGATGCTTCTTCCATTTCACAGTTGGCCGATTCTTCAGACAAAGGAAATGTTGTTTCTTCGGTTCTTGAACTTGAAGGATCCGCAACATACGTAGACAAGGAAAGTGTAGGAATTCCATCAGATTCCTTTGCATTTATTGATTCGGAAGGGTTTTGTTTTTCATCTTGTTGGGATTTCGATAAAGTTATGAAACCCAAATTTTCCAATGTTCTTCTTCCTCTAGCATTTTCTTCAAGCTTCTTTTGTCGTTCTTTACGATTTTCGCATCCGGATTTATAACGCTGACTCATTATCCCTGTCCATAAATTAATATCATTTATTAATTTTTTTTAATGATGCTGCATGTTATTAAGCAAATTATCGCTTTGCTAATAAGGTCGACACGTTTCACGTTTCAATCATATAAATCAGTGGTGTCCACTAATTTTTGACCGATCGACTTTTCGAGGATCGATTATAAAAATGTCTTGCCAAGATCGACTAAATGTGAAGACAAAAAAAAATCTTATTCTTCTTCCCACATATTTATTTCATTTAAAGGTTTAAAGTTAAAAGCTTCGTGAGCGACCGGTCGATTGCGATCGACGTTATGGACACCACTGCGTGACCAGTTGTGCGGCGTAAGCTGACTGAAATTCACGTCTGCATGCACCGGCATTCAGGAAAGAGGTAGCGGGATGTATCCCCCCAAAGTGCGACGATGCCCTTGGCAATTGCGACGTGCGACAGTCGCTTTTTAAGTCATGCGATCCACACGATTTAAGATTTTAAGATTTATGTAAAGATTGAAACAGATTGAATTAAGAGTTTAAGATTGTCGATGTAAAGATTGAAACGGATTGAATTAAGAATAAACCAATTACTGTTTAAAACATCACAGGATTGGTTAATTGCGCACAACAAACCCACAATATTAAAAATATTTAAATTCACTTACCTTAGCGTTGGACTACATTTTTTCTCCGGGGCCTCTAGAACCCAGGGGCTCCGGGTATTTTCCACGTTAACCCCCCCCCGTCTCGTCGGGCCTGCTAGTATGGATGGATTGACAAAAATTTCCATTATTATATGTTTTTTTATTGTTAAATTTTAAATATTCCTAAAATACAAATAAAAAATGAATACAGAAAATTTACATTCAACTTATCATTTATCTAATGAAGAAAGAAGTTTAATTTTTCAAGATTTTTTAATGAATATGTCCAGCTGAAATCCTCCAAAGCTGAAGCATGGAACCATAAATGACATTTGCGCTAAGTACAATTTCGAAACTTTCCGAACAACTTCGAACAGATGAAATAGTTATTGATTCATCATCAATGAGGATAAATTGTGGACGAAAAAGGAAAAACTATTATGATAAATTAAACGATATCAAGAAAATTCCATTAAATTCCATATTAACATTTTTTACAATAATTATTATGATTGTTTGTTAATAATGCTATAAAATTTTTTAAATGTAAAAATTATTTAGGAACAAAAAATCAGGGTAATATGTAAACATTATTTCGGAACAGAGGGAGTATATTTAAAATTTAAAATGTTTAAATATATTTAAAATATAAGAGTATTTTAAATAACTTAATTTCATTTTTTATTAAATTAAGAATGAATCAATTAAACTGTCACTAGTTGTTAGGATCAGTGCCGGTGTATTTGGCACTCTTGGCGAACCTTTCGCACTGCGCCCGAGCCTACTGCAACTAATTATTTAATGAACATTAACTTTTATTTCGAATCCGTCAACTTTTTTAAAATTATTCAATTATTTAATTTTTTTTAATTTTCAAAATTTATATTATATTTAGACGCCAGATTTCGATTTTTTAATGGCGGTTTTTGCCTAAGGGCCGTAGTATAGGTAAGTAAATGAATATTATTAACGATAAAATGTATACATTATTTAGTTAATCTAGCGGGTAAAATGAAATACATTGCAATATGTAATAGGAAGCAAAATCTGTTACATGCTAAACAAAATCTCAAGGCGAGTTGCAGTGTCAGATAAATTTCATCTAAAACCACTTTATTAACTTGTATAAGCGAAAATGTAGTGGTGTTTTAGGTTTAGACCAGGAAAAAGAGCTTGAAGACAAGAAACTAAAGGTTGAAGAGATAGGAAAAAACTGAAAAAAAGAAATATGACCAAGAAAAGCAGAAGATATTTTTGAAAAAATAGAAAAAAACTATATCTCAAATATGTGCAGACTCCTGACATACAGTAAATTCAAGATCCGAAAAATGCTGGTCGACCAATAATTGAAGAAGTTTCTTTGCTAGAGGCAGAAAATTTGCTAACTAATGATCAAAATGAGTGCAAAAACCATATTAGAATAAATGAATACTTTTTACAAATTGTGAAATGACATGATATAAATTGTTGCCAACCGATTAGAAGCTCGTATTTTGAGATTATCGCCGATAGATTCATTCCACCAGATCAATCTCAGATTGACTTGCAAAGATTTCGTTTTTCTTCAACCAGCCTTTGAAAGTTTATAACATCATACCTCAATCGTTAAAGCCATTCAAACTTTTTCCATGTGATATATATTGTCCTTTTAATCTCTGTATTTTCTATTTTAAACATGTATGCCAGTCCTATAAAATGTTAATGGTTTGTAGGGAGATGGATGAGGGTAAAAATTGTTTCACATAATTATATTTAAGTGGTCGCTGTAAGTATGACAATTGTTGACAAAGAGGAGATGGGGTTAAAAATATCCTAAAATTGGTGACATAATTAATCGGCTTCCCACCACGATTCACAAAAGAGATCTAGATTTTGTTTGTGCCACTGTTATCACTATAAAGTGTTGGGTCAGAACACAAACGGCCTTGAGAATTGTTTAAATGAATCGGTAATACACAACAACATGCAGATTTAAAATCGAACCTATAAAACATCAACTAACCCAGCTAAAATATGAGAAAGAAAACAATTAAATATAAAATCATAAAACACAAAAATTAATTAAAATAATAACAAAGTGCAACAAGATCCGCACGAAATAAACATAAAAATAACATGAGAACACGAAAATTTGACCGAAATTTGGCAATTTACCAAAAAATGGAAAATCCATAAAAATGGGACAAAAAATAAAATAATTTGAATTGGAAACAATTCAATTTAAAAGTTAAAAAGAAAAATGTCAAATTAAATTATAAAAATAATAAAATTAAGAATAGAATATATTAGAAAATCAAAAGGTCAAATTTTGTTTTACTAAATCAAATTTAACACGCAGGGTTAGGGTCATACAACAGGTATATATACCGATTCATTTTCACATAATTTTAATCAGTTTGAATCAGTTTAAATCAGTTTTGAAAACTTTAATCAGTTATTCTGAACAAATCAGTTTTGATCTAGTCTTAACCAGTTGAGAAACCAAACTATCGATGTGAGTTGAGGAAAGCTCGAAAACTTTCTCCACGTCGCGTCCTTGTAACCTCGTAAGAGCTCTGCTTGGGCGTCGGCGTGGGGAAAGCCTTGAATATGATTTGATGATGAAATGTGCTATGCAAATTACAACTAATTTCGTCAATAAATATTATGAAATAGAAATAACGAATTTTTCGTCGAAATTTTTCCGGCCCACAGCCACTCACGCACCGCAAGAAAGAAAAATCAACACACAATTCAGGCTGTGTAGGTGCAGTTTGTCTGCCAATAGCCTGTGCCCGTGAAGGTTCCGGCGTGAATAACGCAGGGCCTAAACGTCAATAATATCCGTTTTAGGGGAAATTGGGAGGAGGGGAAGTAGTCTTTTGGCTGTTCCTCCACCATCAAATTTTCCATAATTTCGACCAAAAATTTACTCCACATAACGGCTAAAAATCATAAACATTGAGTAGCTCGGTGAGCACTCTTAAAATCATAATATTAACATAATTTTCCTAAGGTCAAATCGAAGGGAAGGAAGAGGGGAAAAGAATTCGGAAATAATTGTTATGTTTAAAATTCTCTAACTAAATAAAAATTCACGATATCATATGAAAAGACTCGCTAGAATTGACTACTCCGATAACTAATTGGCATAAATTCAAATTGTAACTAAAGAAGGTGGTAAGAGGCTGATGCTGTGAACATCGAAGTCTAAGGGTATAAAATGACTTAACTCCAGATAATAGTACCACTAAAAATTCGTGGCCGCGTAGAAGTTAGTCATAGTAAATAAATGGCCCAATTAATAAGAATAGCGTTATTATCCTTGTCGACGATACTTTTATCACAACTAGTTGCTCTGTCTATTTGTAATTTAGCGATTATCTAACCATAGGGATCAATCACTATTCAACACGCCGCCCGAAATTATAATTAATCTCAGCAAAAAATAATAAATAATAGCATAATATTAATCACACCAGTCGGGAATAGAAACTATCCGCATTAAAATCAACCCAAATCTGTTAACAAGTGATAGAGCTCCACTTGGGTGTAGGATAACTCACGAACCTGTAGTAAGGTATAAAGACGAATTTACCACCGGAGGAAATGGTCAATTTAAGTAAAAGTGACATGGAATACAGCACCGACCAGACGAAGTACGTATTACGTCCCGAATTAACATTGTGAAAAACTACCCTTTTAGAGATACTCGCTAATCACTCATAAATAGGAAAAAGAGAAAATTCAAATAAACGAATATAATAATAAGTTGTAATATAAATAAGATAGTCGGAGTCGGAAATTCAAAATCACAGTGAGATATTGAAACGAATGCTAACAGGCGAATTGCTTCTCGAGTCAGGAACCATCCCTCTCCGGTTATAGAAAATGAAGAGATCACGATGGAGCGTCGGACCGACGCCCAAGAAAGTGAGGATTTTGTTTAATTATTTTGTCTATTTTAATTACGAATTGAATTTCATGAATTCCGGCCATTTATTATGAGACTCTGACACCCGTCTCTCAGGGATCAAAATCGGAATAAGACACTCGCGCTAATAGAGAAAATGTGATAAAAAGCGAGAAAGACACGGATCGCAATAATGAAAATTAAATAAATAAATGCCACTCTATTAATTTTCTTCTGAATTCAAATTTATTATAAAATTTCATGCATGTGTAAGAGACAAAAATTCACCCGTCAAAGTGCTAACCTGGGATTGCAATTTTCAAATTCCGAACGATGATCTGTATCACGCGCCCATTAGAATGCTGATTATCAAATTCTAGACAACCAAAGAAGTATCGTTATACAAGTATATTGCTATGTTGAACACTAGCTGAGAGTTCCTGTCTAGAACAAATAGTTTTTCGACCACCCCAATCTTCATTTAGATAAACCGATATTCAAGAGAATTGTAATTAAGTGTCCAAACCAATGAAACATACCGATAAAAGGCCCCTTCAGGAAAATAAAATTGCATTGAAATTACTCTTCTCAAAGAAAATCGCAGATACCCGACTACCAATACCTATGTGCTAATTATTCCCATAAATGACTTTCATAAACGGACACAGAAATCCCAAAAATACGTCAAACTCGAGGACTAATTTAAATCACCCTCTACTGAAATTTACACACCGGGAGCACTTTGAATACTGTTAAGTTACAGGGTTAGTTAAGAGTCGCTAAAAACGTGGCAGATGAAATGAACTGGAATGATCCAATTAGGAAAAATTGTGAAACTATTTCATTAGAAATTGCGAGGGTTACACTAGAAAATCCTTTATCCCTTTTCATGATTTTTAATATAAAATGCGGATGATGTTCATTTCATTAGATTTATGGGTGGACGAATCTCGAATCACGATGAGATTCCCATCCCACTCCGCCGCTAGACGCAGACAGGCGATGTGGGATGCGGGATTTTCGATCGCCCCAGTGAGAGAGTCGAGATTCGGGAGACAAGGAGAAACAGAAGACGTTGAACTACCGTACGTGGCCATAAAACGTGAGCCAGGACGAAATCCGGCTCGCGAACTCCGAAGCCGGGTGGAAGAGATCTTGGCACGTCTCGAAGCCCATCAAAGAAGGACCGATAAACAGGTGGAAAAAGCTCGCCGTCAATTGGAGCAGATCAATAAAGACATCGCGGCTGGTCTGATTCCGAGAACGGATGGGTATGCCCCTTCCTATGGCATCTCATTCGAGCTCGATGACCCCAGAAGGAATCAGCCGGTCCAAGCCAATACCGTATCCATGCCCAAGGAAGTACTGCCAAGAGAAATGAGGACAGAAACGAGAGATCGTAGGTCAGAGTGGGATTATTCCTACGCACGTAGAACAGCGAGACCACACCCGAAAAACTACTATTCAAACTCGCGTTATAATTGAATTAAATACATAGTTTCTGGTTGTATTCGTTTTTCTTATATTTACAAATCTCGTAAGAAATATTTCACCAATGTAAGAAAACTATTTCACGACCTTAGATCTGAAGTAGTGTATCCTAAAATTATAGTATCTACAATAATATTTTACTAGTCGCAGAGATCTATTAATGACCCATTTTATTGTAGATATGGATCCCGGTACAATATTTAACACCGCTCTCAAAGGTGCACGCAATGAGAATACCGATATTCATAGACAATTGCTACAATTAACCATGGAAATTCATCAAATAAAATCGACATGGATAGAGCCAGCCAGAGCAAAAACCCTATATCAGCGAGTGACGGCCGCCCAACGAGGGTGGACCGAAGAGAAGCGAATAACACAGGCCATGAAAACTCAAATTCGCGGTCTGGAGGTGGCACTGGCAGCCTGCCAAGAAGACCAAGCTGTCACCTACCCCTTCGTCTTTGCACCGGCCCAGTTGGCGTATCGAGACTCAACAAAGGCAACTACAACCGTGGCAAAACCACCTCAACGACGTCCCGGAAATATCGAAAGGGCGAAACGACGGGCGATGAAACTTGTAAAACAAAAATACTGAGTATGTCCTGATAAATAAATATTATAGTTGATTAATTTAGAATTTATTGCAATTAATTGACCAAGATTGAGAGTAACTCCCGCACGATAGTATAGATTCAAATAGTCGACCGAATGAGGGAAAACTAATGTAAAAGGGACCAAGATAAAAATCGCACACATACCTTCTATCGGTAGTGCGTTGAACCCGCTATGGAATCGGGCCTTAGCAGTTCCTATATGGCGCTCACCTTTAGCGATTCCATAACAAGTGGTTGCATCACCAACGTTGCTTGGCAACGGGTAACCATTGGGGGAAAGACAACAATTTTCATATGGGATCAAGGACACCGGCATCATACCAAAAACCCCACAAAAGCTAATTACTTAATTAATAGGTTAAACAATTTATCATTCATTACAGAGTATAATTTTGATAAATAAAATATCTTTCTATGCCAACAACGATTACCATCCTCTCTGGTGCTGTGATCACTTGATAATATTTGCCAAGTTATGGCGACACCAGCAATAAAATTAATAGGGTTGCTCCTCAGTCAATGCATTTTTGCAACTAACTATTATGTTTTTGACTTATAAATATCTGATATTATTTAAATTTTATACTTTATAGGCACCATATTTTTTGTTACTTATTTTGTACTTCACTAAGTACTTAAAATTGGAATGGCTAAAATTATTAAATTATATAGGTTCCTGACATCTGTCCAATGAATCATAGTATTGTAAGCTATTTCATTGTAGTGATTGTAGTCGTAGTAGGAGTATCGCTTAAATTTAAAATAATAGTAAGAAACCACTGACTAGCGTAAACAAATTATTTGAAGAAGCTCTCAGGAGATCTCAGGCAAATTGTCACTATACCACCATTGTGGCCACGACCCACAGGTTTGGAACCGATGTATTATAACATAAATTATCCAAGACTATACCGAATTAAAATTGATTTAATATTAATTGATATTAATTACTTGTCAGTAACAACTTGTCTCATTTAACTTTTATTTTAATATGATATCTCAAGAAGCTATGATTCTCAATTATTTTAATAAAATTGAAACAAAATAGACAATTAATGCATTCATTAAATGCATTAGCAAATTAAAGAAAAATAACTGAACAAAGTTTAATTAATTTCTTAATTCCAAATAACGAATTCAACAAAAATTTTGTTTTAAAATATAAATATTTGTAACTATAATTTGTGAAATATTTAAAAAACATAAATTTTAATTAAAATTTTATCTGCTGTTGAAAAAATGAAAAATTATTTTCTTATGATTGATGCATTAAAAAAATATAGTTTTCAATTTGAATCGTCAATATCATTAGATATTACTTGCGTTATTTGCAAGGATTTGTTGAAAGACGCTTGTCAAGGTCCTTGTGGCTGTTTGTATTGTTTACAATGCATTAATAAATATCTCGAGGACAATAAAAAGTGTTGTCCTGGAAATACTCCATATTGTACTGGAGATGAAATCATATTCGGAGTTAATATTAACAGGGATAATAGTGCAAACAGGAAAATCGGAAAGTTGAAAGTTAAATGTCCGAATAATCCATGTGAGTTCCGTGGTGAACTACGGGAAGTGTGTGATCATTTGAAAATCTGTGGGAAAACCGAGGTCTGTTGTCCATACAGAGACCTCGGATGCAGTTTTACTATAATGTCAAACACAGAATTGCTAGAGCATATCCAGCTCGATTCTATCCTGCATAATAAGATGATAATTTCATGGATGATGAATATGAGAATCGATATGATGGCACAAAAGCGATTGGAAAGTCTGGAAATTAGAGTTTCTCGGATTCTGTTAGACGTTACTCACGTCAATGAAAAGAAACAAGTAAATATTTTAATCGGGAAATAATAATAAATTGATCCGTTTGCCAGTTGGTTATCGAACAATTACGGGAGCAACTGAAATCCGTCAAGAACGAAAACAAAGACCTCTGCAAATTGATTTCTCAAATGCAAGCGGAAATTTTCCAACTGAAAAAATCGATTTCCCAACAGAACGAATCGACAGAATCGAGTTTTTGGCTTCTGAAATCTGAGCTGGAATTGTTAAAATCGAGAATTCCCCTGGCCAATCAAATCACAAAACCGGCTATCGATATGAAATTCGACATCCCGGTGAAACTGGCGCCAGTGAAAACCGAGAAAAGTCTGCAATTGGCGCCAGCAGATCTCGATCAGACTGAGGCAGGTCTGGAATGGCTGATCAGTGATCTCAGTCGGTTGCGATCGAATCGAGAGAATCTCTGCAGTGATTGGTTCAATTCCGGCTTGCTCGACTACAAAATGCTGCTCTGCTTGAATCCCGATTCCAATCGCAGCCAACCGGCGATGCAAATCACATTCAATGTTTGTGATTTCAACGCTGCATCGGGCCATGCGATTTGGCCGTTTTCTGCCCATGTCAAGCTGGCAATTTCCAACCAATCACAGTCGGATTCGTCGCAAATCAGCTCCGGGTGCCAGCGGATTGATCGACACGTCAATGCCGATAATCCAATCACAACATTGACAGTCGATCCACTGTGCAAGTTCGATTTCCTCTATTCCGATTTGCAGTCGATTGGAATCGATATCTCTCTGCCGATTCTCATCCGGTGCGCAGTTGACAGCTTCAATTGCCAGCTCCAGCATTGATTTTCATTGTTTTACGTCCAGATTTATTAGATTTTTGTTCTTTTATGTAAATAAATTTCCCTGGCGGTCTTGCTTTATCGATTGTTAAACGTTGTGCTTTTGCAGGGATTCCCGTGAGGCCCCAGCCAAATTGAAGGTGCAAATTCATCAACACGGCGAGGCCGCTCACAAATATAATGAAATTATTCAAAACAAATCCTGTACATATTTTCCTTGTTTATTTATAGTCTTTATCACAATTCTTAAATTTTGCATAGATTGGTATTGTTGAAAGTTCATGTCGATAGGTCAGTTGTATTGACTGTGTACCTGCCACTCGGGACCCCAATTGTTACATGAACGGGCACTCACGAGTATAACGAAATGATTCAAATATGAAAGAAATCTTACTCTTCAAAGCAATATTTGTTATTTTTAGAATCAATTCTGAAACATTTATGCTTAAATTTTATAAATTCCTTCAATTAGTCTACTGAGAATATTTATTATATATTTACATCAGTTTCAGTGCCCCACATAACCATGTTTTCCTCTATAATTCAATTTGTTTTTGATTATATTCTCTCCTCATTCTATTTATGTAAAAAGTTCCCAAAATTATAATGCCTTGCTGATTATTTCACAAATATAAAGAAATAATCACACACTCCAAATTTTCGGTTAATATCGTCAAATAAATTCTCCATTTTTTTCACGTTTGCTATATTTTGCAGTGATTTAATTTATATAAAAATGTGAATAAATAACAAAAGGTTTAAATAGTAAATTTGGTTTAAAGTTTCATTTATACCATTATTTCTAAACATCATTATATGTTTATGTTATACAAATATCATTAACCAATTACTGACCGTCATCACGCACAAGTAGCCAATGATAATTTACTTGTAAAATCTAAAGATTTCAACTAAATCCGTTTGTTTTAAAGTCAATTTGTGATAACTTCAATTAATTATTTACATTAATTGTAAAATCCGTATTTAAACTAAATATAATAAAAAAGTGTGCTATCTTTATTATGTCGTAATCAAACTTACATAATGATTACATTTGTCACATTAAAACTATTAGTGTAAGATGACATCATAAAGATACTGCAAGCATTCGTATGTAGATTTATGAATTAAGATTATAATTGTTGATGATATAACAATTTTGGGTATGATTATGCAATTAACATTGAAATTATTACGCATATTTACCTCCAAGGATAAACATGTGTTTTTAAACTACATTCAATCTAATCCTTTCGTTCACAACTTTCTATTTACAATGAATTTTAATATTGGAATAAAATTACTATTAAAGTTGATGACAATTTAATGGTTCATCCATCTCCATAACCCTTTCTTTTACAATCGTTTTAATGCATAAATTATGATTTCAAGGTTCACAAAGACGTTAAATATTCTGCAATGTTTGTGATTACGGAATTATATTATATAATTACAAAACAAGAAGCAGTAATTTTTAATGTAATAAAAATTATGACATTCAAAATTGGTATCCTCTTTCAGAATTATATATAATATGCTCCCAGTAAGGGCACTAAAGAAATCAAAGGGGGATTTCTGATCCATTGCATAAAGGAAACGTTGATGACCAGCCATGTCCTTTAGCTATACCCATAATAACCAACCGAAAGGTTTGATTACTACTAAAGACCTATCGAATGTAAATAAGACTTTTCTTAATTGACCGTCAGTCATAAAATAACTATAATTTTCATTCGATTTGATACATTTGATTTAAATTAACCTTTTATAGAATTTAAAATAAATGTTTGATTTTTTGTATTTGTATTGAGTCACAGCAGGCGATGGAGTAAATAAAAACGTTTTGTTTTGAATAAAGGAGACGGTGACTTCAACACCATTGGGCATAACCGCTATAGGTCACCTATTTGTTTTGTATTTGATACACTGAAGGAAGGAAGATAAACGAAATCACAAATAATAAATCAAAAGTGTAAAAGTCAAAAGATTTAAATACTTTCTTTGAACACTTTCTCAATTATTTACTCTTGGTGTACAAGAGGTAGGTCAAAAGTGGCATTAATTTTTACTTAAGCATTTATTTACAGTTACTTTGCAAATAAATTTAAAACAGGGAGAAGATAATTAAAAAGGGATGGGCAAGTTATTCAAAAATTCGAAACGCTAATTATTTTTTCCTTGCTAATATTTTTTCGATTTACGAACTTATTAGCAATTGGAAAATTGCCTTATTGGATTTTTAGAGCGGTGCGCATGTATGTGGGACAGTTTCATAGGCCTATATAAAATGTTTCTTTTTGATTTCACTGGCTTGAATATTTTAAAGTCTACGCATGTTTTGTTTAATTAAAATTTTTGTAATAATTATTTTTTGTTTTAATGACTAAATGAGGTGCGTTAAACCAGCACGAAGTCTTTCTCGATGATTCAAGTGCATAATGTTTTGATGTTAATGTCCTCCAGCATGTTCTGTGCAGTAATATAGCTTACTTCAATGGTTATTAAAGTTTTGTTGAAGATTGCGGAATGCTAACAAAAGCGACCTATATTGCTCATATTTTTAAATAAGTAACATTCAAGTGGAAGCGTGGCACCAATCGTTCCAGAAAACATTAAATATCGACTATCCCTCGGTATATAAATTATGCCAACAATTTATTAAAGAACAAGACCACATAGAAATTTTTGTGCGAAGGTATGATGAAGGCTTCAGACAACCAAGTGCTTCAAAGTGCAAATACTTTAAGTTAAATGAAAGGCTACGAGTTTTAATGCCTTTATATGATAGTGATAATATAAGTAAAATAGAATATTGTTGGGTTTTTATATAGAAAGTCGGTGCTTAGTTCTGACTCCTTGGTGTCCTTCTTTAATCGATTTTATTAACCCAACACAATAAGATTTATTTCCAATTTATATATCACAACTTTATTCACAACTTCCACAAAAAACCGATTCAATTCACAATACTCTACACAATTACTCTGCACGATTTCACAAAATTCAATGCGTAGGAATACGTCTTCCAAAGGGAGATGTCCCTGTCTGGTACGCAATTTGTTTGACTGATTGATTTATCTTTAAGTTTATTACCTCCTTTACTTCGCTCTCTGAAATATTCTCTTCAACCAACTGGCAATTTTGTTGATCTTTCTTTTCTTTTTATACTCATCTCGCAACTCAAGTCACCCGCAAACTAAATTGGTTTTGACATTTTTGACATCTCTGTAGAAAACCAAATTAGTTATTTCTGGGCTCCCAGGGTTTCCATTTGTTTACAATAATTATTTTGGTGCCTGGTTTCTCTTTTATCCCGGGTTTTCTTCGTCAACCAATTTCGTTTTTCGTAATTAGAAAATTTGTTGACGTTGCGGGTTTTTCACACTATTCGGGTTTTCTGTTGGCTCTGACTTCCCATTAGCTAATTAATTTTTAAATTAATTTCTATTTTTATTAAATATTTCCTTCTGGAGACCCCCAATCGATTGAATTTTATTATATTTGGATTCGTCTCGTCATTTGGCATCCGTACATACCCGTTTCCCCTGATAAATATTTATTTTAAAATCTTAATTGATTTTGGCATTTTAATTATTATTTCGAATATCAATGTTTTTATTGAGTTTCCATTTTTACTTTTGTGCATTTTGCTAACCCAAACATATTTCCCCCCTTTAATTTAGATTCGTCCTCGAATCTGTTTATTTCTGATTTACTTATATACTCCTAGGCATACATACAAATATACACATATATATCATACTTATTTATTTGACGTCAAACGGACACTTCTGTAATAACAACGATAATGATACTAATAATAATGATAGTAACAATAGTAATAAGTGATAATAATATCACTAATTTTAATTAAGACGTATGATAATAATAATAATAATAATAATAATAATAATAATAATAATAATAATAATAATAATAATAATAATAATAATAATAATAATAATAATAATAATAATAATAATAATAATAATAATAATAATAATAATAATAATAATAATAATAATAATAATAATAATAATAACAATAATAACAATAACAACAATAACAACAATAAGTTTTCTTGTCTTAATTCTTAATACCACCCAACGCTCCAGGACAATCTATTCTGTTCTCCATTGAATAAATATTTTACAAAAATAAAATAGCTATATTTTTATTAGTCGTGTTTTAAATATATTTTAATATTTGCTTATTTAATTTAAACATAATTATGTTTTGTTTTAATAACCAATATCGATTTGATTAAAATGGTTTGATAAAACTGAATTAGAAAAACTAATTATTTGATGTTTAATTAAACATTTAAATTTTATTACGTTTTCCTAATCGCAAAGAAAGTAGACGAAAATTCAACGAGATCAACCATTAAAACAATTAATTCAAAATAGAAAAATAATAAGTTTTCTTAATTTTCAAGACCTAGAAATGAACTCCGTAACGAGAAATTATAATATATTAATAATAATAATAATAATAATAATAATAATAATAATAATATTAACACTTTGTTATTAATAGTAATAACTGTAATGATAATAATAATGATTTATAATAACATTAATAACAATAATAATGATATTAACAATAATAATAATAATTATAATAATAATAATAATAATAATAATAATAATAATAATAATAATAATAATAATAATAATAATAATAATAATAATAATAGTAATAATAATAATAATAATACTAATAATAATAATAATCGTAACTATAATAAATATTTGTCATTGATTTTATTTTTAAATGTTACGTTAATAATCTTTTCTCCTCATCCCTGAGATTTAATTATTTTTTTCCACTCGAGGATACAGAGGATTTAACGGCAGTCTCAATTTAATTGTCAATTTTAATTTATTTTGGAGTCTAGCTCCAGTCATTAGTCATTATAATAATGACAGTTTAATTAAAAATTTGCAAACAGCAGATTGCTATGATAAACAACTATGTCCAAATACGGCTATAAAGGATGCTAACTAAAGTCTTGAATTGAATTCGGATTGAGCTCATGCATATAAATTTCGAACAGCAAACAAATAGGGAACTTAGTCATTATAATAATGACAGTTTAATTTGAATTCATTGCTGAAGATTCTTAAAAATTGCATCTAAACGAAATGTCCATTTAATAAATAATTTTCCTTCCCCATTTCAGACAATACTTTGTTTCAGTTATTTTTTACGTGTGTGTGTCTTTCTGTTAAATCGATAATATTAACGAATTGATCCCGAACAATATTTACCGGCCTCCCCTACAATTTTCAATTAATTATCAGCCAATAAGACTGCGCTATTTGGATGCCGTCTCATTGGCTCTTCTTTATTCATTCCCTTTTCCTTTATAATGGGGAATTTTCCACTTTTTTTCATTTTTACAAAATTTTTTTTATTTTGCTGGCGATTTATTAACTTTATGTTTTTCAGCTACCCTGAAATATACATACAAGTAACTATTTCATTAATTTTGTGCTTTAGCCCAAATTTTCCAATCAAATCTCAAAATCATGGCCATTACTACATTGAATATTTCTGTGGCGTGTTTAAGTAAGCCGTAGTTTACCCGGCCAATCTACATTTGGCCATGTTAATGGTCATGCTATGTGACTTTCAATCAGCTAACCACTTGTCCGTTAAAGAACCATAAAGAATCAACATAATTTTCCCTTTTAATAATTGTATTTTACCATTTAGATATAACCTGCTAATCAGTTATTTTACTTTCACAGGTTTTTTTTACTTGAATTGATGCTATACAAAATCCAGGTGAGTAAGAATTTATTTTATTTATTATTATATTTTTTTTGTATATATTAATTTTGACTTGAACAAAAATATAGACATTCTGCTGTTGTTGATAAATGAAACTATTTTATTTAGCTACTTTTCCCCAATTAAATATGATATTTTGATAAAAATACTATCCTTGTGCTTATAGTTTTAATTAATTTTCCTCAATCCAACAACTGGTTACGGGAGTGCTGCAGGTGATTGGTTTTTGGGTCCTTTGACTCTCCGATTTCGCAGTTCAGGATCTGCGAGTCAAAGGGGCTATCATTCAATTAGAATTATAGCAATAATATAAATAATAACATACACAACATTATAAATAATACTGATATTGATAGTGATAATAGAAATATTTAATATTAAATTTTTATTTATTATTATTATTATTATTTTTTTTTCGGGATGCGGCATGCCAAAATGTAAAAAAAAATAAGACGAACGAGATTAAATCATTTATTATTAATTTTTAATAAATTATAGATAGTTTATATGGATTTTGGGTTGATTTTTATTTCCACACGTTCAGATCCTTGTTTATAAATATGAATTGATTCCTCTCTTTCATAAACAACTCCATTTATTGTGATGTTATCTTCTCCAACATTTATGTTTGACTAAGCCTTCCGATTTCGACTTTGCCGGCACTTTGGCATTGGTCCATATACCAATGTTGGTTGGATCCTCTTTATCTTTACAATAGCCATTGGAATCATAATTTCTTCTGCTTCTTCAAGGAATGTCTCAGTGGCCCATTTTAACTCAGTGAAAAATTCTCAACCTCCATTACATTTTCATACACTGTTAGATCAATTTCTGTCATCGTAGTCTTTCGGTGTGCTTTCGGTACTTCTTGCGCTTCGTTTTCTGTTCTAATTTCGATGGCTATAATGACTTCTTCATTTGACGCACGCATCGTTTTTGTCATTGTTTCTCTTTGTATCTTCCATGATGTTAGTTTCTTTAGCACCATCCATAATTGATTTTCCCCATTCAGGTTTCTATCATTCCCTTGATAATATGTATATAACACTCCTCCCTTCTGGATATCTGCATCTCTTCCGATAATTTTAACTCGACTTGTCGATGAACTTTAAGAATTTTGATCTTCATTTTCCTATCGTCAATTCTTAGATAGTTTGGGATCTGTAGATTATCATTGATTTGGAATCTTTGGCCTGCGTGATTTCTCTGTAGTTTGGCGTAGCTGTCATATACCAATCTTGTCCAAGGAATTTGTTCCATATCATGCTAAAATTATTTACAATTAAAGTTAAATTAATTTTAGATTTTGAAGCCAGGGTTAAGATGAAGCACTCGAGGGGTACTGTCTCATCCACTAGCTATATAAATAATAATAATAATAATAATAATAATAATAATAAAAAATTTACCTATTTTAAAATTTTAAAAATTTGAGAATATTTGTTTGGTTATTTGTTTTGGTTACTTTTGTCAATTGCTATAGAATAGGCTTCAAATGATGGGATTGTTGATTTTAATTGAATTTTTAAATGCTCTGATATATCATCAGCCCTGTCAGGAATGGTATTTCGAGTTAAGCTTATATTTTTGAATTTCTTTAATTGTTCTGAACACAACACTTCCACTGTTTTAATCATGCATTCACGGATAAATTCGCCTTCAGTGAACGATCTTGACTTTCTTGCAATAAATCTAATAACAAATAGCTAATTTTTACAGCAGCTGTATTATCTTCAACAGGTTTGGTAAATACACTTTGTTGTTTTTGAAATGTCAACTTTAACCCTGAAAAATTATCATCACGTAATTTTGCAATATTTATGTCATAACTTTTGCTGGTTTAAAAAATTAGTAATTTATTACAAAAAGAATAGAAAAATAGTGAAAATTTATTAATAAATGCAAACAAACCTCGCACATTTGTTGAAGCAGAACGTCACTAGAGTTACACAAGCATTTCTAATGCTGTGTTGCTTCAGTCAAGAATGATCTGATTCTTTACTAATTATCTGATTACTTCCGTGTACATGTATGTAACCATCTGTTATGATGCAAAATTTTATTTTGTTCTTACCAGATGAAATGTAAATTTTTGAATTACATATGGTAATTTATGAGTTATTTACAAAAAATTAAGGTTGACTGAAATGTAAAGTAATCATATTGGTAATCTATCGTGGTGGACCGCTAACAATAAATCGGCGGGACGCGGGCGACTTGTTTGACATTTAGAATTGCACATGATTTTTGATGGGGAGTGCAAATTATTTTTAGATGTAACATTGATTGAAAATATCACTCAAATAAAACTCAAACTGAAAAATGATACACCGATTATTCATGTTAAAAATAAACAATAATTGAACTGAAATGAAAATAGAAGATAATAACCTAATAATAGATCAATATTAAAAAATACAAATGCCTCACGGAAAAACACTATCTAAATTTCCATATGCGTTTGCGCCTTATGCTCTGATTGGTTAACGGACCAGTAGAAATAAATATTTAGATTAAATAGTAAATCTTTTAATATAATAAAAATAAATCAAATTGAAAATTAAAACAAACAAATAAAATCAATTTTTATTTTATTTAAGGAATCATAAGAAAGTGCAAAATAGAAATTTCCAGACTTCATTTGAAAAATAATCACGAAATTGTAGATTTAGTTTCAATCAAATCAAGAATCTGAAAAGCACAGCTGATAAATTCCTGAAATAATTCATAAAATTGCAGAGTTCTGTAAATATTCTTACTTCGATACGCATGAATTTCGTATCAGGATCAAGATTCTACAATTTAAATTTAATAAATCAAATATCAATAAAATAAGTTATTTATATAATTTAACTTTTTAAAATTGTAATGGAAATTTTAAATCGCAAATTGTTAAAATTCTTTAAATGACAAATAGAAGTAAATGGGGGGGGGGTTTAACTGGGAAAGCTCAATCGGGAAACTTGTCCTAGTCAGGGGTAACCTTTGGAATGTGAAGGTCGAAACGAAATTCGAAACGATAAATGCATAATAAATAAATTAGATACAAAATGTTAATTAGAATGTAAAATAAAATAATAAATCACCCGTCAAAACAAAGATTTTATAAACCATGATTAATTAATGTCCATACACCCCTTTTTTCTTGCACCTCAATAATGTAACATTTTCCTTTAGTTTAGTATTTAGGAGAGACTTTTTTCTGAATATGGAGAAATATTAAGAAAGCATAAAAACAACAACAAAACATATTTTTAAAATGAGGGGATGAATAATTTACTCCTGAATGACTTTGGTTTCGTTTGTTAGTCATTTGTTGTGTTTATAAACAAATAATCTTTTTATCAGGTTTTGTGAAACTACTTCGAAAATACGGATACACAATAAAAAAGATATATACCAAGTTTCACATAGTTATCGAAGTGGTTATCTACCTCCTGGAAGCGGACAAGTCCGTGGAATAAATGGTTTCAGGCTGCCCAAGGAACAATAAATTATTTCTCATTGGTTCTCATTGATTAAGCGTATTAATGAATTTAAATTTAAAAATACTTTGTTCATTTTTATTATTTTTTACTTTGATGGAACCTTTATAACAACAAATTAAATTAAAATTATTAAATCATAACAATCTAAAATATTAACAATAATGTCCTCTCTCAGCGACCACTGTAAAATTACCAAACGTTGATTGGTCCGTGGCGATGAAAATGTTGGAAAAAACTGCTACACCAAGCGAAGTTCATATAACTTCCGCTATAATGCAAGTTGAAACATAAATCAATTTATTGAAATATATTTTTTGAGAAAAATCACTGACTGCAAAGTAAGTTATTTTTTAAAGTTATAAGCTCAAAGTTATAAAGTTTAAAGAGCTTAATTATGATTTTACAAGGAAATCAAATCATTATTTAAACTTATAATTATAAATTTTGATCTACAAAGATAGGGTATATTATTATTAATAATAATTATGAATATTCAGGAAATGATTTATTTTATGATAACTTATTTTTCGGAAATTATTCAAAAAAATTGAGTTAAATTATTTTTGAAGTTTTAAAAATTATTAATTGCATTAAATAATTATATTTTTTTATACATTTTTTGAAAAAAATTTTCGAATGTATACACAAAATAATTGGGTTTATGGTTATTTTTTATAACTTATTAATAAAATATACAATTTATGGTTTTTTTCGGATCTCAGGTTTCGTCTTTTCGACAGAAATGTCTGAAATATTAAATTGATTTTAGTTTAAAGTGTAAAATTTATGAAAATGCATTCTCGTTTTCTCAAAATTAAAACTTTTTCCGCCATTTTTTTTAAAAAATGTCTTAAAAATGTCTATAAATTAATTTATTATAAGGGTTTTTTCAACGTCGATTGGTTACACGTTGAAATTTTACATACATGTTTAATTATGGGTTGTTTTAATGTGCATTATTTTATTTCTCTATCACACTTTTTAATGTTCTATAGCAGGGGTGGCCAACCCAAATGGTCTTTGCGGGCCACTTTGGAAATTCATTATAACTCAGCGAGCCACATATAAATATATATATTATAAAATTGGATTTAAATACACTATGGACTTCTTTTGTGTTTACTATTATTCTTACATGAAAGTTTAAAGTTTAAACATAGATAATATTAATATTATATTATTATATAATATAATATTATTATATTATCATATTATATTTTTGCTAGAAATCGCTGTCGCTTTCACCTCTTAAATTAATTAAAAATGAATTTAAATTATTATATTTATTAAATGTTTAATTATTTGTATAATTATATACTAAATATATTTTGTAAGAGTGTGATTAATCTCTCGGGCTGCATGCGGCCTGTGGGCCGTGGGTTGGCCAGCCCTGTTCTACAGTGTAGTTTATCTCAGTAACTATTTTACAAACAACCTCAAGGTGAGTGGGTGTGTTTATGTTAGAAATTTATTGATTTTTGTTTTATATTATAGGTGATTTGTCTCATTGTGGCTTGGTGTATATAATACAATATAATATTGTTGAATAAGCGACATTATGATGTTACTTCATGCAATGAAGAAAATACAGCCTATGAAATATGTTTAACCGAAAACTGCTAAAAGATTGTAATTGTTACTGTTCTCATTTGTTTTTCCCCTTTGTTAGAATTTTTAAATACGTGGTTAATTTTGGTGTAGTAATGATTATTATAATAATAATAATTTTTAAAATAAATTTCAAAGTCAGTAATCTATAGTTAGTTGCCAGCTTACTATAGAGAAATTGAAATGGAAAATACAAAACAAATTATCGATTGGTTTACAAAAAAGAAAACAAAAGAACAAGAGACTATTTTAAAGAAAAACAATATAAAATATTACTTCATGAAATCACATTTTGTTATGCTTTTTATCAAGTGCGTTTTATTATTTTTATTATTATTATTATTATTATTATTAAAACTATCAATAATAATAATAATAATAATAATAATAATAATAATAATAATAATAATAATAATAATAATAATAATAATAATAATAAATAATAATAATAATAATAAAATATAGTTTTATTTAATATTGTTTTTGTTATAATTCATAAAAATGTTTACACAACAAGCCTCAAGCAGTTCCAACACTAGCTTTAACCAAGACTCGACTGTGCAATTCACTTTTTCCAATACAAAAAGCTCGACTGTATGCAGATAAATTAACCATATAACACATAATATACCCCAATATAATATAACACTCAGTGTAAAGAAGACAAAACAAAGCATCCGACGAATTTTGTTTTCGATTTCTAGGCCTTTTAGATTATCTATTATATAAATATAAAGAATAGAGACATTGTAATAGAGGCAGTAAGCCATGTCCTTTTAAGAAACACATTTTTGTGAATTACAAAGACTTAAAAAACACCAAATACAACTTTAAAAATGCCCTCAAATCCTTTTAACATATTCAAATCACCCCTCTTCCACTGTTAACAATGTGTCAGATCGATAAATGCAAGATTTGCATCTACACTTGATGAGAGCGAGCAACACCTTACCGCGATTCAAGAACTGCAAACAAGTGAACTGGTTGCACAGTTTAATTCATCTTCTTCCAATTTGGAAGTGTTACAAATGATAAAAACTATAGTTTATTTCGAAAACAATTCTATGTATGGTTCTTTTTAATTGGGAAATCATATATCAGAGATAATGAAGACTTCTTATGTAAAAGATGGGCAGACAAACAATGCACTAGATTCTTTAACTACCAGGAAGAATTCAGTGACACAGGTTTTACTCATCTGCAATGTATGCTCGAGAGTATTCGAAATTATTCAATCTCCGCTGTCAAGGCCGAATATAAAATACTCTTTGCTTAAGAACATCCCGATAGTGAACGACAGTCCTGCAATGAATATGCTACTAAAAAGGAGACGACGGTTCCAAATGGAATACACATACAATATGGAACGCAAAGTAAACGAATTATTTCTAAAAATAACTATAAAAAACCATTCTGAGTAATATGTATAAGTTATGTATGTATATTTGAAGGGTTTGCAGTGGATATATTTAATTCTAAGTATTGTAAGGCCCTTCTTGAGGGCTCGAATCACGTTATGACTGAGATAAAGAACCAACTGACTGCTCATCTCCCTAGGAAACCTGTTATCACTAGTGTAAATAACGTACCTTGACTGATTGTTAGCTCTGTTTACTCGCATTCAAGAATAGATCTGTAATAATCACGTCATACGAAGAGATTCATTACCGTCTTTATAGTGATTCTTACATACGAACTGATATTATTATTTAAAAATGAAATATTTAATTGTAATTTAAAGATTTGTCAACCATAAAATGGATTTTACCTGAAGAACGAAAATGAATAGAGATATTGTAAACAATTTGAAGACGAGAGACTTGAATTTCCGTCCTTCATTTTTATATTGTTGGAAACGGAGGACGGAAATTTATATAATTTGGAATTTTATGCAATATTGTATAATAAATTACAATTAAATAAAACATGAAGACATAATACTAAAAGTAGCATTAAATATACCCAGAAAATGTTATTACTTTAGTAAATATTAAGCTCTGTTATGAATATATGAATATCCATTGTTATCACATTTTATCAAATATTTATAAAAAAATAGCCGGGAATTCAGGCTATATACTTTTCATTACATACCACCTTCAATGTGTTAATAATTCGTAATAGATGTAAAATTTAAATTAATAATTTAATAAATAAATTTTTATATTTTTTATTTTACTTAAAATGAAACAATTTTAGTGATTTTTGTTAATGTTTAGTTGTTTTTATTAACAAATTCCTTAAATAAAATTTTGTTTTAAATTTTTTTAGAATATACCGTTATAACGTAGCATAACGGAAAATAACTGCGTTACAAAACAAAACACGGCCTTTTAAGATAGCAAGTTAGTTATGAACATTGTAAAACTTTTATAGGTATACAGGTGTATAAAGCAACACCCTGATCGTTTTATTCGATCTCAAAGAAATACCGAACTATATCTGCAGAATTCTGTGTCAGTTATAAATATCGTAATAACAAGAATGACATGTTTACATTAATTTGTGAAACTGATTAAATAATTTTTTTTAAATATTTCTAAGTTTAAAGTATCTGTGTTTTAAATATTTATTGTGTGATTGTTAAGAAATTAATTTAAAATATATATATATATATGTTCAACATAAACAATAGTTACTACGGGTAATTAGTCTAAAAATGTATATGTGCCGAAACTCCATTGAAAGTTTCTTTTTTTAAAAAAGTAACAGGTTAAGAGATGATACAGCAATTATATTTTATTGGTGCTGTAATATAAAAAAAATATTATCTTTATAATAATGATATATAAATAAAATAGCGATATTTTGAAAATTGACATCGAAGCTTTGAGACATCGTTGCTATATTCTTCTGAAAAACCAAAAAATTTTAGGTTCAATTTAAACATTTTCCTTTTAGTTGCCATAAAAATAAGATTTCAAAATATTTACGAAAACACAATTTACCGTAACAAATTTGTTTTGTTATATTTTTGATACTGTAATAACGTTTTGTTTATTTTTTCCGAATTTTCTTGAAACCTATAATAACATTAAATTGATGAATTGTGAGTAACTTAAATTTATTTACTTGCTTGGAAATTTCAGATCAGTGTTTTATACAAACATTATTTTGAAATGACTTTTATTGTATTGAAATTATTTATTTGTAAAAATTTGTTGTAAAATATTTATAATGAAATTTTATTAATTATTTATTAATTATTAATTATGAAGATCAGCTGACGTGATTTCAAAATTATGGAAAGTTTAGGAAGATACTTTTATTGCCAATGATTTTTATTTATTTTTATGTTACTTGCTGGAGACCTTATTTCTATTTAAAGATAATATATGTTATGAAGATTGATAAATCTAAGGACCGTTTTGTAGTGATTGTTCTTTGTAATTCTGAAGGACCTGGAAAAATTATTCCATTTCAAAAATCTCAAAATTCGCGATCTTTAGGAATCTGAAAAATATACCTCAGTAAGAGAAAAACAAAGGGAAAGTCTGGGTAAAGGCAAACATATACTCAAATTGTAAACATCGTTGAAAAACAAGTGTTAAAGAAAAAGATAAAAATAGTTTCATTACGCAATTGCCAAGAAAATTTTAATATTTAAATAAAAGTATCAAACTAACTGCTCTTCCAGCCAACAGTACAGGCATATTGGATTCATATGATCAGGAACATATAAATGTATTTGAAATGATCATTTGAATTCTTGTAAAGAAGTATTGACTTTATGAAAGATATGATACAAGTGTCAATTTTAGATGGGCTGTTCATAACATGCGATGCCTTAATACTCATTACACATTACCTTTTCCATTCAAGGTTTTAATGTCAAACATATTAAAACAAAAATAATATGTAAGATTGATTTAAACCGTACTGTCAATAATACTTTTCATTTTATATTTTTAGTTACAATTGAACATTACCTAACATGTTTACAATTATAATAGTTCATTACAGACAAGGAAATTAAGTAGATAAAGAGAAAAGTTATATTTCGAAAAAAGTTGAATATAAGCCTTACTAAATTCCATCGCTCAACCAAATAGCGAAAACTAGACAAAACTCTAAATGACTTGTAACATACAAAACACCTCATAAAAACATCTTGAAAATCCAGAAAGTTATTTTTACAGGAGTCACTGTTATGTTCAGACAATTTTCATGAAATAATTCTACTACACACTTTAATAGTAAGATCACATACCTTACATATTTCATCAGCTTTCATTCTATTGCATATTTGTAATGTGTGTTGAATTGTCATGAGCTACATGCCAATAGAATCCTATTAATTATTTGCAAATTTTATCAAGCCATTTTACTTAAATAATTTTAATTTTATTTATAAGTTTCATATAATTACTTAAATATAATTTAATATTTTTTAATGAAGTTTTTTCTAATTAAACTTTCTCACATTAAAAAAATTTATTTATTTTTATTATAGAAAATGTTGCAATTGAAATCGTGTGTAATAGTTAACCACATTAGGACTGGTGTCAGAATAAACAGGCTCACGTGCCAAATTAGTTTTGCGAGTCTTTTATTTTTTTAGAATATCTATAGAAAAGTGGTTAATTGAATCCGTTTTTGCAGGATGAAACTAAGTGTAAAATAGTTTTGGTAAAATTTTTAAAGATTTTGTTGAAAATTTTAATTAAATTTTGTTTACGTCTCGGTTTTGTAAAATTTAAAATATTAATTTTTTTAAAAGCAAAATTTTTATTTTTGATAAAATGTTTTGAGAATTTAAAAGCAGAAATTTGTTTAAATTACAATCGTTTATTCTAAATATTTTAAAGTTTAAGATTAAAGTTTAATGTTCAATACTACCTGACGAAGACTTTTATTCAGTCGAAATATATTATAGTTGAATATATATTTTAGATTGGTGTTTTCTTTAATTTAGTTCTTTTGTCAATTTTGTGTGATTCTGTTTTATTTATAAAAATTTTTTATTTATCCGTAACATGAATTTCTTTTGGTTTTTTTTCGGAAAGATTTAATTTTTATATTCCATATTGCTATTTTCTTTCTCCGTTCAAGTTGAATGAAAAAGATTTTATCGTTTTTTAATTACCTCTGAATAGTCGGCCTCGGTACTCCAAAAAACATCATAACCGATCAAGGTAGGCAATTAGTTTTCTCACTTACAAAATCTGTAGAATCAGAAACTTATTTAACGTCACAAAGTTTACACACTTTTGTTTTAATGCAATCAAGGAGAGTTTCTGATAATAATAAATTAATATTAGATTTGCATTAGTATATCAGATAATAAAATTAATTGCCGTCATTTATCCAGTGGCGGTATTCTTTCACAAAAGCCTATCAGTGTAATTATACATTAGTTTTTATTTCATCAGTAATATAACCGACTGTACTAGACATTATTATTTATGAGAAGAACCTTATTAAAAGCAACATTAAGAGCTTTGAAAATGAAATGGATCAAAAAAGATAAATAATATAATTTTGATATTCAAGGATATAAATGATGTGCTGCTCTTACAGTGCTTTCAACCTGTTATTACTGCTGGAATGAGATTTCGAAAATACATCTGTAGAATAATGATATTTTAGGGAAAATATTTTATAACTGATTATCTAATATTGGCAGTATTTTACATATTTCAAAAATTATAGTCAAATCAGTAAGAAAAAAAGAAGAATAACTCAACTCAGAAGAGAAAGAAATTAGCGGCTAATTTTCTGAGTTATGTCTGAATAGGTATTGAAAACATGAAAATTTATTAAATGACAAAAATTTAAACAACGACATTCAGTTAACGTTTATCATATTATCAAAAAAGTCTCCAGGTAACGATAGTGGAGGCCACCCGTCTTCGTCAATATCAACTATGCCGCTTCCGGTGCGTGGCTCGGATTTGACGTTGGAGTTGCTGGAGAACTTGCTTGAGGAGTCACATTGTCCTCTAATGGTGGTAGCGCCAATATCAACTGGCTCAGCAAGTTTATGCCATGGCGGCATTTCGGAATCAAGATCGCCGTTCTCACATACGGCAGATGTCGGTATTGGAGCGGGTCGATATCCGCCAGTATCATCACCGGAATACGAATCTGGGATTGGCATTTCATTGATGTCATAAATCGGAGGTTTTACCAATATATCTTCAATGACATCGTGATGATTGAACGGTGTTAAATCGACCGATAGACGTTTCGGAGGAGTGACCCCTGTAGTATTGTCGTCATCTGCATCTTCCATTGGATGCCTACGTCGACAACCGAATCTTGGTGAAGCTGCAGGAAATACAATTGGTGTTGTTTGCATTGGAGAAGTTTCATCAACATATGTTTCTTGGGAGCTAATCTGTGGCAACTGTACTTCATCATTATACAGTTTAGTATCCCGGAAATCGTGAATCACTATTCTCCTTTTTATGGCTTCCATAGTTGCAGGAAGGCAATCTTGCGGCCAGAATAATTGAATATCGTTAACGCATATGACTTAATATGACATAACCTTAGCTTAATACCACCAAGCCTCAGAATGACAGTAACGTATTGAATATTGAATATGTAAGTAATCTCTTGAACAAACCAGATAAAACATGTGGCCCATTCCCAGTTTAATTTATATTACCGTCATTTTCATCTCTTGAATTGAAGTTCTACATTATGATTGGTTCATTTTTATGCAGTTTGCACGCTATCTTTACACCATTTGCGTACGAATAACCAATCAAATCTCGTATTATTTTCCCACTTTAAATATCATTCAGAATATTAAAAACCAGTCGAATGTTGTTCGAAGATCTCAAGAGTCATTTAAAACAAATAAACAAACAATATTTTCTTCCAGTGAAACAATAAACATCACCAAATTTTCATGTATGGTTAATATTAATTTTATAAAATTCGTAAATTTAAACCGAAATTGTAAACAATTCCAGAAACAACAAAATGTTTATGAAAATTATTTTAATAATAAAATCAAAGTCTTAATTTTCATTTTCAAATGTCTTTATTCTATTAATGTTTTTTTACAAAACAGAATTTAATTTTTTAAATTTAATTTTACTAAAGGCATTACATAATGTGGCATAGGGAACTAAATGAGCGTGATAATACGAAAGTGTCGGCGATACAAACGAAGGGGAAAGACCCAGTTGCGTCCACAGTTAAATTCACTTGAAAACGGGTTACTTTTTTAGGAAAACAAAGACGATGTCGAACGAGGTTTCCGATTTCAGATAATACCAATATAAGGAAATATCTTTTGTTAAGGAAAGTGAAAAAAAATTTCCACAATGAAATGAGAAATGCTCTGTGATAGTGATAAAAATCAAAAAAATATTTATGCAAAACTTTACTTTTTAATAACAGTGAATAATTTATTTACCAACGATTTTCGAAATTGAGACTAAATTTTTAAAAAGTAAAATTGAAGCAATTTTACAAGTCTTTGAAATTTCTTGGTAAAAATTTTTGTTAAAATAATAAACAAATAATTGTATGGATAAAAATATTTGTATTCAATAAAATTATTATGAATTAATTTAATATTTTAATAAATTGCGTATTAAGCTATTTTGCAATTTTTAATATATGGCAAATATTAATGAAAAAAATTTCACAGTTGCTGCCAGAGCACAAACTTACAATTGACAATGACATTAATGATTATTGCAATTGGATTCATATTTTGTAATTTTGCAGTGGGTGTTTGTGTGTGCATACCATAATTTCATTTTAGTTTGATATTATACATAGTATTTTAATGTTTAACATTTTAAACCTAAATTTTTGTATATTTTTTTCACTTTCTATATTAAATGAGTTTATTCATTGCAACATTAAAATAATACACATTTTAGTTTTAGTAATATAAGCTTATATATTCTATTTCTATATTATCGATGAGTTTATTTATTGCAAGCAGATTCATGAACCTTGTTATGAGAGAAAGTTTATTTCTCTGACAAATTTAGAATCGTATACACCTATATACTTTTTGTTAAGTTGGCTTGAAATAAATGACATGCATACACCAGCCTTCATAAATTATTCCCTGAAATGACAAATATTATGACCAAGTGGTAAGTTAAAAGTTATATTTTTCATTAAATTTATATTTTTCAAAAATATTTTTATTGTTTTTAATTTTATAATGATCATAATATTTTTATTTAAATAAAACTGTCGTATTTATTTTAAATTTTAGGTCATTTATGTTTTATTTTTAAAAAGGTTATAATAAATTAAATTTTTATTTTAATATAGATTTTTAAATCTCTTAGAATGTTTTCATTCACAAATAGAATTGGGAAAAATATATTTATGTGATTGAAATAATTTCCTCCGATTCCATTACCTTGATCAATTTCTGAATAACTAAAAATATTTAACTTTAAAATTATTATTTCCCTTATAAATAATTTTTTAAACCTTTAAAATTTAAATTTTATTAAAGTTATAATTTACATTACTCCTCTTTGCTTTTCTCTTACTCATGGAAAATGGGAAAGTTGCTAAAATATTATTGTAATTAAAAGTGACTATAATAAATGATTGAGTTCATAATATTTATCCTCTCATGCCTAATTTTTATAAAGGGGTGGTGTGTGTATTTTATTTTTATCTTACAAAATATTTTTCTTTTATGGAAAGTTCATGTAATTTACGCTGAAGTCTATAATTTATGTCGTTATTTCAAATGTGTAAATTTTTTATATAAAATAATTATTTCTTATTGAAGACCTTAATTTTAGGGTAACTGGTAATAATAATCGAAAAATGGTGTAGAAAAAACATATTTTTTTGGTTTATTTTATTAATAAAAACATTTTAATGATTAAATTGGTCGGTTTAAGTTATTTAATTTATTTCAATTTTAATGCATACATTTTAATGAAATTATTTATTATCTTTTAAAAATAAATTATAATATTATATTAAGTTATTTATACATGCTTTTAGATTTGATTTTTCTATTCAAATATGCATAAATTTATTATTTATTAATAAATGAAACTTTCGTTTTATATATTAATCACAAAAATAAGTTTTAATTAATTAATCTGCAAATTATCTTTAATTATTTAGACACTAATTTAAAACATGAAATTTCATGAAAAAAATAAATTAAATATTTATTATTATTAGTAAATAAAAACATTTAAAAATGCGATTTTTAATTACTAGTTTTTTGGTATAGGAATTTTGATATAAAAATAAATTTATTTAGCTGACGCTTATAATAAAGTTGTCAATCAGGAGTAATAATATTTTACACAAACAAGTTGGAGGTTTTACATATATTAGAAAGTTATTAATTATTTAAATTACAGAAAATGTCCAGCAGAAAAACGTAGGTGTGGTAATTATAATATTTATTGGTTTTTTAATTATAGAAATTCTTGTCGATTGAAACTCGATGTGCTAATATAAATTTTTTATAATAACTATTGTAGTAAGGACTTCATAAAACATAACATTAGTATTATATAATACGCGTTAGAATTATATTACCTTTTCAGCACTTAATAAGGAGGAAAAACTGCGTGAAAATCACACACACAATTAACCCCACAAATAAAACAACCACTATCCCGAAAAGACCTGACAGACACATAAGCGTCATACTCACAGACCAAAAAGAACAAATTAAAAGCACTTCGCTTATACAGACTCATTAGAAACATTTCATAATAAGATACACAAGATATTTCCACAACTAAATCTACAATCATACTACATAATGAAACAAGGACACATTATCAGCACGTATTTACAAGAGCCCGATGCGCTCCACAATAAAGAAAACCAATGAAACCTTCATCACAACCACAAATTCACCTTTAAACACTGAAACAATCAAAAACGAAACAGACACAGAATAGACCAAACCTTTTTCATTCTTCGTAGACCTAGACACCATAGCACCGAAAGCCTGGTTAGCATCTTTTTTAGTATCTTTTTCAAAATAAACATTTGGTTGTCCCGAAAGAAATATATATATATATATATATATATACGTAATACGCGGCTTACCACAACACCAACTATACCAAATACGATACATATTGATCGCAACCACCAAGCATACAAAACTACAATCGACACTGATCCGAAAAATAGGTGTTAAAACCAAAGCAAAATTCTGTGAGGGATGGAGGATCCCATACCAGGATCTGAAGGATCGCACACTAGTGCTCATTGGAGGCATTGGTGTTGGCAAGACAAACTTCGCCTTAAGCCACTTTACGGACCCCTTGCACGTAACCATACGTCAGAATTTCGATAAATTAGGACCCGACAAACACCAATATGATGGAGTGGTTATAGATGGCGTGGCCCTTGCAAAATTGGTCCCGGAAGAAGTAAATTATTTTATTATTTTTAATTGTTTTTAAATTAAAATTGTAGGTAATTAATTTATGCGATAGAAATTATGCATCCTCCATTAATGTTAAATATAGTACAGGCATCTTGGATGCTAATACTAAAAGAATAATATGTGCTAATTCTCTGCAAGATATTTTCAATCCAGCATGGAACCCAAAACGCATTAAACCAATCTACCGACGGTGCCACATACTAAATGTTGGTGATGCACCATTGTATTATGTTCCGGAGGACATGTTGGAATCGGTTATGGCACATCTAGAGCCAAAGATATCAACAGTATTAAGTACCGGCATTATAAAAGTTACAAAGGATATTCCCATTTAATATACTGTTTATTTTTGTTGTTATGAGTTATAATAAAGTTGTTTTGCATTATTGATTTAATTTAAACCTTACATGTCAGCGTAATGTAACACTATGTTACACTATGCAATTACTTTAATTAATTACATTAACATGATAAAATATAAAAGACTAAAAACCCTGAGCTTTTACACGAAGCGTACGTTTGCGGTGTGTGTAAACTAATGTTGTGTGTACAAAGAAAAATCATCCGTCTACCATCTACCTTCTGTGCTCGTTGTTACCATGGGTATAAATAGAAGGGGTATCGCTTATTTTTTCATTTGTTATGGAAGTAGACTTTAAACCTAGTTCAGATCAGGATATTTACGAATTTATCATCAAAGCTGTCGACTTTATTATAACTCTGAGTGGACTTTTAATGATACTCATCGCGAAAGCATTAAGTTTTATCTCAACCAGATCCCGGTCGAAGAGATTGACGAAGATTACGACTTTAACTTCAAAGTTATGGGGCTCTACACGGTTTTCAAAATGCTCGCCAGGAAAACCAACGTTATCATGTTTGTTAGCAAGCCCAATTGTGGTAAGTCATTGTTAATCAATATGTTATGTGCAGGTTTAAATACCGGTGCAGCACATAGTATGAACAGTCGTTCACAATTTTGGTTACAGGATCTAGCAGGAAAGGATCACTCAACACCATTCGAAACCCTAAAGAAAACACTTGTTAGATGACAGGGGTCGAAAGATCAAATATTTCGAGTTAGATGATAACTATAGTATTGACCCAAACAGATACAGGGTCAAAATATACTCGGAGAGGATCTAATAACCCAATAAACCTATCAATTCAATCCAGTTCAAAAAAAAATTGACAATATAGAACTTTATCCTGTGTATTTTTGACATTTAACAATAATTATTGACTTGATATTGTATGGGTCATTTAATGCTTATTAATATATTACTCTCTTTTTTCAGTACAATTAATATCAAATACGGCGTTGCAGTACTTCCCACAGATATGCCCCTTGTATCATTTGTGTTAATGATATATCGTTATTCTGGCCACAGGATGCTCTTCCAGCCACTATTGAAGCAATTAAGAAGAGAATCGTGATCCATGATTTTGGAGACACGAAATTATATGATGAACCAATTTTAATCAGTTCTCAAAGCACTGTTGTTCACGATTCTCCACCGGCTAGTCCAGTATCATCTCCTGTACCGCTATTACGATCACCGATAATAAAACGGAGGCGGCAATCTATTGATATCGATGCTGATGATGATGATGATGATCAAAGTGGCCCAAAACGTCTTTATATTGATGTTTCACCTGTTAATCACTCTGCCGATGACATACTGGTAACACCTCCAGTATATGAGATTAAAGAACTCATACTACCCACAGATCAAAATGCCGATATTAATAATACCGCACCTCATACCCCGGAATTACCAGTCCCTCAATCCTCCTAGACGACGACCGATGAGGACCTATATACGGATTCCCAAATGCCGCCTTGGCATCCGAATGCTATCGAAGCTTCTCGAGACTGTTCCGATATCGTAATGGAAACAGAACAAATCAAAAACAGAACTTTTTCCTGTGCATTTTTGACATTTAACAATAATTATTGATTTGATATTGTATGGGTCATTTAATGTTGATTTAATAATGTACATAATTTTATTTAATAGTGTATTTTCTGTTACATTTTATTTTTAACATGAAGAGAAAAATTATTATGGGAACTAATTTTTAGGAAAAACCATTATCATTATTATAAAAAATTATTATAGGAATTATGATTATTAGGAAAATCACTATCATTATTATAATCATGGAAATCATTATCGGTTATTTTTATATAAATTAATATTAATCAATATAAAAGTACTTACATAATTTTCGATAATACAATCCAATTTAATAAAATAAATATTTATCACCATAAAATAAACAAATCTAACTTAAAATAAAATAAAATAAATATTGAGGAATGAAAATAGTATAAATACTGAAATAAAATTCAGTATTTTG
Organism: Schmidtea mediterranea; assembly: GCA_022537955.1. Classification (NCBI taxonomy): domain Eukaryota; kingdom Metazoa; phylum Platyhelminthes; order Tricladida; family Dugesiidae; genus Schmidtea; species Schmidtea mediterranea. Next base: position 203,882,917 of record CM039680.1, on the reverse strand, counting down.
CCCTAAAAATTTTAGCGAACAATGTCGTCTTGAAGGGATAAAACCCGGATACGAGCATAAATTATTCGCAGAACAAAGCGAGCACATATTTTTAATTGTCAGTAATTTTTACATAGCACGCACTATACGACATAATAACAGTACAAAACACTCATCCTTTTTCTTTTATTTTATTCTCAATTGATACAGTAACTATTGTTTGAATCGTAAATCAACTGTAAATTTGATCGTGGTAATTTTTAATTGTTTAATATATTTTATATATCAAATTTTGTCTTTTATCTATGTAAGAACCAGTAAGTTGAGGTATAAGAAATAGAGACCTCAACACACTGATTTCACTGGTCAAGGAGTTACACTTCTGATACCATGAATAAAGTTAATAACAATTTAATATAGTATTGATTAAAAAATGTAGCTTTTATCGTGGTTTTCGAAACATTAAAACAAAAAGAAAACGACCAAAAAAGGGGTATCATATTACAATGACTTACATTCATGGATTAGTTTTATAATTCATCAATAAAGGTAATACTCATTAATCATATTAGATCCTCTTAATTAATTGTTAATAAGGTAAAAGTCAAAACAGATAAGTTTGTGTTTTCTATAATGTCTATTGATTTTTTTATATATTTAATAACTTTACTCTATGAATCCATGTATAACTTTATGCAATGCGCTCTGAATTGTCGCACATTCATGAATTTTTCTCACAATCGTTGTAAATTTTTCTATCTACAAGATTCATTACTGTTTATAGTGTCTATTTTAATCAGTAATGTTTCTTAATAGGAGATGTCGGAAAGGGGTTCCACCATGCGGATGTGTTTCTTAATACCACTAATGCTATGTCTGTTCGAGCCATCAATACTGCATTACAAATCCAGTATAATTGGGTAGTTTCCCTTCCTGAGATCGACAAAGAGTATGACTATGCTTCGAAGCTCGATACTAGAGTTGCTGACGGAGTTGTTTTTTCTTTTGGGTATCCTCCCAGGACGTTACCCCAATATAAAGATATCTACCGACAACTGTTGACGACTTTTGATACTCATGATGAAGGTATGGCGTTTTCAAAGGAGAAAGATCCTCAAACCTGTTTTACAAAGATAAAAAATCGAGAGTTGTCTTTTACGCGAGTCTCGTAAGAGAGTTTACTCAATTTACTGAGTTTAACCGGCCAAAGATTAAGGTTCATGGTGGTAAAACCCAAATATTCGTAGGTGGTACGGGTATTGGGAATACGAATTTTGCTCCTAATCATTTTGAGAATGCTGCTCTCATTTCTGACTGGCAAGATTGATTCGACTACTGACGGATTGGTCATTAATGATATTACGTTTTGCATTTTGTTTCAAAAGAATTGTATTCAAAACCGAATTAAATATTTAATTTAATTTTTCTTTATTCAAAATAAAAATTATTCAAATTCAAATTATTTTTTATTTAGTATAAATTTTTCTGTAATCAGTTTCAGATCTTATATTCGATAAAACATTCATCATGAAGGTGATTTATTTATTTCGAAAAATAAGTTACTTAAACCATTTTAATATTTTAAGGTTTATACTTGATGAAATGAATTTTCCTTTTATATTATGCATTTTAGATCTATTTTAAGTTTGTTTTTATTTTTAATTTAAATACAAATTTTAAAAAGTTTCTGAAATGTTTTCTTTAATTAATGATTTCTGGAACAATATTTTGTGATTGTACGAATAATAACGTACATTTAAGTACATATTATAATTTTGAATAATAAAAATAAATTATAAATATTAATACATATAGGAAGGTGAAATGCGATGAAAATATAGAAATAACCTTAAATTGCTTATTTCTTTTAATTTTAAATTCCATTAATAAACAATGCAGGGTTTTCCTAAATGTTTCATCATCTTTATCAAAATGTTTAATCACTTTGTCGAAATATTTAATCATTAAATTTAATAATTTAAAGATATAAAATCAGAAGATTTCAGAAAATTTACAAATAAATTATCGGACTGTTACCTCAATTATTATTATCTACAAAACTACCGGACGAATATTATGCTTATGTTTTATCAAATTTTTAACGTGTTTTCTGATTTTACAATTTTATTATTTGAATAATTTCAAATTATTAAATTAAATGAAATAAAATTTTGACAAAATGATTAAACATTTTGATAAAGATGATGAAACATTTAGGAAAACCCTGTACTGCTCATAATTTTTATGTCTATTTGTGAGTAGTGAATGCAATTATGTTTTGTTTTTCTGATCAAAATTATTTTCAGGTTTTCTAAAATATTTGCACATAATTAATACACGAAAAGTCATTTAATCAGATCTCTCAAAATTTTCTTTGTTAAAGTAAAATTTTATATTTAAACAAGTTAAACATAATTTTCATTTCTTATGAATTTTTATGAATTTTAGAAATTTGAGAATTATTCAATAAAAAGTAAGACATCTTATTTATTAATTTATATACAAAAATTTACAGTTTACCTAAAATTTATTCGTTCTTTAGACATTTTTGTAAAAATCTCTTGAAGTGACGGTAATAATTTATAGTTATAACGTATGAGTTTCGAAGATAAAAGATTCTGTCTGAGGGTCTAACTTCTTTAAAAGATATCAACATTTTGCTAAGAAAAATTGAAATTGTTTTGGTTGATAATTGAATATTCTGAATTGTCTCCAAATATCTTTTAATTAGATGTAACGTGTTTGTAAACGTGTTCCGTTTCTTATTTGGGTTTTATTCATAAAAATCAGTTCATTATTTTAAACTTCAATAATTCTTTAATCAAAATTTGATATTCTTGTTTTTTTTCCTTGTACACAATTGTTGATGCCGTTGATATCTTCGGAAAAATTCGTTATTTTTCAAAGAAAGTAAAATTTGGAACAATTTAATGTCCTAGATCAGTGGTTCTTAACCGGTGGTGCACGCACCCCTTAGGGGTGCGAGCTTGAATATTTTGGGGTGCGAAAATAAATTCAGCAATAGAGATGCTATAATTCAGCTAGCGTATTTGGCAGACATATTCACGCACCTTAATGAATTAAATATTTCAATCCAAGGATTTGGAGTGAACACTATAACAGCGAAAGAGAAGTTGACTGCGTTTAGTCGAAAACTTTCAATTTGGATTAACCGTGTTGACAAGATAAATTATGCTAACTTCCCTTTGCTTGAAGAAGTTCTTGTTTCAGATGATGAAAGAAACAATATTACCACCGAAATTAAAGATCATTTGCAAAAGTTGAGCGAATCTTTTGAGGGATATTTTGCTACTGGAGATATAGATATATCAGAAAAATGGATATTAGATCCATTTATTTATAATCTGGACTCAATGGATGACAGTAATTTATTGAAAGATGACCTTGTTGAACTACGGACAAATGCACATAATCAAATGGAATTTGAAGCAGAGAATTTGGAAAGTTTCTGGTGTGCTCAAGTAATGTCATATCCACGATTAGCTAAAATAGCGCTTCAGCATCTTGTTCCATTTGCCACAACATATTTGTGTGAGATGGGATTCTCGTCACTTGTACATATAAAAACAAAAGCTAGAAATAGACTTAATGCTAGTAATGATATGCGTGTAGCTATTTCAAAAAAGATTCCCCGGTTTTCAAAAATAATTGAGGAAAAGCAACAACAAAAAAGCCATTAATAAAAACTTTGATAATTTATAATTGATTATTTCAGCTAACAATTAAAATTTATAAAAAATTTGTTACGCACATAAAATAAATAAAAAATATGTTTTGCATAATGTTTGTTTTTTAATTTATATAACTCAATAATTTCTAGTAAGGGGTGCGAGAATATTGTTTGAAAATTTTAGGGGTGCCGGTAGCTAAAAAGGTTAAGAACCACTGTCCTAGATCTTATTAACTGTCTAATTTAGTAGTATTTTTAATTTTAAAATTTTGTGCTCCAGATTGTATGTACGTATTTTTTCTTTCATGAAATTTCTCTGCTCTTCTATAATATAAGGCCCAACTTAAAGTATAACACATACACATTTTTTGTTTGTTAGTATTTTGATTGATTATAAGATTCAATACACCTGATTCAGTTCATTAAAAACTTCTATAATAGAAGTTTTAATGAACAGCCAATTACAATTATGGTAAAGTTTATGAATTAGCCATTTTTGAAATGGCTGACAGGTAAATTTTGTAATAAAGTATATTTTAGGGTTTGGATTGTGATCTCGTAAATTTATGAGATCATTATCTAAGCTCTTAAATAATACTTTTTATCATCATTTATTATAAATTTAGTTTTAATTAATATTTTTAGGTTTTTTTTAGGAATTTATGCCAATTTATGTAAATTAATGAAATTATTTTTGAATAAATATAAGTCCGATTAATTGAAAACTAACATTTATTAAAATAAAATTTATTATTAAAAAGTTTCTATATTCGAATAATCTATTCATCTGTTCCTTGGAAATTTGTTTTGGCTGCCATCTTTTTACCTTTTGACAAATCGAAATTTTTGATATTTATTGATTTTATAATTATTGATTTTGTGAGGCCTTGGAAATTTCTATTAATTTCTCAAATTTATAATGATGATTTCGATTTTTTATACTTTATCAAATTTTTTTTTAAACTTAAGTTATCGGAAAACTTATGTTTTCCGTATTTTTTAAACTCCTCATTTGAAGGTTCTGGTTCCACTGCTCCTGGTAAATTGCAAATGAGGTAAAAACTCAAAAACCTAGAGTTTCGATGGATATTTTTGAAATATCTGAAAAGTTTTAAAAATATTAAATTCATTGAATTTCATGAAAAATCTTACGAAATTATTTATTAATTTTCTCTACAACTCAAAGTAGAGTTATTAGTATTTTTTTCAAAAATTTTCGGCTTTAATTTAAAAAAACTTGTCTAAAAAGTTACTAAAAATAATTTTATATATAGTTTTTATTGAATTTAACATTTCTACATTTTGAAAGTTTGCATGCATTATTTACTATGTATTATGTTTTTACGTTAAAAAAATTTTTTCTTCTAATTCCTTCCTTCCTATAATATAAGTTTTTATTCAGTTGAACAAATTACATGCACACAATGGTAAGTATGTATGTTCCTATATTATAACTTGATTGATTTTTCATTTTATTATAGGAGTTTTTAATGAACTGAATCAGGTGTATGCTGTCTAGGTAGGACTAATTTAATGCCCCTCTGTGCATACCAAACTGTGATGAGATAAATTCATTTATAATACAAGTTGATACGCAACTTATTGGATTTTATTTTTTGCAAAAAATCAGCCATTTTTGAAATGGCTGCAAAGTAAGTGATTTTTTAAAGTTAAAGTTTTAATAGTTGCATTACGACTTTATATGTAAATGAAATAATTATTCGAGCTCTTAAATATAACTCTTGTACTACGATTTCATATATATTAATAATGCTTATGAATATTCAGGAAATAATTTATTTTATTATCATTTAATGTCTTCAAATAATTCAAAATTTAGTGAGTAAATTTTTTATTAATAAAAAAAAATTAATTACCATAAACATGCATGTTTTATGCATCTTGGAAAATATCTTGGAATGTACAAAATAATTGGGTTTGTAATTGTTTTTTAAAACTTATAAATAAAGTTTACGATTTATGCTTATTTTCGGATCTCAGGTTTTGAAAGAAATGTCTGAAAACTTATGAAATAATAATTTAATTTTAGTTTCAAAGTAAATCTTACTAAGATACATCTTCACTTACATGAAAATTCGGAGCAAAAACCTCAAAAATTTATTTAAAAAAAATTTTCCGCCATTTTTCTTCATTAAAAATGTTTACAAATTAACTTATTATAAAGATTTTTCTGAACACTAATTGACACTAATATTGTGTTGTGTTTATGTGCATTATTTTGTCTTTCTATCACTTTATTTACTATAGTGTAAGGTTTATCTCACTACATGTTCAAAGAACAACATCAAGATATGTCTGTGTGTACCGTATTTATTGTTCTATAGTCCACAGACTTATTTTATTTGTACACCAAGCCCCATTGAGATAAATTCCGCTAAAATTCAAGTTGATACATAAATCAAGTTGTCGGAATTTATTTTGTGAAAAAATAAATGCATTTCAGCCAATATTTTAATGGCTGCCAAGCAAGTTATTTTTTATATAGTTATATAACTTAAAGTTAAAAAATTTTAAGATTTGAATTATGATTTCATAAGGAAATATGATCATAATCCAAGCTCTTAAATATAACTTTGATTTTTATATATATTATTATAAATAATATTTAGGAAATCAAGTAACAATAACTAATCTCCAAAAATATGTATTTTTTTCGGATATTATTCAAAAAATGTGAGTTAAATTATTTTTGAAGTTATAAAAATTATTATTTGCATTAAATTATTATATTTTTATACATATTTTGAAAAAATCACCGATTATGTACACAAAATAATTTGGTTTATGATTATTTTTCAAAACTTACCAATATAATTTAAAAATTTATGCTTTTTTTCGGATTTCAGGTTTTGCTTTTTTTAGACAGAAATATCTGAAATATTAAATTAATTTTAGTTTTAAGGGTAAATCTTATGAAGATACATCCTCATTTACTCGAAATTTCATAGTAAAAACCTCAAAATTTAAATTAAAAAATTTTTCCGCCATTTTTCTTTCTAAAATTATCTCAAAAATGTCTATAAAATTATTTATTATAGGGGTTTTTTCAACTTTGGATGGCTACATGTTAAAAGTTTGCATGCATGTTTTATTATGGGTTGTGTCATGTGCATTATTTTATTTCTCGGTTACTTTTTCTGTTTTTATAGTGTAGGGTTTGTCTCATTGACTATTTTACAAGCAACCTCAAGGTGAGTTGGTGTGTTTATATGCTATAAATTTATTGATTTTCTTTTTATATTATAGGTGATTTATCTCAACTTCGCTTGGTGTATTGGTTGGCTTGATACACCAATAATGAAGTGAACTTACACCAGCAACAATTATAGATAGATTTACAACAGCATATTATGTTGAAGATAATCAGTTTACAGAAATACAATCTGCTAAAACTAGTTTGTTACGTGGATTTTCGGGAAAAAATAAGATGGATTATGACAAAATAAAAATTTATAATATACGTTTGAACATTATATTTTTTAAAAGATTTTCTTATAGTCCACATTTTACTTTAAAAAGGTGTGGACTATAAAAAAATAAATGCGATATATATGCTATAAGATTATTGATTATTATTTTATATTGTAGAAAAAATATCTGAACGCAGCTTGGTTTATATGATCCTACCTAATGTTCCAGATCTATTCCATCAATACTTTATTTTGTATATGGCACTATCATTGGTTAGATTTTTGATTGATTATATAAGATCATTATATTATCTATTTAAGTTTAATTTAATGCCCATTGGTGTATCTACCAAAATCTTTGCTTTTTTGTAATTATTATCTGCTTATTATGTTCTTTTATGCATACAACAGGATATTAAATTCATCTTTTTTCTGTTCAATTCCCGATATTTTCTATATTTGTAACCAATTTATAGAAATGAATTTGAAGACAGACAGTAAGTTAAAAATTATGTTTTTCATCAAATTTACATTTTTTAAAAATTTTTAATACAATAATATTTATATTTAAATTAAACTGTCGTATTTATAATGAATTTCAGGTCAATTGTGACTTATTTTTAAAAGGTATAATTTAAATACATATTTTTAAATCTCTTATAAAATGTTTTCATTCATAAATTATTTCGAGAAAAATCCTTCATGTAATTTTTTTAGTTTTTTTTATCAATTTTTGAATACTTATAAACATTCACCTTTACATTTTTTATTCACTTAAAAATTACGATTTTCAATGTCACTATACAATTTTTATTATTATTTTTATTATTTTTATTATTATTATTATTATTATTATTATTATTATTATTATTATTATTATTATTATTATTATTATTATTATTATTATTATTATTATTATTATTATTATTATTATTTATAGTAAATTGCAACTTTTCAATATTCAAAGATTACAAAAAAGATCACAATTCGTAAGTAATTGTTGTTCTTTATCTTCCCCTCAGCAAGCGGGAAGCCGAAGAACTCATCAACTTCATGCGTCTCAAATTCACTACGGATGTGAATGTAAAATAAGCTACTGGTGTTATTCCAACCAGATGTCCTCGCATGATGTGCCAGTTCAATGTTTAATATTCGTATACCATCTGTGTCGAATCATGTGAATGACTCCAATATACAAGTATATACCTAATGGGCTCTAGGATTACGATGCGATGTGTATTGTTTAAGAATCTTATTCGTTAGTCGTTATATATTTGTCGTATTTATTTTCATTTAGATTTTACTGTACTTTAAAATTACTTTAATGACAAATTTTCTTAATTTATTTCGAAATTTTTAAATGAAATTTAGAAATTCTGGATTTATACAAAAAAATGGCGAGACATCTATTTAATTAAATACAAAACAACTACAGTTAAAATTTCTGCTATCAGAGATTTTTGAAAATGCATTCAATAATGTGGCATTTATTTCTTTAATTACCATAATCGGACTTCTAGAGAGATAGCAGCTCGTAGAATACTGATAGATATTTAAGAGGAAACTTTTAACCTTATCCCATTTTCTTATTTTGCTGAAAACTATCCATTCGTTAAATTATTCATTTTTATCGGCAGTAGAAATTCCACATTATATTCCACATTAAGTGAACTTAATTTTAAAAGCAAATAAGTATATTTTAATGGTATTCTCATAAATGAATTAGTTTATGCGGTAAAAGCATCATTAATGTCTTCATAAATATTCAAAATTTATTTTTTAAATGTTAATTTTGAGGGCAGTTTTATGTCCAATTGTTAGGATATTTTATAATAGCAATTTCGTAACCCCTGATTGTGTATCTATATTTCTTCGAGCGTGAAATTTTTCTATCCTCCTATATTGTAAGGTCTTATCTAATGTCAATTGTGACTATGACACACACACATTTATTATAGGTTGGCTTTTTATTTATTATTTAACGTGAACTATAATGCCTATTTATATATAATTTAATGTGCTTTGATGCATAGATAATGCTATAAAAAATAATGACTCTGTTGGCTGAACACAGTTAATTATAGCATTTATTTAAATTAAAATAAAAATAAAAAATATCAACAATTACTACAGAATGTAAAATAAAGACCAATAATTACCAAGAAACAGCTAGTATAAAACGAAGAGAACACCTAACTTAAAACTTAAAACGATAACCGTTATTTTAACACAACACACACTCAACAAACTCCATTATTTATCTTAAATCAAACTTACTCATAGTTTTTAGCAATAAAAACGGAGCCTCAAAAAGATTCAGAATAAATCGTATATGCTACTTTGATATGCTACGGGATCTCTCCTTGTTCGAAGTAAAGAAAGAACAGTATTAAGGTATGTTATTTAAGAATCAGAACTCGAAGTTTCGACTCTCAGAATTAACAAGGATCACAACGGTGTTAGATAATAAAGACTAAATTATTTCATCAAGAATCTAACTTCACAAATCGAAAACAAAAAAATTAATCAAAATTATATATTATAAATTTTCCAATACATTTCTTTCCATAAGATAATTATTTATTAATTTCAATCGAAAACAAAAATTTCAACAAATTGATTTGACTAAACAACGAACCGATTATTTCAATAATCACAAAAGCAGAATAAATCAATTAACCACTTCAAAAATTCCCAATAAATCAACGTGCACACAGACGCTGTGAGAAATCATTATTGACGCTTTCTAATGTTAACATGAATCGTCATAAATATTTTTTTCAAATATCATCTTTTAAACATTTGAGAATTAGAGAAATATGTTCTTGTTTAATTGAAACTGTTTTTATTTTTAATAAGAAATATTAATTTTACATTTTTTTTCATTACGTCACTTCAATACATCTCAGTATTTTGTTTTCTGAAAATTTTAACTAAATTTAATAAATTTTTTTGTCTTCATTTTAGTAAAAATAAAAATATTTGAAACATTTATCATTACAAATAATGATTTCTCGAACTCGTTCCAAAAAAGTTTTATATTATAGGAATTGTATGTCGTGTAAATTTATTTCTCTGACCTAGTTAGAAACCTATAATAGATTTTATTGATTTTTTCATTATAGAAATTGTTATTTAACAGAATTATGTGTGAAATGCAACTCAATGTAACAAATTTATCAACAAACTTATAAATTGGTGATTTCTTGAATTTCATTGATTTGATCATTGACCTTATTGTTGGGCTATAAGCCATAATTTAAACAAAATGAAAAATTGTGTAAATTAAAACAAAATAATTAACGAGGTTTGAAAATTATCAATATGGCTGCTGTAACATAAGCACGTACCGCAAGCAGAAATCAAAAAATAAAATAAAACTTTAAATAAAACAAAATAAAAACATAACAAAATTAAATAAAACAAATATTAATTAAAATCATTGAAAAACCTACAGATGGAGAAAGAAACACAAAACCAAAATATAAAACCGCCAAAACCTTGCAAAAGAAGGTTTAGAAAATACATAGGCGGAAGCGGCGACCAAAAATTTAAATATCAAAGGGTAAAAAGAGAAACAATCAAAAAGAATGCTTAAATAAAAAAAAAATAAAAATAAAAATTTACGAAATATTGAGAAAATAATATCAAAAAATAGAGAAAATTAAGGAGAAAAATAAAATATTTAAAATTAAATTAAAGCAAAACCCCCAAAAAATAGCCGAAAAAGGCTAAAAATACTCCGATTGGTCGCACCCAAGCATGAAATGACTATATATACAGCAGTCATTTTCATAATTTTTAGACATTTGTGGAGAAAATTTTGTAGACACAAAATTTTTAGACTTCACTGTTTATGCCGATGTATGACAATTTTTCAAATTTGTATGCTTGACTGACAAACTTGTCGATCGTAAGTATTGTTTTTTTGTAGAAATATATTTTTCTAAGTTAATGTTTTGTTTAATTTAACTTATTCTGGATGGCCGCAATGTCTTTTGGCATTGCTCGGCAGGTTCCCCCTAACTTATTTATATTCATTTTATATACATTTTAATTGTGGAGAATGGCAGGGCAACATTCAATTCTGGCCGTTAAATTGGCAGGACGTTGACGTGTTGCTTTGTCACAATCCACCCTTCGGTGTCTGCTTAGTCTGGTCAGGCCTTGTTGCACTGATCACGGGGTAGGACACCGTCGTAATTCACCGTGGCGGCCATTTTCAATGTTGGTCGGAGCGGTAAGAGGGTAAACTGCGGGAAGATTGCCATAATTAAGGGGATAACATTTGTGTAAATGTTTAAGTAGGAAAATTGAATTTTTAATTTAATTCCTGCCGATTATTATATTGTCAAGGGTACGACTAGTGATAGTAATTTAAGTCAATGAAAGTATAAAGTAGGTTTAGATCACGTACATTGTTTGATAATCATCGTGGTGGAAAATTAAAATAAAAGGATACATTTTGGTATGGATCTGTGAGATGATAATATAGAGATTTACGAATGGTGGTAACTGTGGCGACCATAGGAAAGTAAAGATGAGTTGTTGGACTAAAATAATGACATTATAATAATGCATTGATTTCAATTTACCATTGGCTAACGTTTGTATGAAACAAGGAATTTTCCATAAAAAAGGAGCGGAACGCTGCCCAAATTTTTGAAAAATATTTTAATAAATAAACAGTAATGATGACAAATTGATATAGGAATTGTAGAAATAGATGAGTATGGACAAGCGTATAGATAGAAAGAGACGTAAGACCTTCCATCGGCAGTCAGGAACCCGAAAGTGAAAATATCATGAGGAGTAGTTCTAGAAATAGAGCTCACCTGCTCATGAATTTTCAGCTGCTATATACAGTACCAACATGAGCTTGCTCATGGGTATATAGTGGTAGGATTAAAATTGTGGGGCGTCTGGGTGAGACAGCATAGACCCTAGGAAAAGAAGGTATTTTGATAGAAGGAAATAAGTTTGAATAAGCTTTGCACAGATTTAAACAAATTAATTACACCCAGTTCACCAGCATTATTTTAAAGAGAAAAACTCATCAATAATACACTAAATTTAAACGAATCGTCTTTTGTAATACAAAAAATGCAAATATCAACTTGAGTCATTCATTTTCAGAAATTATACAGATTTCAGCCATTTTGGAAATAGCTACTGAGATTAAAAAATTTATTTTTAAGGCCTTTATTTTGATTTCATTATATTAAATCATTATTACTTAAATTTTAATATTTCATTTATATTTGATAAATAATATTTTATAGCATTTTCAGGAAATTGTGCATTTTAATTTTGAAATTATTGCAATATAAAGTGAGTTAGATCAATTTTAAATAATAAATTGCTTAAAAAAAAATCATTAACCAAATATTTTTATCCACAAGGCAAATCACTTATTTCCTTCTTCGAAATTTCTTATTTTACTGCCACCTTCCTTGTCCTGTGAAGTGTCAAATTTGTTATATTTTTCTAAATTGAAGTAAGATTTTTTATTAATTCTTCAACTTTTTGAAATTGCAAATTATAACACCAACATGAGTTTGTAAGCATCTATAATGTAATGCTATAGATTTTTTATATTATAGAAGGTGCATCTCAGTGAAATATGATATATAGGTTGGTGTACTGGTTAACACACAAACCAATCGATTATTCTTTTGTGTGCAATTAATTTTTCAAATTTTGAATTTTTAGATTTTTGCAATTTAATGTTTATAAATTTTAACTTAAATCTAATTTTTTTTATTATTCACCATTCATACATTTTGAGAAAATATGACAAATGTTTATAAAATAATGTTGTTAGGTTTTATTATTGACTTGTATACGTTTATCTCCAAAGTTTTATATTAAAAAATTAAATGAACATTTTGGTATTCATAATAATCGTTAAAATTAAATTCGTTTTTATAATTTATTATTTTATATCTTTATTTTTAAAAATTGAATTCAGTAAATTCTTCAGCATTAAATTTGAAATATATATACATTCTTTTATCACAATAAAATTTTTAAAATGCGTTAGATGTGTTGTGTTTGAATACTCAATTTATGTTTCCTATCAATTTCACACTTTCATTATTAAACGCTTTCATTTCGTAAGACATTTAAAATCAGCACATGTAAATTTGTGTTTCTATAATATAAACTTATTGATTCATTTAGATATTATAGATGAAGTTATTCCATGAAACCAAGTGTAAGTAAATCTCTAGAAATGTATTGCGACATTTTTAAATCATTAAAATTAATGAGGTTATTTTTATACCTAAATTTTATTTTTTAGATATCGTATATGCTTGGAATTTTTTTGTAATTACTGGAGTAAATCGAGAAAATTATTGCACGTTGTAATTATAGAAATGTTTAAAATCAACTTGAAAAATGTTTACTTTAAATTTAAACAACTTTATTTAAATTTAAAATAAACATTTTTCAAGTTGATTTTAAGGATTTCTATAATAAAATGCATCTGTTAACTTATTCCAAGAATTTTCTCAATTTATCTGGATTCTATATTTCCAGACTCATTAATTAAACTTTTTAATACCAAATCGTTTGATCGTTATTCTTTTTAAATATTTTGAAAAATCACTCTTTTAAAATTCTTTTATTGAAAGTCCTCAATGAGTATTTTCATTATATAAAGTGTGTTTTGGTGACATGGTGAGCTTTCTTGCTTTAAGTGACCTACGTATCTTTTAACCTCACAGAAATCTTTATACGCATAATCAAGTACATTAGGTTTACATTTCATATTTTTCATAACATTTTTAACACTTTGACTGCCACCATATATATAAATACTACATTCCTACGGTGCCGTAGTACATTATAGACTGTGGCAGCCGGTGGTACACGCGGCCCCTAGTAAATACCGTTTTCATTATGTGCCACAAGAAAAACATAATTATTCAGTAGTATTATGTATGTACCACCGGGGCTACACGTAGTATATGTATAAAAATGTACTGTGTACTGCGGGCGGGGCATATGGCAGTCAACGTGTTAAAGCTTTTTAAATATTTTATATGTTTTTTATGAAATTTGGATATCGTATTATAAATTTCAGGTCATTTATGATTTATTTTCAAAAAGGTAAGATTTATTATATTTATATTTAAATACTAATTTAATAAGCTCTACTGTACCAGACTTCAAACTTTGGTGCAAAACATACCTATAACATTAAGGCTTTTAATCATTAAAATATATGTTAAAAAAATTCTTAGACCTTTAGCTTTTGTCATACCTTTGTAAATTCCATGGAAGGGGTACGATAATAAAAACATTGAAGCAAATAACAACGAATATGACGGGTTGAGGGACCAGACAGTTTAAACCTTTGTAGAGCTGACAATGAAGCTATGATGATGAGGTAAAATAGATTAGACTTTAAGAAAACATGAAATTTGACATTTTTTGTGTTTCGCAAGAAAAAAATACACGATACAAAAATATTTAATGAAAAGAATCTCACCATAATTTTTGGAATCAAGTTGAGCTCCAACTCGCAATAGAACCCCTTCTCAAGAATTTGAAAAGCTTTATTTGTGATGTTGTTGATGGACTGGAGCATTATTCCAAACTTATGCAATTTCTGTCGCAGAGAAATATAGGAATCCGAATATTTTGATTGTTTCTGGCTCAACACGTTCTGATATTCCAGAAGCTGGTTGTTCAGTTTGGGGAAAATCAAGCTCTGGTGAGCTTGTAAACTACTGAGTTTTTGATAAACAAAATCAAGATCTTTGATAAATTTTCTTATCTAACAGGTTATGAAAAAAAGATTTGATAAATTATGAATTTACCAATGCCGATGAGCGATTTAGATCTTCGTTGAGAATCTTGTTGATGTAAAATAAGGATCTGCACCTTCTAATTAGGGCGTTCATGTTATTCTCCTTTAACCCTTTCACGTAATCTATATTAATCTTATCACTTTTTAAATTATCTTTAAGTCATTTAACCTTCGGGTAAAATCTGTAAGGCATCTATTAAAAAATTTTCATAATTCTTTAACTGTTTGTTTGCAGGAATGTAATAATTCTTTCTAGAATCATGTCTAGGACTTTATCAAAAGCATTAAAATGAACTTGTTTGAAAGGCCCTCTATTTCTTTATCAATCTCCAAGAGCTGTTTGCGTTTGATTCTCGTCATTCTGATATCGTGTTTTATGGATTCCACTGTTTTATGGTATCGATAATTGTTTTCCTCAATAAAAGGAATTCCTTCATCTATTCGGGCCTTCACTCTGATCCTTTTCGATTCCAATCGCTTTTTGCTTTCTTCAATGTCGATAATTTTACTCTAATTATACTTTCTTTGAATTAAGAAGAAAAGACAAAAATTTACTTGAAAATCGTATAGTTTGTTTAAATTCATTTCTTTCAGCTCTTCATATACCTCTCTACGAAAGTTTGTGGTGCAGGTTTCTGTTCGTTCCAGCAAAGCATTCGTGGTGAGATCCCGGGACACGTCTGCATAAATTAGATTATAATCAAGGGGTTTATTTTTAAAAGCCTTTTCTCTAAACAAATTATGATTTAATAAATAATAAATAAAGCATAATAATATAACTTACATTATTGCATTTCTAGTGGGCACTATCATTCTGTGGCACTCGCTGACTATCATGGCGGAGGATTAATTGATTTATTATTTAATTTAAATTTTAAAATATTGAATTTTATTTTAAATTTTGATTAATACTATAATTATTTAATTTACTAATTTATCAATTGAAATTGCAATTTATTTCTTTGTACTAAATACGAAAATAGAAAACCTCTTTACCCTTTTTGATTTTGAATATTTCCTATTCCGACATTTATTTTTTTATTTTATAAAATGGAGCAGATTCAATTATTCAGGATTGTAAAAAGACGAAATTATATTAATATTTTCATATTTAAGTTGTAATTCTTATTCGGTAGGATAGAGCAATTAATTAAACTTGACTTATTCTCGCTTTGGATAAGAACTCGATACAAAATTTTTTATTATTATCACCAATCACAATCGTTTAAATTTGCAGTGATAAATTCAGCATTTTCTTAATAGGAATGAAAATCGCCTCAAGCAAAAAAAAACGAATCTGGATCAATTTTAACATAAATTTTTCTCGCTTTTTAAAGAACGGTTTAACTCTTGTTTTACCTTTTATCTTCGACTATTATGACGATTTGGATTAGTTTTTAATTCTTTTTCTAAAACTTTCTCCACGTTACTTAATTCCAAATTAAATTACTTGCTCACGAGGTGCCGGAAGAATCTTACCAAATTTAATTATTTTTTTATTTTATCTTCATAGGCTGACATTTTTTATAAAGCTTACAACAAAAAATCTACGATCTCAGTAATATTCCATTCATTCTTCCTTACTGACATGCAGATATGTTTCAGAATCCTAAAGCTCATATATGAGTTAATGAATTTAGACTTCTCACTGGAACCCATAGATCTTCCTTTTGAGTGCTTTTATGCGTTGGATGTTAGGTGCTTATGGGTGATTTTCTAATTCGATTATTTTTACTAGTTCAACGTATTAAGTCAATCACTCTAATCATTTTAATTAAGAGTTTATTTTAGATCTGCCGAGTGTATAATTTTATTCTTCAATTTTAAAAAGTTTAATCTTTTGAATTAATCTTTTCTCATAGTTTACTGTATTTTATATTGTCTTACGTACTCCTGGTTTAGTTACTAAATTGCTTCATTATTCTATTTACAATATTTTCTTCTGGTTAATTTAATTAATGCATTTTCTCATTTAAAGTTTACGGATCTTTCTTTTACCAGTGGCTATGATAATTTAAGTAGGTTGCAACAATTTTGACCCCCCGTACCCTTATGTCCTTTCCTTTAATTAACCTGATGTTTGAGCTAAGTGTCACTTGAGTCGGTTAGGTAATTGTAGTCCAGGTTGATTTTTCGACAGCGTTGACACCGACCGAGAGGCCACAGGACCTTTACTCAGTTCCCCCCCTAGTCACTATATTTTATTTTACGTACTGGCTTTGCCATAATGTAGTGTTTCATCACCCCCATGACAGAAATTTAAATGTCAACGTTAAGTGAATCGTGTTGATTTTTCAATGGTTGTGGTTAGTCTTAGCTTAAATATTATTTTAATTTTTACTAATTTGTAAAACCCTATAATGGATATTAGATTATATGGTTCCAGGAAAATTCACAGATTGGAAAATTTACAAATTGAAAAATAAATTAAAGAGCATCATTTTATTATAATAAAAAATACAAATACGCATTAAAAATAGTAATAAAATATTTTTATTAATAAAATGATGCTCTTTAATTTATTTTTCAATTTATGATTGTTTCAAGTCGGTGAATTTTCCGGCTACCAAATTACTTTGTTTACAATTTCCTATTGTTACTTACTTTTTTTGATAGTTTTATTTTTAAATTAATAGTTTTTCTCTATTCTATGTCATATAGATTTTCATCTCTATCTCAGTTTCTAAACTATTTTAATTTTTCTCTAATTCTTTCTTATTCTATAGTCATTAACCCTTTCCTTTTTTACATATTTTAAATTCACCATTTCGTAGTTTAAAAAGTTTACTGTTTTCGTGATATTTCTATGTTGATTTCTTGTTATACTTCTTGCTTTAATATATAAATTTTATTTTGTATTTTTCAGATCTTTTTAATTTAATTTAATTTATTTTATTTTATTTCCTCTTGTTTGTTATGCTTAATTTCGTTCATTTTTCCAGAACACAAACGGCCTTGAGAATTGTTTAAATGAATCGGTAATACACACGCAAATACAACATGCAGATTTAAAATCGGACCTATAAAACACAAACTAACCCTACTAAAATATGAGAAAGAAAACAATTTAATATAAAATTATAAAACACAAAAATAAATTAAAATAATAACAAAGTGCAGCAAGACCCGCACGAAATAAACATAAAAATAACATGAGAACTTCAAAATTTGACCGAAATTTGACAATTTACTAAAAAATAGAAAAATCCATAAAAATTGAACAAAACTTAAAAAATTTGAATTGGAAACAATTCAATTTAAAAATTAAAAAGAAAATTGTCAAATTAAATTATAAAAATAATAAAATTAAGAATAGAATATACTAGAAAATCACAAGGTCAAATTTTGTTTTACTAAATCAAATTTAACACTCAAGGTTAGGGTCATACAATAGGTATATATACCGATTCATTTTCATATAATTTTAACCCGTTTTAACCAGTTTAAAAATCTGTTTTACTCTGTTAAGCAGTTTTGAAAAACTTAAATCAGTTATTCTGAAAAAATCAGTTTTGATCTAGTCTTAACCAGTTGAGAAACCAAACCTCGATGTGAGTTGAAAAATGCTCGAAAACTTTCTCCACGTCGCGTCCTTGTAACCTCGTAAGAGCTCTTCTTGGGCGTCGGCGTGGGGAAAGTCTTGAATATGATTTGATGATGAGATGTACTATGCTAATTACAACTGATTTCGTCAATAAATATTATGAAATAAAGTACGAATCTTTTCGTCGAAATTTTTCCGGCCCACAGCCACTCACGCACCGCAAGTAAATAAAATCAACACACAACTCAGGCTGTGTAGGGGCAGTTTATCTGCCAATAGCCTGTGCCCGTGAAGGTTCCGGCGTGAATAACGCAGGGCCTAAACGTCAATAACAACCGTTATAGGGGAAATTGGGAGGAGGGAAAGTAGTCTTTTGGCTGCTTCTCCACCACTCATTTTCCCATAATTTCGACCAAAAATCAGTAAA
The DNA here is from genome assembly GCA_022537955.1 of Schmidtea mediterranea. Taxonomy (NCBI): domain Eukaryota; kingdom Metazoa; phylum Platyhelminthes; order Tricladida; family Dugesiidae; genus Schmidtea; species Schmidtea mediterranea. Next base: position 203,864,026 of record CM039680.1, on the reverse strand, counting down.
CACAACGACTAAAAATCATAAACATCGAGTAGCTCGGTGAGCACTCTTAAAATCATAATATGGACACAATCATTCTAAGATCAACTCAGAGGGAAGGAAGTGATGAACGAATGCGGAAATAATTGTTATGTCGAAAATGATCTAACTCAATCTTAAACAAAATTAACTACGTAAAATTTACTAATTAGTATAACTAAAAATACTAGACAAGGACGGTAACGGAGAACCAACGATACGATATCGATACCCAGTATAAATTAATGTAATCGAAAATAACAATATCGCAACAATTTAACGAGGAGAATTAATCGGAGTAAATAGATTACCCAATGAACCTTTTAATAAGAAATTGGGTTATCAGTTTGCCTGGAGTTGATTTTTACCATAGCTACTTCATGCGTTGATTAAATCAATCTGTTCGTAATTTATAAAATCACCCAAGACACAGATATATTATCATTAAAGATATTTTCCCCAAGTGTGACCCAACCACCAGTCAGAATAATAGGAGATAATTAGATAGCATAACCCCAAAAATCAGCGACAAATTAAATAAAAATCGTGTTAATAGTCTCTAATATTTCATCTAGACATATCACAAGACCAAGAAACTGCACATACCATAAATAACTTTCACCCATCATAGAGAATTGAATTAATTCAGAGGTAAACAAATTAGGGAGTAAAATATAATTACGACTAGATGAAAGGCATACATTTAAATTTGTATACGACTGGCGAATTGAGAATTCTCGTCAATTAATCATAATAATAATCAAAGAGAACAATAATATGGAGATGCGTACGCATTCAAATCACAATAGCAGCATCCGACATTATATACAATCAATGAGTAACGTCCAAACAAATAGGAGGAAAGTAGATTGACATCTTCGTAAGGCAGTGGAGGCTTGTAAACTCATCAGAATTGTAAATCATTACTCTAAATCATGAATAAGATTTATTAGGTTAACAAAATAATACAAAATCTAACCGAAGTTTTTGGCCGTACAACGCAATCCCTGAAAACAATAGTGAATAATTAATAGATCGTTAAATAAATTAAAAGCGGAAAAATAAAACTAATACGATCACGAACAAATGGTAGACGTGGCAAGACACGATTAATTCCATTAAGATCAACGAGGAGAGCAAGAAATGACCACGTGGAGAAAACATCTGGTATAAATCGATTAACAGTGTTGACAAGCGAGGTGAGAAAATTTGCAAAATTAATACACGCACATAAAAGTTGTGGAGAGAAGGAATTGTAAGACACACGCACAGAGGCAGAGGTAAGACATAATATAAATAGGTAAACCAACAGCGAGAAGACAGAAAATTCATAATCGTAGGCACAATGAATGTCAATAGACAGAACGATCCACGAGTCAGAGGTCGCCCCTCACGCCATCCAGACACGGACGAGATCACAATGGAACGAAGAACTGACGCCAAAGAAAGTAGGGATTGCATTTAATTATTTAAAATTTTTTTTAATTATAAATGTTTATGCACTTCGGTTAACCTACTCCATAAGAAAGAACATTAGTCAAGTCAAGCCGATGTTGGACGCACAGGAGCATTAAATTTCCGAAATTACTCATCTTACTGAAATGGCCTTCACTATTAGTGACTAGGGAGAATCACCTGATGCGTCGCACGATTTTAGTAACCATTATGTACCCGTGACCGAAATCACGTTGGTGCTGTACACAATGGCCGAATGCCATTTGAGCAGGTGAGCGCCATTGCTAGTACTACTCCCCGAAGGACCTTCGTCTTTCGCAAGTTGTTAGCTGCCGATAGAAGGGCTTACGCTCTCATACGTTGACGGACCTTACATCTCAACCCCGGAGAGAAAATTATGAACGATCATTAAGCCTCGGTACCAGTTCACCAAAGTTTGTCCCTTTCATTCGCACCACACTTCTCATGAGCTACTTTAGTAAATTTATTTCAACGAAAAAGAAAAAGAAAAAGAAACAGAATAACATCGTATTACAGAGGATTTAAAATAGATTGTCAACGGATAATAAATCCACAGTAATCAATCACGAGTTTGTTAGGCAAGAACAATTCGCATCAGTTGTCTGCTCTACTGCAGCCAATTCAATTTCCGCGTTAGTCCTCCTCATCGATGTCCGTCGGGAAATACCCTCTCTTCGCCGGCCTATACGGTGGTGGACTCGCCGGACGATCATCCTCTCTCCGAGTGGAAGGACCTGCTATCTCTTGCACAGTGATGGTGTTAGGTACTTCGCCCGTGAGAATGGCTATGTTTCCAGTTCCGAGCCCTAATTCATCGAGTATTTGGGTGACCAGGAACGACTCCGGATCCTCGTCTATCAGGTTTATGTGAATGGACTGGGCAGGCGATCGGAAGATTATATCGGGAGCATAAAGGATGTCGGGGTCAAGCTCCGGGAATTCAAACTCTTGATAGGGCGGAGGTGGACCACTGACCTGACAGGGAGTCTCAGCGGGTCCCGCCTCTCTAAGCGATTCTTCTTCTCGACGGCGTCGAGCGCGATGTCGCCGGTTTCGATTTGGCCGCTGCCGTGTCCGGCTCCCAACAGAAAGTTCTGCAACCTCGGCAGGCGGTTGGGGAACCACTGGCTCGACAGATAGGACGGGGGCTTCGGGAATCGGATTGATAGAGGCTGGAAGAGAAGCAGAAACATTGGTAACGGGAAGATGATGGGCTGGTATTATATCTAGTTGACTAGCCCTGACACTTCCCAGGACGTGAGCTTGAAGCTCAACGTCCGTAAAAGCACGTCGTAGATCAGTCGACTGCTCTTTGATAAGTAGTCGCTGAGTACGAGATTCCGTGATTAGCTCATCTCGTGCCCGAGTGAGCCGTTCGATTTTCTGCCTTAGTATCTTGAGAAAATTGGGCGGGGCCCAAGTGCCTTTTATCCGGTCATATTTTGCGCTGAGCGCATTGTACTCCTGTTTAAGTTCATCATATTGACGGCGAACAGCTACGATAGAAGGTGGAAGTCGGGGTATTTTCGGTAAACCGCTCAATTCAGGTTTGCTACTATTATTCATCCTGAAGGGAAAAATAAGAGAAACAAAACAAGGTCCTCTGAGAGGTGGGGTGGTAACAAAATACGGATACATTAGGGAGGGATTCGGATGACGTTTTTTACGGGTTTTGTTCCTAACATAATTATTATCACGGTGGTTCTCGTGGCGGGACGTCTATGACGGTTTCGAGTTTCATTCCTTTAGCGATCAATATTATTCAGCTCAGCAGTGTCGTATTTGCCTCCGAGTATTTTATTATTTCATTAAAAAAATGCGAGCATTTCTTATTATTACATCAAACTACTAGTATTTTTATTTATAAAAAAAATTACAACCATTAATTATTTTCACCCTAGACGGCTATTATTTCTATTTATCTTATTAACTACAACCATTTATCATTATTACATTAAACTACTAGTATTTTCATTTGGTTTATTGTTAAAATTGATTAACTACGTAGGGTCCTACGGATTTACGAATGCGGTTTTTGTACAAATATTAGAATTTATCAGTCGTTTACTATCTTTTTAGGTTAATTGTTTACGTATATTAAGTTTAATTAATTAATTTTATTTAACTTGAGTGGGAACCGATTCCTACTTAATATCGTAATTTAAATCTCGGTTGGCTTGGATGGTTTTCTTATCTAAGTGAGTCGGGTTATCTCTCTGACGAATCCAAACCGAGTTGTGTAACTTATGTCTAAAATCAATATAAAAATTACTACGGAGCATTTATGCGTGACGGCTATCATTATGTGTAGGTCTACCTGCATCGATTTGTTTTACAATATGCTGATGCGTTATGTATATAGATTTTCTATTTTTGAGCAAATTCTCGATTTTGGGGGGCTCCTATCTTAAATCCGTTGGTCGGAAATTCGGTATTCTCACGTGCTGTCACTCCCATAGGCGATACACTCTGTAGGTTTACCCTTCATAACGTTTTATGCGGTCATGTTAAGTTAAACTCTTTCCTCTTACTCGGATTTTATTCATATGCCACCTATCATACTTGATTGTCATTACACTTAACCCTGCTACCCATTTCCTTACAAATCAGTCCGACAACAAAAATCTGTATGATCCATTCGTGATCCTTCTAAATTCCCCTTAATTCTGCTGTCGCATCTTCCCTGATTTTTAATTCGACTCGTTCCGGCCACTTTTCAGTAGCCGCCCCGAGTATACAACGGCGCCCTGCGTAGCGGTCCTGTGCATAATCGCCAGACCCGACTGCGGACTGACGAGGGGTCCACGAGGCATGACCCACGAGCTCAACTAAGGGTTTTCACCCACTAGCCGGCCCGAGATCCGTCCCATGGACCATCTATTACTATACGATATATCTATAGAAATTTAAAGGGTCGGACGATAAATATAAAGATAATATAATTAGCATAGAAGTGAATGAGACATTTATTGAGTTTATATTGACATTATAAAGAAACATATAAAAGTTAAGACAAAACTTATACACAAAACAAATCCCTTACGTTCGAAGAGTTTTCTTTATCTTGAAAAATCGTAAAGTTTGAATGGCATAAAAGTTAAAAACAATGAAATTCATCACTGTATTTATACCATTTCTGTGCATGTGTGCGACCAATAGGCGGTTTTTCGCCATTTTTAGGGCTTTTTAATTGTTTTATTACTTTAAAATTATTTTTATTATTTTTCGTATATTTTTCTTAATTTTTTTAATATATAATTTATTTTATGTTTGAGTTTTACTTTTATTATTGTTTTTCTGATAATATTATTTTTAGCCCTTTATTTGTTTTTCTGGTCGCCACTTCTGCCTATGTTTTTTCTAAACCTTATTTTGCAAGGTTTTGGCAGTTTATTTTATTTATTTTTTTTTGTATGTTTCTTTCTGCAGCTGTCTTGCTTTTTCCATGATTTTTATTAATTATTTGTTTTTATTTAATTTTTGTTATATTTTTAATTTGTATTAATTAATATGTTTTTCATTAAATTTTGGTTTCTTCTTGCTTGTGTCCAGTGATTCGTTCCATTACCTTCACTCTTTGTCTTTACTTTTTATTTTTATTTTTGTTTAAGTTTTTGGCTCTGAGCCCAACACCGAGACAGGAAGAAAGTCCTTGCCTAAAAATATCATGAAAATCCAGGAAGACCTGATCACATTCGCGAATTTTATTAAATAAATACTAGATGTTAATTTGTCAGCATCCTGTTATGATAACTTCGTACGTACGATTAGAATAAAAGGCCCACTAAATGAATTAGCAAATCACCAGTCACAATATTATCCGGTGAACAACGTTCTAACTACTTTATTATGATTAAGTCGTAATCGGCCAAATACCTATTTCGGTACCGAAGAAATGATGCCACGCCCGAGTAGTATGCTAGACGTCCAAAATGCTTATCCAGTTAATAACCAGTTATGTTTGATTATTTGCTAAATGCACCACACCTCCAAGTGTTCCAGACATCGCGGCTGGTCTGATTCCGAGTACGGATGGGTATACTCCTTCTTATGGCATCTCATTCAAACTCGATGACCCCAGGATAAATCAGCCAACACAGGCCATAACCGTGTCGATGCCGAAGAAGATCTTTCCCAGAGGAATGAAAGCAGAAGGTGAAGATAGGAGGCCGAAATGGGATCACTCCTATACTCGCGGGGCATCGAGACAAAATCCAAGGAGCCAATATTCAAATGCACGCTACAATTGATCTAAATACAATAGTTTTAGTTTTATTGTCTTATCATATCTATAAGTATCATAAATTATTCACCAATATAGAAAAATCATTTCACGACTTTAGGTAGAAGTAAAACATATATTAATTATCATACTTATCATAGTATTCATCATACCTTAGATAAAATGAAATCATAATGGTCTATTTTTCTTTTCACAGAGATGGACACCGGTACAATCCTGAACAAGGCTCTAAAGAGCGCACGAAAGGAGAATACGGATCTCCATAGACAGTTATTGCAGTTGACAAATGAGATACATCAGATAAAGTCCACGTGGATAGAGCCAGCTAAAGCAAAAACTCTATACCAGCGAGCGACGGTCGCCCAGCGTGGGTGGGCCGAAGAGAGACGATTAGGAAAGGCCTTGAAAACCCAAATTTGCGGTCTGGAGGTGGCCCTGGCAGCTTGCCAGGAGGGCCAAGCAGTCAACTACCCCCTAGTCTTTGCTAATGCACAGCTGGCATACCGAACTTCCACAGACGCAACCAAATCTGCGGTAAAACCACCTCAAAGCCGTCCGGGGAAGATCGAAAGAGCGAAACGACGGGCGATGAGACTTACGGAACAACCAAAATGAGAAAATGTCGTAATAAATAAATGTTTTAGTTGATTTGTCTGCACATTTATTAAATTAGTTGACTTTGACCGGGAAAAATTCACGCCAAATAATGGAGATGTCAGTCGGGATTGAGAGGGAGTTAGCTGAATGAATTCTTAAATGAAAGGGACCAAAAATGGAAATCGCACATATACCTTCTATCGGTGGTGCGTTGAACCCGCTATTAAATCGTGCCTTAGCAGTTCCTATATGGCGCTCACCTTTGGCGATCCTATAACCAGTGGTTGCATTACCAACGTTGCTCAGCAACGGGTAACCATTGGGTGCATCATGATAATTTTCATATGGGGTCAAGGACACTGACACCACCAAAAACCCCACACACATATTATTGTACTATGTGTGTGTTTTTTATATGATATCATTGTTTTCTGGATTTTTAATTGTTTAATTGTAGTTCTTAAATTAGATTTTTAGTTATTTTTGGTACCGTGTTTTCGTGTTGAGTTACTGATGTATTAAAACAATTTTAGGAAAACGAATTTAAAATTTCAGTTTATCAATTTAAAGCCAAATTTAAGTGATAATCAATTTTATTATTTTTTAAATATATTATATTTATTATAAAAAACACATTGAGATTTATAATCAGTTAAAGTTTTTATTATTTCTACGTTTTTTGTTTAAAAAGTTAATTGAAATTATTTAAAATTTTCTTTAGTTTCCGTTGACTTAATAATTTGAAAGTTATTTCCTAGCAAATGGCTCATCATATACCGAAAGCTCCTGGATATTATTCCATGCTCAAAGATGGAGCCAGAGTAAGAATTGATATTTTCTATGTTTAATGTACGACAATAAACTTAGTATTTCCAAGGATTGGAAGAATCTGTAGTGAGAAATATTCACGCATGCAAGGCTCTCGGTAAAACTGTCTCAACAAGTTTCGGCCCGATGGGTATGAATAAAATGGTAATTAATCACATCGAGAAAAAATTCGTAACGAAAGACGCAGCGACTATATTAAGAGAACTAGAAGTTGCTCATCCTGCAGCTAAAATTATGGTGCTGGCTGCTCAGCAGCAGGAACAAGAATGCGGAGAAGGTACAAACTATGTGATTCTTCTCATCACATCTTTACTGGAGAAAGCAGAAGAATTAATTGAGATGGTTTTTCAGTTCTTTAATTTTCTATTTTCTATTGAATTTTCCAGGGGCTATCTATAGTCAATATTACCGAAGGTTATGAAGTAGCGGCGAAATTCTGTTTAAAGCAATTAAAAGGTAGCTGTGAAGTTTTTTAATTTATTTAATTTATTTTTGAATCAAGGAATGGTACTGGAGAATATTGATGTATTCAATAAGGAAAAGATTGGACAAGTCTTACATTGCACAATCCAATCTAAAATTCAGGATGATGACCAATACTTGTCCAAATTAGTTGCGGATGGATGTGGTATGACTTTCTTTTATAGAATTCTATTAAATTAATATTCTATATTTAGTTAGCATTATGAGGGAAAAGAAAGAATTTGATACAGATAACATGAGAATTGTCAAGATCTTGGTATGGGCATATTCAATATTTTACTAATAATGTGGAGAGTCAATAAAGTTAAATGCAATTATTATTATTATTATTATTATTATTATTATTATTATTATTATTATTATTATTATTATTATTATTATTATTATTATTATTATTATTATTATTATTATTATTATTATTATTATTATTATTATTATTATTATTATTATTATTATTATTATTATTATTATTATTATTATTATATTATTATTATTATTATTATTATTATTATTATTATTATTATTATTATTATTATTATTATTATTATTATTATTATTATTATTATTATTATTATTATTATTATTATTATTATTATTATAAAATATTTGATAATAATAATAATAAAGTTATCTGTTATTGGCATTAGTTTTAATTGGTTGATATTAGCCGCATTAATTATTGATTGGAAATTATTTTGTAATAATTGATGAAGTTTATCCTTTTAAAATGTTTTGATGAATCTGCATCATTGTATTTTGAAAAATTTTTAAAAACATTAATTTTAATTAAAATTTCTTGTGTGATCAGCTCTCTTGCTGATTAAAATCTTAAATGAAATTTAGGGAGGAGGGGTTATCAACTCCCAGCTGGTGAAAGGTATGGTATTTTGTAGAGATACTCAAGGCATTGTTAAAGAAGCTATAAATGCAAAGGTTGTCATATATTCCTGTCCATTTGATATTGTACAAACTGAAACCAAGGGAACCATCCTGATCAACACTGCGGCTGAATTGACGGCCTTCAGTAACGAGGAAGAAGAAGATATCGAATTGAAAATAAAGGAACTTGTGAAATATGGAATAAAAGTTATTTTAATATTATAAATAGATTGTATGAATGTTGTTATGAAGGTTGTTATATCCGGTGGTAAAGTTGGAGATCTTGTATTACACTATGCAAACAAATATAAGTTGCTTGTCCTTAAGATAAATAGTAAATTCGACTTAAGAAGACTAAGTTCTGTCACTGGGGCTACGATTATGTCGAACTTGATTGTACCTTGTGCTCATGAAATTGGGCACATTGATCGGGTTTACACTGACGAATTGGGCAAACGCGTTGTGGTTATCTTTGAACAAAGTAACAAGTTAGTTGAAAAATCTCCATAAATTATACATCCTAATAGAAGGCCTGAAAGGTAATATAGCAAGTATTGTTGTTAGGGGAAGCATGGATGGACTTCTCGATGAAGCAGAACGGGCAGTGGAAGATGCTATCAATACATATAAATGCTTAACTAAAGAAAATGCAATCCTAGCAGGAGGTGGAGCAACGGAAATTCAGTTGAGTCAGAAATTGACAGAAGAAGCTAACAAATGTAGTGATCTAAAACAGTATGCAATACGACAATTCGGTTCAAGTTTTGATTTGGTTGTAAAAGCACTGATTCAGAATACTGGAATGAAGGTCAGTTAACGGTTGGACGACTAATATAGTAATTGTAGATTGTAGGCAATTGATGCAGTGACGGAACTTCACCAACGGCATAATCAAGGACAGAAATTCGATGGACTGGTTTGCGGTGAAGAAGCGGCGAAACTTGGAAATGTCATTGAAGCAAATATATTTGATTTATATTCAGTTCGTCATTGGGGGATAAAATTCGCGGCAGATGCGGCAATTTCAATTTTAAAAGTAGACCAAGTATGATTATCTATTGTTTAACTCTACATTGTAAGGTCTTCCTTAGGTTATCATGGCTCGACCTGCTGGAGGAGTTGCCAAACCCAAGCAGCCAGGGGCTCCAAATGAAGAATAATTTTAATTTGGTTATTATCATCAGAGTTTTACTGTTTTGAAAATGAGTGATTTCATTAAAGTTTATTGTTGAAGTTGCCATTTTTATTAATATTTTAGGAGTCATTAATTAAAACAAAATTAAAATTACCCAAAAGTTTGACATTTTGTTTTACAACCGACAGTCATATTTATATTGACATAATTGCGCTCTAAACAATTTAACTGTGGTCAGGGATAGAGGTAAAGTAAGAAAAAGAAAAGTATTTAGGCTGTGCAAAGGAATTCAAAAATAAAATTTTAATATACAAGTTTAAATATACGGTACGAAAACTAATTAATGTAGAATAATATGAGTTGTCTGTCCCTTTATCAGTATCCTGTAGCCGGTTGATCATAGTGTGAGAGTAAAGGTTTAAATCGAAAAACCATTAAAAACGGTGCTATTTTCTAAACGGAAAACTTATGAGCTAGTTATTATTCTTTCATAATATTTACCTTTTTGGGAATCTTTTGTTTTAATACAATGATGGGTTATTATTTCTAAGTCGGTCGATTCTCTGACTCCTCGAGTCCTTTGGATAATAAATAAACAAACCCAACACAGAATGACTTTATTTCACTTTATCACAAATACAAGTTGTCACTCAATTTGCACTTTTCTGTCACTGATAATTACTGATTATCGTTAGGTAGGGCTACCAAATGGGCAAATACCTTTCTGATACGATAATTATATTTAACTGCTTTATTAATTTTCTAGTTCAATAACACAACGTCACTATTACTCGTTTGCACAATACTTTCTTCGACCAACTGGCAGCTCGTCTCATTTGAGATCTCCTTTTATACTGAGAATAATTATCTATAATTATACAATTATAGTTCCAAATCTTTAGAGAACATTGAAACAATACAACTCAATCAGAATGATTGAGGCAACACCAATTATTCAAGATTATAATAAATTGCTTGGGATAATTGTCTATTTGTTTATTTCCCTATCGCCCGGGTAAGTTAATTTTAAAGTTTTTATCCATGGGATTTTTCTCGCTCTGAGTTTTCCTCATCGCTCGGGTTTTCTAGTAGCTTGGGCTTTCCATTAGCCAATTAATTAACTTTAATTAACTTGTATTTTCGGTATAACTTTTCTTAGGGACCCTTCATTAAATTTTTATTATTATTACTGGATTCTTCTTATGATTTTGACTTTTCCCAGGACCTCAACACTACTCTTTCGAGGGTTGGGCGATAGGATTTAGGAAGGGAGAATACTGAGCGGTTCCAGCTACTGCCTTCACCACGGGTTCCCCGCTAACCACCGGTTCAATCCGGGGTAACAAAGATTCATTTTATTAACTTGTAAGCATGTGGATTATGGTGTGTACAAAAAAAAATAAAATTAATTACAATTTTTTTGGATTTATTCCTTGTGATGGAGGTTCGATCGTTAAATATATATTCTTTAGTACATCTATAATTATGTCTCGATAAATTTATAAAAGAAATAAAAGAACTTCATGAAAACGCATTTAATATTTTTAACAATTATATAAAAATATATACGATATATATCATAAATGATAATAAAGAAATGATGAAAATAACAAATTTTACTTTTATGAGTTCTGGCTATCGAAATTTTCCGTAAAATAATAAGGTTAAATAAAATTCGCAAATTCGGTAATAATAATTGATAAATAATATGTCTTTAAAAGAGTACTTAAAAATTTAAAAGATGTACTGAAATTTGTCTGCCCAGCACTGCCTTATATATGTTGGGCCAGCACACAAATAGCCTTGAGAATTGTTTAAATGCATCAGTAATACAGCACAAAAACCCAGCACCAAGATAACTTAAAATACAATATACAACACCAACTAAACACTTTAAAATCTGAGAGAATATATATAAATATAAAATCAAAAAACATAAAAGTAAAATAAAATAAATACAAAATGCATCAAGAACCGCACGAAATCTACATAAAAAATAACATAATAACAAGAAAATTTGACCGTAAAATGACCATTTATATAAAAGTAAAAATTAATGAATTAAATGAATAAAAATAAAATATTTTTGGCCGAATAAATTTATTTAAAAATGTTAAAAATAAATTAGCAATTTAAATTAAGAAATTAATAAAAATTTAATTTAGATAACATAAATAATTTCAAGATCGAATTTTGTTTAATCGCAATAAAAATAACACGCAAGGTTAATGCCAAATAATAGGTATATATACTGATATGTTTACACAAATAATTCAATTCTACTTTGCAGTATTGTTTCCGGCTTAATTGAAATATTGACCTTCAGTCTCACTCTGAGACTTGTGTTGAACAAGTTTACTGTAGTTAGTGTGCGTTACAACTAATTTTAAACGCATTGATGATTATGAATTTAATGATCGATAATCTAATATAATGATCGATAAGAATAATAATAAATGTAATAGTAGTAACAATTAATAAGGGTAATACAGATAATGGTAACAATGAAAATGCTAGTATCAATAATAGAGAACATTGTAAGTATAATAGGGATAAGGGTAAGAGAGATACGGTGCGGATATTTAATATAACAAAGGGTTCACAGGCCATAGCAAAATCATCAATATGGGCAACTATAAGAAGGACCAAGTGAATGGACATCAAGATAAATGATATGAAAGTATAGGTTAACATTTGAAGGAGATCGGAGAAAAATGGGACCTAAAAATCGAAATCGAGCACAGGCCTTCTATCGGCAGCTCGTTGGACCCATGGATCGTTCGGTCAATTATAGCATTAGCAATAGCGCTCACTTTTTGCGGACGATCTATCCACTCGAACACAGTTCCAACGTTGCTTTGCAACGGGTGCCGAGTGGTAAGCGAAAGATAGTGGGGTTGTCTGGATAACAACCATATAGTTTCAAATATTAACACCCAGAAACCCACCATATACCACGATTTTTCGTGTGTGTTTTGATACGGTAAAACAAGGAATTTTCGAGAATATTCTTAAAATATAATTTTTTAATTCCTTTTAATTTATCATTAAATTTTTACATTTTTTTGTATAAATATTTTATTTAATTTTTAATTATTTTATTTTTCTTTCGATTTTACATTTTTTCCTTTTAAATTTAGGTTACCCGATCAAAAACACACAGGAATTATCTTGCTGGTTAAACAAATATGGGCTTAATTAGTTTTTGCCAAACACTTTGATATTTAAGTTTTTGGTCGCCGCTTCTGCCAATGTATTTTCTAAACCTTCTTTTACAAGGTTTTGGCGGTTTTATGTTTTGGTTTTGTGTTTATTTCTGCATTTTTAGGCCATTCAATGATTTTAATTAATATTTGTTTTATTTAATTTTGTTATGTTTTTATTTTGTTTTATTTATTGTTTTATTTTATTTTTTATTTCTGCTTGCGGTGTGTGCTTATGTTAAAGCAGCATATTGACAATTTCCAAACGACATTAATTATTTTGTTTTAATTTACACAATTTTCTCATTTATAGCCCAACAATATAATGAAACCCTGGACCCTAATCATAAACGAGCAGGAAACCTTCTATTGTAGAGTATTAGCAGTCATGCCAATATAGCTCATCTTTACTGAAAACCGCACATTAAGAAAAGATATATACGTGACTTGTAGCAGGTGTCTAATCATTATTTGTTATGTGTGTATTTTGTGGGAATTCCCTTTTGGCAGTCTTTTGGCTGGCTCCCTTTCACTTATCTCCCGAAGATTCTATCTAACTTTAAAACACATCGGCTAAATTTATTACACTGAATAGTCCAGTGGACACTCATCAACTCCAATGTCAACACATATGCTTCGTAAGGTCAAATTTTGGATAAAGGGAAGGGGGATCTCGGAAATCTATGCAACAGTCAAAACGATTTAAAATTCATAAAGCAAACTCCAAATCACAAGGGAGTTATTTCGTCCTACATAGATACAGACTAAGGACTTAAATTCAATAACATAAGACTTAACAGTGAAATTCGATTAAATTATACTTCAGCAAAATTCAACTATTTTAGTGACGTTACAAGTAAATAAAATACCAACCCCTCAAGCAAATATGATTAAAACTGAATATAGACGAATAATTTAAGGAGCCTAACGACAAATCGACCGAAAGATTTTATCCAACAAGTAATTCTTAGCAAAAAAGCACTATTAAAAATTCTCGTAATAGAAAGTCGCAAATAAAAGTTAAAGCCTTGATTGAACTTAAATAAACTAAAAATTGTAAAACAAACACTCGATCGAATAAGAATTCACGAATTAAATTTATTCAAAAATTCATCACATTAATAAGATTTGAAAATAAGTATTATTTGAATATAAATCCTGAAAAATCATAAAGAATAATTAATCACACAGAAACTATCACCTTAATACTAATCCGAATTTTACCGTCGCCCACATAACTACCGAGGAATAAATTGGCCAGCGATCTCGATCCTCTTATTGCAATACACCCAAGGAAAATCCAGATCAGTCACCAACCTAAAGAAAAGCTGTTTCGTCATAAGTAAATTCCAAAAGGGTTGCCGGAGGAAATCATTTGTAGCTGGTTCCACAAACAAAATATAGAAGAATAACGAAAAGGATCTATAAATAAAATTATAAATGAATGACAAACGATAAGAAAAATTTACCAGTATACCACTCGATAAACTAAACATAAATAAACAATATCCGGTAATGACGGTTAATTCTATAAAATAAACCTGACCGTTTAATATCTCACGAATTATCCAATCAGATCGAATCAATTAAATACGTGAAAACGACATCTATATGGATTAGTCAGACAAACAAATTCAGACTTCAACTACACGAAATGTGCACGATCAATACCGGACACGATGACTTATGGATTACCCGCACCTGCCCGACTAGCATATGGCAATAAATAACTTATTAGGATTAGCCGAAATAATTGACGGTTAATCATTTTGAGATAAAGTGTACTAAATACAGTCCAATCGCGTACGCACTTTGCGAGCGGTGATAGAACACTTTTAATCTACACCTCGCCGACAGTCGGTATAAATTCTGGCTGGTGTATGTCATAATTCAGTTTTAAATGTTCAAAAAACTGGCAATCGAATGACGAAGAGGAAGGACCTGAACCACAGTGAAAGAGACTGAATTGCAATAGGGGAAAAGCCAGACTATGACCAAGGTAATCAGGGTAATCAGCAGTTAATTTAATTTATATACTGAATAGTAGAAGAAATTGTTTATTGAATTTTTTGGCACTAAATTGGCCAAGGATTGTTCATGATTAAAGAAATATACTCACTAATCCAATTTCCATTTACATTTCACTAGGATCCGGATCTACCCGAATTAACTGGTGAGACGAATCTCACAACGTTAACAGTTCCCACCAATTTGCAGGCCGATACCGACAGGACCTATGGGATTAAGGCTATTCTATATCTACTTATGGCAGTCAAGAGTGGCCCTATCGGAATCCGCGCCAGGATGAGGACGTGGAAATACCCAGTCTAGCAATAAAACGAGAGCCAGGACGGAACCCGGCTCGGGAAATCCGTCACCAGGCAGAAGTCGCTCTACAACAATTTGAGCACCTAGAACGGAAGTTTCGGTGGAAAGCCAGTATCCAACGCAGGCGTCTGGCAAGGATAAATTCAGACATCGCAAGCGGTCGGATTCCCAGTTCCAACGGTTACGTCCCGGAATATGGAGTGTCGTTCAATCCAGATGATCCGGTTCAACTGAAAACCGATGCCCCAGTACACCTATCAGTACCAAACCAAATCGTGCAACCAGACCTATTGGAAATCTTGTCAAATCGATCAACAAAAGAGCACTCCTATTCTCGACGCCCTTTGATGCGAAAGTCTGCCCACGAGAGGTATCGGGAAAATTTATGAAGTGGACTCAAATTTAATGAAAAAATGTAGTATTAGGATAAATGTTTTCAGTGTTATTGTTTTTGTTTTGTATTCCAATCGAAAATGTAACCTCTAAGTAAGAATTAAATAATATTATGAATTAATAATCACTAAATAACGGTATAAAATTAAGTAATATTATGAATGAATAATCATTAAATAACAAAATGAAATTAATTGATATTATGAATTACTAATCATTAAATGAACAAAACGGCCAGCTAATCATATCACATAAACGTGGGATAAGAAGCGCTAGGAGTTTTCTTTATGTTATCTATATCGTGAAATTATAGTTCACATGATGGTTTAATAATATTTGAAATTCAGCAATGGATGTGATTCAGTCAATCGGACAAGAGTTGAAGAAATTACGACAGGAGAATATGGAGCTTCAACAACAACGAGTTCAATTAGTCTGAGAACTCCGACGGGTCAAAGTCACCTGGATGGAACCCTCACGGATGAATCAAATTTATCAGCGCCTTACCGCGGCCTAGCGGGGATGTAAGGAGGAAAAGACACTGAACCAGGCCCAGAAAATTCAGATTCGAGGAATGGGGGTCGCGTTGTTGGCAAGTCAAGACTGGAGTGCAGTAACTTACTCCTTGGTATTTGCTCCGGCACAACTCGTCTACCGTGACCAAGGTCGTTCCGAGAAACCAAAGGGAAAACCAAAAGCCCATTACAGGCCAGGTCGAGCCGAAAAGGAGCGTAGACGACTCCAGCAACCAAAAGACAGCCAATAAAAATTGTGTGTAATATTAAAATAAATGTTTGAGTTAATTCTTTAATCGTTTTATTTCGAGAAAATTCATTGTGAAGCAAGAAATAGACTGAATAATTAAAGATGCAAAGAAATTAAGGGACCTAAAAGAGCAAGTCGATCATACACCTTCTAACGGTAGCTCACTGAACCCCGCTGTAAATCGGGCCTTAGTAGATTTAGAAATAAAGCTCACCAAGATCATTGGTTACATTACCAACTTGCCTGGCAACGGGTAACCAAGAAAGGTATTGTATGTAAAGGGGTCAAGGTTAGAAACCACTAACCCCACATATAGATGACATTTAAGATGATGATGAAATTATTGCTCTAGACCGCAGTGAACCTACAACAGACAATAATAATGTTGTAAGTGGTGCAGATGAAATGTATATAGAATAGAAGAACAAAATAAAATGTGAACAAGCTAAAGTGGGATTTGAAATTTGAATAAATTATTTGAGGCCACAGAAAGAATTAACGATTTTTATATTATTTTTGAGAAATTGGAAAAGCTTTGCATTTAAAAACATTTGGAATCAAGTAAATACACAAAAATAAGTGACTTTATAACAAAAAAATAAAATATCATTTATTAATTTGGGTTTTTGAATTTGAATTTTTTGACTTTACATTTACTACTGGTTTAATCGGGAAATTTGTTTATCTTATCTTTTTCAAAATTCTCGGTGCCACTTTGTTCAGGTAAACACTGTTTAACATAAAATAAAAGAGAAAAAATTATTTAAATTATATTGTATTTTGTTTAAAAGCTTTAATAACGGCGGAAAGATTAAATTCGTTGTTAAGATAATTATTAAATAATATTTTTAGAAAATTTTAATACTAAACAATCAACAAATTTTACAAAAATGCCACAAGCACATCATCGAATAAAATCTGAATATGCAAAATCTTTTAAAACATTTTCAGATTCTGCACAATCAGAATATTCGGAAAATGTAAAATTTCGACTGGCACGTCGCAATCAGGAAGTATCACATCAGCCATGGGCGTGGTTGGATGTTGATTTAAGTGAAAATGAAAGCGAAGAAAATTCCGCTAATAATCATATCCTTAATGATAAAAAACAGTCTAACAAAGTTAATTGTATTGAAATTTCTGATTCCAGTTCCACTGAAACCAACTCAGATTTTGATGCATCTGGGTGAGACAAACTTTTTTTTAAAGAAACAAGTTTTAATATACACAAACAGTGCTGTTGATAGGCCAGATAATTTTTCTCAATTTAATGAACAAAAACTACTTGAGGACCTAAAAAAGAAAGCCATTGAAAGGGCGATGGAAATGAAATCGGGGCAGCGAGGTTTGAATTTTTATAAATGAATTATTAGTAAGATAAGTATCGAGTTGAAAGCAAACTATCGACAAGAAAATTTTAATATAATATAATTTTATTATAAAAAGATTTGGATAATGATTTCTAAACTATTATGTTACATTTTCAAATTATTAATAATTTGTCGAAATTGTTTTTGAAAACATTTAGAGCAGCGATGACCTACATTAGAATGGTGACATGGATTTAAAGGTTTCTCGAATGTCAAGTTATAAATTTAATTTGTTTCCATGTTCAATCGAATTAAATGAAAATTTTTATTTGTATGTTGTATTAAAATATTTTATCAATTTTTCAGTGTAAATTCAATAAACAGAACAAAATATGGAAATTAATTCACTAATAAAAATCTTTTAAAATTCACAGTTAATAAGAAAGGAATTAATTGGAATTGTGTATAAAAAGCTGTCGAAGATTCGAGATGCAATCGCTAACAAACGGCTTTTTATAACCTAATTTTGAGTTTTATTAATAAATAATAACGGTAGAAAGCCGATGTGAGCTCACTGACTCACTACTAGTTATCGCGTACCTGCTCCCTTCACCGGGAAGTGATAATATATAAAATAAATTATTTTAAATTACCCGCAAAAATGTTTTAAAGCATAATATTGATTTTAAAGTTCAATGTGCAATTTTGACTATATTCAAGGAGCTTTTAAAT
Organism: Schmidtea mediterranea; assembly: GCA_022537955.1. Lineage (NCBI taxonomy): Eukaryota > Metazoa > Platyhelminthes > Tricladida > Dugesiidae > Schmidtea > Schmidtea mediterranea. Next base: position 203,845,639 of record CM039680.1, on the reverse strand, counting down.
AGAATGCTCCTTTTACACCATAACAAAGTCCTAATATTGATTTTTGAGTTCAGTGTGCAACTTTTCGTGTTTTGTTTAATCGCACTATAGCGTGAGGGTTTGAGATTATTCAAAAATTCTATTTGCAAAAATATAAAGATTTTTAGTATGGCTTTTTAGAATTTGGTTGCGTGAAATTTAAATTTTTGAAGGAGAAAATTCTTTTTTTAGAAAAGATTCCTTGTGTATTTTAAGATATTTTTTTTTCAAAATATAGATAACCTCAACTCCTACAACTTTGATGACTTGATGATTTGGTTTATGATAGTCAAAATTATGAAAAACCTTATTAATAGATAATGCGGTCGAATTTGGCTCCCAGACTCCATGTGGCCCATTGATTAAACAACCCAAAACATCACAAATTAACTGGATCAGTCATTATTCACGCTGTTAAATGGATTTATTCTACTCAGATAACACTTCGAGCGGTTGATCCATTGAGTAGAGCAGTGACTTCTTTGGCTTCTCTTAAGTTTTTGGGTTTTCACTATTCTTCTCTTCGTATTTTGTTTTTACTATTTTTATTTTGTTGCTCACTTCTGCTTTCATACCATTTTGTCGACAAGCCAGCTATTGACTAAATCCCAGTATTTGAGACATTAACAAAAGTTAAAATATTATTAATGAATAATATTGATAATATTAATATTGTACAGTGTTTTATTACGAGTCTAAATGTTTAAAAAGTTCAAGTGCAAAAATAAAGAAATCAATTTATTTTTATTAAAATTAAAAATATTGAAAATCAATATTTCTTGAAATACTTTTAGCCATTTTAAGGACCGTGCATTTCTGGGTAAAACAGGATAGTTAAAATCTGTCAAACAAATCATTTCAAAATTTCACAGCGTAAGAAAACGTAAAATATATTTTTTACGAGCACTTATACCAAATAATCACTAATATTATTATTATTCTGAGCCGCATTAAAACCATATTATCCTATTTATAAGAGACATTGTATTTTCTACAAAATTTGACTTTGAATCAGATTTATTTATGGTATTCACGAGTTGTCGGCACAGCCTTTTTCAAGTGGAAATTCGCAAATACCATAAATAAATGTGATGCTTAGTCAAATTTTGTAGAAAATACAATGTCTTTTATAAATAAAAATAAATCAGAGCTGAAAACCAAAAAAAGTCCTTATATCATATTATGCTAGTTATGTTAATTATTTAATAAAATGTGAGTCCTTAAAATCCGAAATAAAATTGAATTACCCTAAGATGAGTCGAGAGTTTAAATATTTATTCTTGGTGAACTGTGATCTACTATGCCGTTGTAGGGAAATGATTAAAGGTAAAGGATTAATGGAACGTTTATTTTCCTGTTTTAAAGGTAAAGGTCTTCATAATGAGTATTTTTCAATTTTATCGAGGAAATTTGAATTTACCATTTTTATCAGACCCTCAGACTAATGAATCGAACAATCTTCTTAGACGTCCTCGCCATCCTGTGAAAGGTAACTCTAAAACATTCCAACGCAGTAATAGCTCAGATGGGCATCGAAACAAACCTAATAGGAAACCTCCGCAAGACTTATGTTCGATTAACCGTGATAAATTATTTCTCTCCTACGGCTGGGGCTCCCAATCATCTGAAAGCAGTCGAAAGAAAACCTTTAATATAAAGTCAGAAATTGATGTAAGTAATTTTGTAAATTAAATTAATTAATTAATAAATAAATATGTAAATTAATTAATTAATATAATTATATTCATATTGATTAATTAATCTATATTTGATTTCTGATTGATAAAATCATTAAATTGATTAAATACCCAATCCTGTTTTTACACGGTTATTAATATTTAATAGTTTTTTAATATGCAGTTACTTTTGTTTTAGTTGATCATTTTAGTAAAAAAAAAAAACAATGACGAGAAAACTCTGATTTTGTTGCATTATGAGCGTTTGTTTATGAAAATGGGTAAAGTTTATTTGGAGTATCAAACGGTAGAACGACTTGGAAAGGCTTTCGGGAGTGTGCAAATACTACGTGAACCAACCAGCACAATCGGCGGAGCTCAATACCAATGATTTGGGCTTTTTCCATTCCCTCTCCAGCAGGATAGAAAAGTCTACTAAAATGAAAATTGAAGTACTCTGGCAAAATATAGAAGATGTTCACAACTCATATGATGCAAGTGCATTGAAACGTTTGCGGAGGACGAAATAAGCTGTCATCCAAGAAATCATCAAAGCAAAAAGTGCATCCATCAACATTACACGTACTGGCGTTGGAAACGATTCTAGGAAACTATACCAACTATGAAGTATAATTATTGGATACAACATTTTTGGTGACAACTGGTATTTGCCTATAAGAAAAAACGATAAATAAGAACATAAGCAAATAAATAAAACAATTGGATACTAAACAATCTTCATTCAATTATAAGAACAAACGGTACATAAGAACATAATCATGCAGGCAATACTGTCTTTGCAATGCATATTAAACACTTCCAATAAATTCTGAAGTCCATCGTAGCTGTTTCCTTAACCAAATACGCAGAAAACTTGTGTTCATCAATGAATAGAGTTTTACAATAGCCATCCTTCTTTGCCTTCTTTTTGGAGGGAACGTGCAACATAAATTGGGATTGATGCAATAAATAAGCAGAATAAAAATATTCAATAATTATAATTCATATTTGGTATTATTTCCCAAAGCCGTTAGAAACTTCCTTTTTTGATTAATTGTATTTTTAACTTTTGTGTTTGGTTTATTCATTATACACGTAATCCCATTGACTAAAATTGAAAAATCCCGATTTTTTCTGGGGCAGAGGTAGTATGAAATATAAACGAAATGGCTGTTGATAGAATCTTTAACGAAGACGAGTTACTAGATATTGCACTGGAGAACGAAGACACTGAATCCACAAAGTAGCACTGATGAGGAAGAACAATCCTCACTAATAGCTAATTCAATTCTTGAAGGCCTTCAAATGGCAAATAAATTGGCAAATCATTTAATAACTAATGATAATATTACCAAACGAGCTGCGAAATTTCAATCTGATCTGAAATTTTGTATGGCTAGCTACAAGGAGCTGTACAGAGAACTTGGAGTACAACCAAAAATAATGGAATTTGCTATTAAAATAAGTAACTTTGTGTGTGAAACTGTCTCGGATAAACGATTAGCACTAACAGCAGTTGAAGTTGATGTACTAGGCATTTCCTCTGACTAAAGTGATTTTAAGCAACGCAGAAAAAGAGAACACGGCTACTATCTGAAACCGACAGAATAAAAATAATTAATATTAAAAACCATTTTTATGTTCCTAAATACAAATGGGATTTTTAAAATTTTTGTTTTAGAATTTTTTTTAAATCTGTATGAAAAATTTAATAGCCACATAAAATATGTTTATTAGATTTGTTAGATATAATTGTGAATATTGTGGATATATTTGTGAATATTATAGATATAATTGTGAATAATAACACAAACTAACACTTCCACCGTAAAAATAATTCTGAAAGCAACATAGTAATAAACTGTCTGTGTTCCATTAAAATGAAGCAATTAGCTGGAATGTAAATTTGTTTCCGAATTTCATAGAATATCAGAATGAATAAGTTTCATAAATAATATGATTTTAACTCATAATTGTTTTTCACAATTATATCCCTAATATTCACAATTATATCCACAATATGCGCAATTATATCCACAATATTCATAATTATATCCGCAATATGCGCAATTATATCCACAATATTCACAAATATAGCGACAATATTCATAATTATATCCACAATATTAACAACTATATCTACAATATTCACAACTATCCACAGTATTCACAAATATATCGATAATATTCACAATTATATCTACAATATTCACAACTATATCTAAAATATTCACAAACATATCCTCAATATTCATAATTATATCTACAGTTGCATAATTTATGGAAAGAAATAATTTGTAATTCTCTAAAACTTGTAAGTAATTATTAGTAAATTGTCAGGTTTATCCGTCGGCAGTCAGAGCGTCGAAATCTCGAGATTTGACTAAGAAACAAAAAGAAAAATCGGCAAATAACCCAGATTTGGGACTACCGAAAACTGCGATGCCTGGGAAATCAAGCAATATTCCCAATTCTAGTCGGCGCAGCATTGATGTGGATAACCGCGCGGCAATGGAATGGCTATCGGAGTACCAATGCAGATTCCCAATATACGATAACGAGGTGTACAAGCGCGGATTGGCTAACCTTGCTCCTCGTGGTCAATTCGCCCGATTAGATACACCTCGTACTTGCAGGATTTGATTCCACACTGGCCTTTTATTTTGTCGTTCAAAATTATTCAATATTTCTCCAATAAGAGCAAATATATTTCCCCTTGATTGTTTTTGATTTGTCTTTTCTGTGCTCATTCATTATATATATATATATATATATATATATATATATATATATATATATATATATTGTATATTTATCATTACTAATGCAGTTGTGGTTTCGGCTTTGTAATGTTAGATTTATTGTATTCCTATCAGATTTTTAACTTTTTTTTCAAAAAATGCTTGTTATTTATGTTAGTCGGCGTGACCCTAGTATTTATTGCATCCATTAAAATAATTCCTTAATTCAAAATTTTATTTATATTGTTAAGGATACCTAAATAATGAAATAAAATAATTAATAAACACGTAAAATGATTGGGGGAAACAATGAGAAGTGAGTAAGATGTGGTTCTGGAGCCTCATAAAAAGAGAATGAAAAAGAAATGTTGAACAACGAGAAAGGAATAAGAGAAAATCAATAAAAACAGACGATTAAATCAAAGAAGGTCATTTATAATTAACAAGTGCAAATTTTGGAAAACAAAAACAAAATTCGCACATCATCTTGAAAGCCCTTTCAAGATAAGGGAAGAAATATTGTTTGAAAATCCGGGAAACGGCATCTCCAAAAAATGATTTATCTGGACAGCTGTCAGTTATCATGGTGGCCCAAAATGAATTAGCGTTAAAAGATATCAGAAATTCTATTCGACATCAGTAAGTGTTACTGAATGATGGAGTATAAAAAGAAAGCGCAATTGAAATCAACAACACAAAAAATTAAGAGAAAACTTGCGAAAGGCCAAAACTACGAAAAACAAAAAATTGCGAGACAAGAAATTTGCAGGAGACAAAGAATTGCAGAAGCTAAAGAAAGACAAAAAGAAATTAAAGAGAAATTTGAAACAGAAATTAAGCAAGGTCAAAGCAAAGCGAAGCAACTAAATCAGAGTTACCGATCTCAGAAACCCACCGCAGTAGTCAGGTGATTGTAAAGCTAATTGATCCGAAAAGTGCTATTCTTCCCGAAGGGTCGCAATAAGCACTAAGTGTGATCGATTAATAATTCGCTGTGTCATTTTAAAGTGGAGATAAAGTTTTATCGTTTGGAAGTCGTTACTGTTGTTTAAAGCACGCTTGGAGTCAGATCGACAATAAATTCTATTCGAATTCACTGACAACCCCAACAAAATGACAATATTAAAACAACAGGATTGTTTTACGTATGCAAAATCAACCAACGGTTGATTCTCCAAACATTCTATTTTTTATGGTAAATATTTATATTATAATTATATTTACATATAAATTGTTAAAACATTTTTTTTGGGGTTAAGTAAAAATCAACGTTAGAGAATGGAAAAATTAATAAATGCAATGAAGTAATAAAAGTACACAAATTAATTTAAAAATTATTGATCGGGGAAAATGGGTATAGTTGAACGCCTAATCATGAGACCAGTTGCCCATGGTTAATGGGATTTGTGAATTTTTGTTTCCATTTTCTGTTTGACTGAATCAATGAGATTGCGATTATCCTAACTTAACCAATCATTCATCAATAAATCCCAATCAACCAATAATTTATCAATAAATTCTTATTCATCAATAATTGAATTAACATGAAAATATCAATCCATTTACTGTATAAAACAATTGAAAATCATTAACACAAGAATGGTTACATTAGGATAACAAAAGCTGTCTGACAGTAGTCCAGAGTATAGATATGTACAAGTGAGCGATCTGCTGGCGTCAGGTAGAATAGAACATAAAAAGAAAGTTCGCAATAATTGATTGGTCTATTTGACCATGGCTCTGCCTTTGACACTGGTCATTGGACGGTATTTCTGATTAGCACAATGAACTGAGTTGATATCATTGTCATTGATAAGGATCACATCCTGACCACTGGATATGCTGTGTTCAAGAAGGAACAGTTTCTCTTGGTTCAACAAAGCTCCACTGGTTCGATCGAATAAAACAGTTTTGTGACGATTTGTAGGAGCAATAGATTCATTCATATTTGGTAATATTCCTCGAGTAATTGAGGAGCTTGTGGCAGATGGCAATGTTCCGCTGTATATCAGAAGGTCATCAACTAATATAGAAAAATCCTTGACTCCTCGAGACGGAGTTTTGCTGTAATTCCAAATCTTTATCATCGAAACACAAACAGGACGATCAAACACGAAAAAGATTCGGTTGAGGCAACCTGGCAGAATGGGTGCTAGCCACATATGCTTGGCATCGTACGAATCATTAATCCCATCTACCAACTTATCTGGAGTCCTCACATCTAAATTGCTGAATGTGCGCTGATTTTTGGGAGTGAGAGAATTCACGGAGTCTGGGTAAGCATACACCTGAAAAAAGAAATTCATTTGACTATTTATGATGATCGACACACTGCAGTAATCCTTTCTTCGGAGAGATTTTTAAAATGTACAAAATTGCACTTGTTAAATAATCGATTAAATTCAAATTTAACATAGAATTCTAAATTCAATCCAATATTACACAAAATTCACTTGGGACAAGTTTCATTTCTTTAAAAAAAATTTTAAACAACGAAAGTTTCTTTAAGAAACATTAGAACTAACGGATATACTCACGTAGTATAGGTTGTGTTATTAAATAGCATAGTCAAATCAGTTAGCCACCAATTATATGGACCATTTTATTATTTAAATGGTTTCAGTTTCTGATTTATATAAAATCAATAAATTCAATTATACATTTTAAAATAAAATAAATGAAATTTGATTTACTTATTAATTGCATCAAAAACATCACTTGAACATTCAGAAATTGACAATTGGTCATTATAAACTGTAACATTTTGATTTCATTATTTTATTTCAGACACTTTATCTTTTATCATAAATAAGTTATATAACTTTATATAATATAAATTTATATAATCTATATAACTTACTCCTTTATCCGACAATTTAAAAATAATTGTCTAAAATCTGACCTTGATGAGTGCGAGAAAACGTCATAATGAGTGACACATCTTTATTTCTCGTTTCACATGCATATACATATACGTATGCACATGTGCCGGTCAGTGGAGCAAGGTATATATATATATATATATATATATATAAAAGGAATAAAAAACAAGACTTAAGACAATAATGTAACAAATTATATTAAGATAAAAATTAAAAACTTATTTTAATTAAATTTAAATATTTTAATCTGATGCATTGGTATTGTTTAAACGGGTTTTATCGCTTTTTTTCTAAAATTCAAATATGTTTTAAGGTTTTTTTATTTTTTTACTCAGCAATTTTAATCGCGCAAGCTTTTTAGTCCCAATACAAAAAATGTGTGAGCAGAAAAATCATTAGAAATATTTTTGGGTAAAAAAAACTAGATGATAGAGGTGAAATTTCGATAATAAAGAAAACCAAAACATTTACAAGACAATATAATGAATAATATTTGAAGTATGGTTTTATAAAGATAAAAGATTCCCACCCGCCCATCCCTATTAGTATTGTTTTTGGTGGTAGACTTATAATGATTCAATGAAACTTTCTAAAATGCTTCGTCATTTGAGTACCAATCACCCTGGTTTAAAAAACAAATCACTGGAATTTTTTGAGAGAAAATAACAAGAACTTTCGTTTATTTCAGTAAATGAAAATGCTTAGTTTTAATTTTTGTTTGAAGTCATCAAATTGATTTATTTTGCTTCATGGTTTTTTAAATTTTGGGATTTTTGGAGTTTTTGTCGATGTGAAATTAGAATTTGCGGATTCTTTTAGTCAATTTGAATTTAAAATAAACATTTTTTTTGGAATTACGGTCATTTATTAAAAACTGGAATATTTCTATCGCCGAATTGTACTGAAGCATATGGAGAAATAAAAACGGATTTAAAAGATATATATCTCATATTTTATAATGAGCAAATGGTAGCAATAGAAGAACATACAGTTTTGTGGACTGAAGCGCAAATGAATTCCAAGGCGAACCATGAAAAGATGACTCAAATTATACTTGAGAAAATAAATTCAAGAACCATGTATGTTGCATTTCAAGTATTTATTCCTTTGTATATGCCTGGACGTACAACGAGTATGGTTCTTAATTCTAATAAAACAATATTACAATGCCAATTTATGAAGGTTATGCACTGCGTCATGTAATTGACAGAATCGATTTATCTGGCAGATATTTGTCAGATTATTTGATGAAAATACTGACCGAAAGAGGGTACTTTTTCACTACTAAACAATTATTATGTTCATTTGCAAAGCGAAAAGGACTCGAAAATGTTAATATTAACCAATTTAAGAGATCTACATAATGATTTTAAATGTTGAAAAGTAGAACCTATGGAAAACGCGGTTCATCCATTTAATATATAATTTGCATCAAGAGCATATCTTATTATTTTTATATTTACTTTTTGATATTTTAATTTATTCTGCTACCTAGAAAACACCGTTTTATAATAATAATAAAAATAATAATAATAATAATAATAAATAATATAATAATAATATAATAATAATAAAAAATAATAATAATAATAATAAATAATAATCATAATAATAATAATAACAATAATAATAATAATAATAATAATAATAAATAATAACAAAAATAATAATAACAATAATAATAATAATAATAATAATAAATAATAACAAAAATAATAATAATAATAATAATAATAAATAAATAATAACAAAAATAATAATAATAATAATAATAATAATAAAAAAAAAATAATAATAAAAAATAATAATAATAATAATAATAATAATAATAATAATAATAATAATAATAATAATAATAATAATAATAAAAATAATAATAATAATAATAACAATAATAATAATAAATAATAATAATAATAAATAATAATCATAATAATAATAATAACAATAATAATAATAATAATAATAATAAATAATAACAAAAATAATAATAACAATAATAATAATAATAATAATAAATAATAACAAAAATAATAATAATAATAATAATAATAAATAAATAATAACAAAAATAATAATAATAATAATAATAATAATAAATAATAACAAAAATAATAATAACAATAATAATAATAATAATAATAATAATAATAATAATAATAATAACAAAAATAATAATAACAATAATAATAATAATAATAATAAATAATAACAAAAATAATAATAACAAAAATAATAATAATAATAATAATAATAATAATAATAATAATAATAATAATAAATAACAAAAATAATAATAATAATAATAACAATAATAATAATAATAATAATAATAATAATAATAATAATAATAATAATAATAATAATAATAATAATAATAATAATATAGTATCTACCTGTTGAGGGCTGATAGAAATGCTCTGACAATGCTGGTCATAGATCTCAATACCATTCAAGCCGACATAATACAAGTCGTTCCAAGAACTGAGAATGTTGAATTGATAAACAAAACCACATGGTAAATGGTTATATTGAATAAGATCTTCAGGAAGCGCCACGTTGGTTTTAATGTGTATTTCCTGAACAAAATCATATTGAACATGCCCAGGTGCTCGACGAATAAAATATCCTTCATCCGAGGAAACTCGTTTATCATTAATCCATAGATGAAGGATCTTAACGCCTCTATAAGAATCTTCCAGCGATTTATTATAATTCCAAATGCGAATGGAAGATATCCTGAATAAGAATATCCAGTAAATTTTCCAAAGAATCATTACAAAATATCTTGATGAAATAATCGAAATAAAAATAACAATGAGATCATGATTAATAATGCGTATGAAATATGGAGTATGATCCCCGTTGAAATTTACAAGTATCTCTATGAAAACTGTTAGTACCTATAACATTCAATTCTTCTGTTATCAAATCAATTACTCAGACTAAATATAAATCCAAAATTATATTTCATTAAACATATTCTTGGGACATTTTCTTTTTAAAAATTTTAATTTCAACCAAATATCAATATACCACATTCATACTTGAATTGCAATTTTATTAAAAACTATTTTATTTCAAAAATTAAAATTAAAATATTCATTTTAATTCTAATGTATTTTAAATAATTTAAGTTTCACTTTTAATTTAACAAAATTTAATCATGAAATAATTTTAATTTAATATTTTAATTTTAACTCCTCACAAACACAAAAGGGTTTCCATCTTGTTAAATTGTATAAATTAATGCTAAGGCACGAATGACTACGAATTACATTTTTACATTAAATTTAACAGAATTATCTCGGAAATGGTTAAATCTACAAGTATATTTATATTGCTACATTTATATTACTGAATTTTATTATACCCACAAATCTTATCTGCATCAATGGTTATCAGATTTTAATTGTATTGTTCCCCAGCCGACAACGCATTTAGTAACATTTGACGATAAATAAGGCTTGTTGTGAGATAGTATCATAGTGACAAGAATTTAAGTTCGACTAAAGCAGCTTAACTAATTATGAATTATAAATTTGAACATCCATTTTCTTGGTTGTTTCTGCTTACCGCTTGCCAACACCTCGAGTACCACGGTTTGAAAACCGCTGATCTACACGACAGACAACCAAGAAATATTCATTGTTGTTTATTATTATAACAAAGAAACCATTATATCTGTTTTTGTGTGTATAAGTAACACACGACCATAGGAGTTTTATATTACTTGTTCTGACACCGTTTAAATGAAATTAAAATAATTAATTATTTGTTAGGGTACGAGCGCCGGGGGTCTCATAAACAGAATTCATCTGGCTTTAGGTTGAATTCTGGTTTTAAAAAAAAAGAAATTAAATGTGGCATATTTTTGGTTTTTATCTCCATGAAAATTTTATTTCTACTCTTTCATATTTGAGTAATAAAAAATGTATTTCATAATTTGTTAGGAAGTAACAGTTCATTTTCTTCAATTTTCCAACAATTTGGGTTCAAATATTATAATAAAATTTGTGTTTTGGAATTGTGAAATTGGAAATTAGGATAAATTTTTTATGGTTTTTAAAAATATATAATGTAGAATTTTATATAGAAATATATAATGAAATGTAAAGCGTGATTTAAAAAATGTAAATATTGAAGGTCGGAATTAAATCTGTAATTGAAAAATAAAGGCTAAGTAATTTGTGATTTATTAACGTTTGAACCTCCTCAAAAATGGAAATCAAACTTCGGATAGTCAAATTAAGTCTTTGGAAAGGATAAGAGAATATTCGGTTATTAAGGATATATTTACTAAAGCCGGAGTATATTATTCTTGGATTAAAGATAAAAATTCCAAGCTTAATTATACATTAACATTTTATTTCTACTCTTTTGTAATGTGTAAGAAGATTAAAATAACAATATGTGTGAAGAATTAATTAATGGCAGGCAGACAATATATGCTATATATACTAGATGTATGTCTACAGCACATGCCTCGTTGGGATAAATAATAAACAATGATGCAATCTGAGGAACAGACAATCATAAACATTAATTATAATTAAATCTCACAGGTTGATACAATATTTTTAATACTTTCATCCATTTGCTTAAAATAATAATAATTCTTTAAATAGTTTGAAATTTTGAAAATTCCACCATGATATGGTTCTTTATGAATTTCTAATATAAATTCAATTTTTTCACGTTTGATGGAATATAAATTTTATGTTTATTAGTCATAAGAATGCCATTATCTATGTAAAAACATTCCTTGTTTCTTTTATCAATATCTTCTTTTAATTCATTTATTTCTTTCGAATTACTTTGCCATTTGAAAGTTTGATCTTCTGATGACATTGCTAATATTAAAGTTTTGATTTTCTCTGCATTGGCATCTATGTAATTCATTTGACACTGTGTACAATTCCCAATATTAAGTCGTGATAGTGCATCTGCATTATTAAGTTTCTCACCTTTGCGATATTCTAATATCATATCCAAACTACTTAAAAAATTTATCCAATTTTGAAATTGAGTTGTAATTGGCTTTTTTGTTTTTAACATAAATGTGATAGCTTTATGATCAGTCCTGAAAATAAACTTCTTTCCATACAGACAATGTTAAAATGTTGAGAAAAATAGAAAACGGATATCCAATTTCATGTTTCATATTTTTTGACCCATAAGAAATTATCTTTTCTTCATTATTGTCACCTTTTTGGCATAAAACAGCACCTATACAGTTGAAACTAGCATCCTTATCAAAAATAAAGGTTTTATTAAAATTTGAATGGCATAGTAATGGTTCACTGGTCAAACTATGTTTTAATTTACCAAAAGCTTCTTCACATTGTATTGTCCAAACAATACTTTTGTTTTTACCACCTATCAAAGATTCTAACAGTCTAGCTATCTTTGAATAATTTTGAATAAATTTTCGATAATAATTACATAATCCTAAAAACCACAGTTAGGCTGTTTCACGTTTTTAATTGTTTCAATTTTGGAATTATCCGTCTTAATACCTTTATCATTAATTATGTGACCCAAAAACTTCAATTCAGATACTACAAACTTGCATTTATCTGGATTGATTTTAAGTCCAGATTTTCTAATTCGAAGAAAAGTTTATTAATTCTATTTTTGTGTTCCTCAATTTATTTTGAAAATATTAAGATATCGTCTAAATAAACTAGTGTTTCATTCCACATCATATCCCCAATAATTAATGCCATTAGTTTTTGGAAAGTCAAAGGTGCCACAGTTATTCCAAAAGACATCCTATTAAAGCAAAATTGACCCTGTCTCGTAGAAAATGTGGTTTACAATTTACTTTCCTCGTCCAATTCAATTTGGTAATAACCATTTCCTAAATCTATTGATGAAAAATATTTTCCCTATTCAGAGAATCTAACATTTCGTCAACACTTGGAATTGGAAAAGCTTGTCTAACCGTATTTGAATTTAAAATTCTAAAATCTAAACACATTCGTATGTCAGAAGTTCCCTTTTTATGCACATACACAATTTGGGAATTCCAAGGTGATTCACATTTCTCTACTATTTTATTTTCGTCCAAATTTTCAAAAATTTCTTCTAACTTTTCTTCATAGTGCATTGGTTGTCGCCGGGATTTAATTGGTACTGGGCCACAATTCGTTTCTATTCGGTGTTTTAAAATATCTATTTGTCTATATCCCATTTATTACACATAAAAATATCTGTAAACTGTATGTCAATTTCATATACTGGATTACAACTTTCAATTTTTATTACCTCATCTACAGTTTTATTATCTTTCTTATTATTGCAGCCAAATTTTGATAGCAAACTGAGGATATTATCATTACTAATCTCAACTAACTTAATATTTAATTTATTTAATAAATCTATTCATATAATTACTTCTGGGTATGTTTCTTGAGCTACAAAAAATTGGCCGATTATTTTCTTACAATTAAATTCTATTTGTAAAGAAACTCTTCCTAGAATTCCTAAAATACTACTGTCGGCGAAAAATTTTTTTTTCATTCGCTAATGTACATTACATTCGACTTTTCAACAATCAATTTAGAAATAACACGTATTTTTGCACCTGTGTCAAACAGTGAATAAAAATATTTGGGCATTTATGACGCATGTGACCAATTTCGTGACATGAATAGCATTGAATATTTGAACGTATTTCTGAACTTCTATTTTGAAAACTGGTTCGAATTGGTTGTCTGCTGTTTAAATCTTGAGTGAAATTTCTTCTTCCTTGAAATTGATTTCTTGGTTTTCGAAATTCGTTTTTCTATCAATCTGATTTTTATTCCTGAAATTTCCATTTTTTAAAAGTTATTTCCGACAGCTGCCACTTGTGTTTTCGAATTATCTTCATCCATTTTTGCAATATTCTTTTGGTATATTTGTTTGGCGTTGGACCTTTCTGTTCTGATCCTCCATCATGTTTCGCTTCCTATTTAGTTAATTTTTCTTTAAAAAAATCTTCCGTAATTTCGTAATGTTTTATTTCACGTTTTTCTTCTGCACTGTCAAGGAAATGTTTTAGAAAAAAAGATGTCAACTTTGGCATTGTTAATTTGTGCTTCAAGATCTTCTGGACACCTTTTTCTATCTTATTGATATAGGTTTCTGCATCATCTTCTCTTTTTCGATAATTTAGTAAATTTTCAAGATCAATAGCTTGATTTTCTTCAAAAGCTAATCTTAACCTTTTCAAATAATCTTCATCGAAAATTTTGTCATATTTGTTGCGACAATTTTCATCCAAATATGCTCGACTATCACTTTTCTTTGGCTGTTGTTCAATTGAATTATTGAAAAATAGGATTCAATTTTGTCGATAAATTCATCCAGGTTATATTCAATTGAATATACCTTTGGCTGTGGAAGGATTCGCAGTAATTCTTGAGTTGAAAGCGTGGTCACCATGTAAGAAGATTAAAATAACAATGTGTGAAGAATTTATTATATATATATATATATATATATATATATACTACATGTGTGTCTACAGCACATGCCTCGTTGTGATAAATAATAAACAATGATGCAATCCGAGGACCCAGACAATCAAAATAATCAATGAAACATGCAGGCTATCATAAACATTAATTATAATGGTTTACATATAGGGGACAGGGAAATCAATTATCTCAATACAATTACATCACATAATGAATTAGAAACAATTTTGTTTTAATAATTAAAAAGAACTAGAAAATCATAATTTGAATTTAGTCCAACAGACAAGAGTGTCTATAAAATTCATCAAATAGTGTAATGACAGCGAAAAATTAAGGGATTATTATCTTAAAAAAATATACATAAAATTGCTATTTCTTTTAAAAAATACTTTTCAATGATTTATTGAAAATTTCCTATCTATTAAGACTTAACAGGGCATTCTGATATTGCAAACGACGACTTTTTGGAATACATTATAAATTTAGTTAAATCCGACTATTTATACAAGCTCGGTAAAGCGAAAATCTATCGAATTTTATTCCAATTTTGTTTGAGGCATGAAGAAAATAGGCAAATTTTTAAAAATAATAATAAATAATATTAATAATAAATAATAATAATAAATAATAATAATAATAAATAATAATAATAAATAATAATAATTAATAATAATAATAAATAATAATAATAATAATAATAATAATAATAATAATAAATAATAAATAATAATGATAATAATATTAATAATAATAATAAATAATAATAATAATAATATTAATAATAATTAATAATAATAATAATATTAATAATAATAATAATATTAATAATAATAATAATAATAATAATAATAATAAATAATAATAATAATAATAAATAAATAAATAATAATAATAATAATAAATAACAATAATAATTAATAATAATAAACAATAATAATAAACAATAATAATAAATAATAATAATAATGATAATAATAATGATAATAATAATATTAATAATAATAATAAATAATAATAATAAATAATAATAATAATTAATAATAATAATAATAAATAATAATAATAATAATAATAATAATAATAATAATTAATAATATTAATAATAATAATAATAATAATAATAATAAATAATAATAATAATAATAATAATAATAATAATAAATAATAATAATAATGATAATAATAATATTGTTAATAATAATAATAATAATAATAATAATAATAATAATAATATTAATAATAATTAATAATAATAATAATAAATAATAATAATAATAATAATAATAATAATAATAAATAATAAATAATAATAATAATAATAATAATAATAATAATAACAATGAATAATTTCTCACCTAGATGCAGATTCAATAGCAACCGTCAGGCAGTGGTCCTCATTGCTATTAAATGGAGCGAGCCACATATGTTCATCGTTAGTTGTCAAATTCGTTCCATTGAAAATATTTTCAACTCGTCTCACGTCATCTCTCAATGCTTGCGTGTTGGTGGAAATGTTATCCATGTCGACGCTGATGGCATCTCCGTTATCGCCTACGAACTCCAGTCCTGTTAATCCGATATAGAAATTGTCACCCCATGTGTCGGCAAGGTTCAATTTAACCTTAATGATCTGTTTTTCTTCGCAGAATCGAACCGGTCTTGTGCTTGTGAATGGCCTATAGAGATTGGTGGATTGCTTGTTGGTTTCATCTGTTTTTCTCTCGTTTGTCGGTGACTGTTTAGCAGTTGGTGGTCGCATGGCGAGACTGTCTAGTAATTCCTTTGTCTCGTCAGACTGGCCAACTGGTGATTGGCCGTCGGTGCTTGCGTCATTATTATGACCCGAGTCGACAAACTCCTGATCATTCTGACCGATTCTATCCAATATCTGATCATCCGATGTAAACAAAATCACTTCCCCGAATTCTTCAATCTCACTGCAATGGAATGCTCTTGCTATTTCCCCTTTGAATATAACGGTTCCATTCAATTTGATCTCAACATCTTTTGCTCCCCTGGATGAATGGATACGAGATTTGTTATAATTCCAGATTCGTAATAGAGCCAAATCGATTTCCTTCTCAAATTCAATCTTTATGAAGTGATTCTGGCTGGCAGTGAACGGAGCTAACCACATGTGAACATCATCGTGGGTCTTATTAACACCGTCAAGCAGATTCGTCACGACTCTGGGATCAGTGCCATATCCGGCCAAGATATTGATATCAGGAGGATCGGCTGAGATGTTTCTGACTGTCACTCGTTCCCCAGTTGATGCGAACATTTCAATTCCCGTCAGCCCTACATAATGCGGATCACCCCATGTCGATAGGATGTTCATGACCATTTCCTTTCCTCTCGGCAATTCCGGGATCACAAATTCCTCCTCTATCTCCTGCTCTTCATCTAATTTCTGATTTCTTTTGATCTGATCAACATATTTATCCAGAATGTCTCCAGTATAGTCCAATGATAATCGACCCGCTTGGGATTTGTTGAAAAATTTCAACGACGACCAAGATTTCTCTAGATTTTCTGATTTATTCTTAGTTTCAAATGCTGATGTCGTTGTGGTTTCGAATTCGGCAATCAATTCTTTCAATTGATCTCTTCCACTGCATTCGTCCAATTCCGACCTGCGACCAAATCTCGCACTTTCTTTTCGATTTGAATTGCATTTTTCACTCTCCTCCATCAATAAATTATTGCTTATTCCCTCTAATTTCATTTCCAACTTATTCTCTGGCTTCCTTTCTGTTACCATTTCTTCGAGTTTATCCTCTAATTTCCTTTCTGACATTCCCATTCTAAATGTCAAATTCTGGGCATTCCTCAGCTTCTCCATTAGACATTCATCGTCATCTTCATCCGTCAAGTCCTCCTCAACGTTCACACTGATACTTTTGCTATTGACGATTCCGGAGCCGATTTCCAATACTGTCGGTGGATTGAAAACCTGATTTCCAAGTGCTTTATTGACGATTCCCGAACAAATAACTTTGCCAGAATATCTCAGTGAGAATTTCTGAACGCCAATTGATAAAGAATCGAGTGATTTGTTGAAATTCCAAATCCCAATGAACTGGACATCAGCAACAGATTGAGTTGACAACATAAAACAGATAGTTATCGGACGTGCACTGGTAAAATTGGTAGACCACATATTTTTCTCTTTTGCAGTGTCTTTTTTGTCATTGATTATGTTATTCAGTTTTCCCTCAACTCGCTCATTTGATTCGACGTTCATAATCATTATTCGTTGTTTATTGGAGTCCCAGAATTCAACCTCTGTCAATCCGACACGAGACGGATGGCCCCAATTACTCTCAATCGTTAATTCGAGGTCGACTTCACTTTCAATGTCAGTTTCGTAGACGGTTTCGATTTTATCCAGAGTACTCAACAACTTTTGTTGTTGATTGAAATTCATTTTCAAAACTCGATCGACGATCGCTTTAAGTCGTTTCTCGTTATCTGTATCATTTATGTCGACCAAATCAGCATCCATTTTCAATTCTAATGTCACAATTTTTGTATCTTCATCTTCCATATTTTCTAAACACTTTTCTTCTAATTGTTTGCTTTTGTTTATTTTCATTTGTTTATTTAATTCCTTTTCAGATGTTGTCTGTTTCTTATTGACTTGTAAAGAAATTTCATTTTTCGCTTCAAGATTTATATTGCTATTTATGATTAAACTTTCTCTTAGGCACCTCATTTCGTTCAACGACAATTCCATTGAAAATCCATTGAAATTATTTTTATCAAACTCGAATTCATTAACAGATTCATCGATAACATCTTCAAATTCCTCGAAATCATCTGAATAGTAATTGTTTGGTCTAACAAACATCTTATCCCCTCTTTCTGTTAAGAATCCGACTTTTGTCGCTGAACCCCATTTAGAACGCTCAATACCAGACTTGGCTCGTTCAGTAAAAGCTTTTCCCCGTTCTTCACACGTTTTAGATTTTCGGGGAGCTATTGCTGTGATAAAATCTTTCTTATCATTTGCGCCATTGAAATATAACGTAAACCCTTCCTCTAATTTCCCAACTTTATTACGTTTAAGATTTTGCTTTTTAATTATTTCTTGTAATTTTTGATTACGTAGTTTGCTATTTGTTAAATAATTCTGATATCTGTTCGGTATTTTCTCAACTGGATATTTCAGAGGTTGGTTCAGAGATTCATTTAATAAAGAGTCATCCATTAATCTAAAATTATGTTTAAATATATAAATATACATACATATATATATATATATATATATATATATATATAGAGAGAGAGAGAGAGAGATATAAATAAACATAAATGGTATTAGTGGCATTAATTAAAAATAATTAATAAAGTCAAAATTTAGGTTTTCTAAAAAATTATCTAAGAAACATTTTTAAATATTGTTGTTTCTATGTAAATTTTAACAATATTCAAACAATGATAACAAAGATCAATAAATATTTTACGTAATATTAAAATGTTTTTCACATTAACTGTTCAAAACTATTATAAATCAAATAATTAGTTCCATAAAGTTTATAAATTTGAGGGCTAACTTTATTGGTGATTATAATATTGATCTTTTTAACTAATATATTAATTCATTGAATATACTTAAATCTTTTGTTTTTTGTTCACATTTGACCTGTTTATTTTTAATATTTCAATTGTTATCATTATAAATATAGTTTAAAATTTTTTCTTAATTAAAGAAATAAATTGTTGGTCCAAAATGAAAATAAGTGAAATACTAACATTTATTAAAGTTGTGTATCCAATACAGGAGTGACTTTAATTTTGTTTAAACGTATTGGAAACACAAAACGAAAACCCAGCAAGAAGTTGATTTAAAATGTACATTACAACGACAAATAATAATATTAAAATATAAGGAAACAGACAAAAAAAACAGTTGTGCAAAAACTAAATTACGCAAAAAAAATTAAGCTTTACTGGTTTGGAAAGAGATTTGGGAGAAAAATAACAGCGGCAAAAACAAATCAATAAAACATAGCATAAAAGTTTCTATGTTAGCTCTAAGACCCGATAGTGCGTCAGGGTACTTATGGGTACTTATGGGTAAAAATTTTATATGAGTATCTAGGGAATGGCTAAAACCCCATACAGTACGCACATAACAATCATTACCAATAGGCACCCATCACAAGTTACGTTGGTACTGTGCACTAATGGGTGGAAGGTTAGCAAAAGGTGAGCTCCTCTAATGGAACTGCTAATGCCATAACCCTCCTTGGGTTCACGGTCTACCGTAGAAAGTTTATTGTCCTACTCGTTAAAGTACCATTCTAACTCTATTTTCAATGGCCTTGAAACAATGTGAATTTATGGAAAGAAACTAATTTAATACATTTATTCATAATTATAGCTAATTTATAAGTAAATAATCACGAAGGTGCAATAGGTTTTAAGTGTAGGATAACGTCAGCTTATGTCGAAAATGCTAGCAAACTGCCCCAACAGTCGGGATTCCTTGAGTTTTCTGATTCGGGCCCTCTCGTGCTTGCCCGGTCGCTGTTTAGCAGGTGGGGTCGCTTCCGAGTTGGCACCTCTGGTGGGTTTCTGGGTGTTGATATTTTGAAACTATATGGTTGTTACCCAGACAACCCCATACAAATATTTTTCGCTTACCACTCGGCACCCATTGCAAAGCAACGTTGGAACTGTGTTCGAGTGGATAGATCGTCCGCAAAAAGTGAGCGCTATTGCTAATGCTATAATTGACCGAACGATCCATGGGTCCAACGAGCTGCCGATAGAAGGCCTGTGCTCGATTTGTATTTTTAGGTCCCATTATTCTCCTAATTCCTTCAAATGTTAACATATACTCTCATGTCATTCGTTGTTATGTCCTTTCTCATAGTCCTTCTTATCGTCGTCCGTGTTGATGACTATTCTATGGCCTGTACACCCTTTGTTATGTTAAATATTCACACACTAGCTCTCTTACCAGGTATCCCTATTATAACTACAATGTTCTCTATTATTATTACTAGTATTATCATTGTTACTATTATATATATATATATTAACTTTTTTAATTGTTACCGCTATTACATTTATTATTATTCTTATTACTACCATTACCATTATATTTATTATTATTACTACTATTATTATTATTATTACTATTATTATTATTATTATTATTATTATTATTATTATTATTATTATTATTATTATTATTATTATTATTATTATTATTATTATTATTATTATTATTATTATTATTATTATTATTATTATTATTATTATTATTATTATTATTATTATTATTATTATTATTATTATTATTATTATTATTATTATTATTATTATTATTATTATTATTATTATCCTCATTATTATCATTGTTATTATCAAATTTTTAGTAGGGATCCTTCCTTATTCCTCATCTTTGTAAAAATTCTTTGCTTATATAAATATTTAGCCGTAATCCATTCTTTCGACAAAGTATTTTCCGTGAGTCGAAAAATTTGAGCAGCGATCCGCCCTTATTTTGTGGTTCCAAGAGAATATTATACTAACAATTAAACAACATTCCACTTTTACTTTACTATTTTTGATAAGTTTTTTAATTAATTCGGAAAATTTGAGCAGCGTTCCGCCCTTATTTTATAGTTTGTCGATAACTGTTTTAACTATTTCCGAAAATTTGCGCAGCGTTCTGCTCATATTTTTCGTTTCAATTCAACATTTATTTAATTCTTATATATGATTTAAAAACATTATTAATCTTTTTCCGATGGCTATTCATTTTAACTGTTGCAACGATTTCGCAATTTTCCCCGCTACCCGTTCCCTCTGTTTGTCCTTAAGATCTATGTATGTTCATTTCATAGTTAATGAGTGTCCACTGGACTACTCGGTGTTAGAGATTTTGAGCCGATTGTTGTTTAAAAAAAATTTTTTATGTCTATTTTTCAGAAAACGGATGATGAAGGATCAGCCAAAAGACTACTCCCTTACCTTCCAATTCCCCCTATATGCGGATAATATTGACGTTCCAGCTCCTGCGTTCTCACGCCGGAGCCTTCACGGGCACGAACTATTGGCGATTATACACGCACTTACACAGGTCGATGGTGTGTTTTATTTTACTGTCTTGCGATATGTCTTGGCTGTGGGCCGAAAAAGAAATAATAAATAAATGTTACCATTCTAGTTGAGTAAAAGTTTCGAGCATAGTACGGTTTATTCGACATGAAATATTTCACATAAATATCGGACGTCTATTGGCATCATCATTGTTCATTGCTTCATCCCAATACATTTAATCCAATTGGACAAGAAATTCATGCAGTATTCACTCATTAGCCAAATAATCCATTAAGTATCCATCTATCTCGCTTCACACATCAATGTACAGCAACTGAAAGTTTTCGTGTTCAGGCAAAACACTTACTAGTGTTAATTGCCTGAAAGCACGGCTCTCAGTTGCAACGCACACCAACTCACTTTAGACAGGAATCTTTTTTCTGAAAATTAAGACTGAAAATTTGTCAAAACACATCAGTATATATACCTATAATTTGGCCTTAACCTTGCATGTTAATTTCATTGCGATTAAACAAAATTCGACTTTGAAATTATTTGTGTTATCTAGATTAAATTTTATTAATTTCTTGATTTAAATGGGTAATTTATTTTTAACATTTTTAATTAAATTTATTCAGCCAAAAATATTTTATTTTTCTTCATTTAATTCATTAATTTTTTCTTTTACATAAATGGTCATTTTACGGTCAAATTTTCTTGTTATTATGTTATTTTTTAATTAAATTTCGTGCGGTTCTTGATGCATTTTGTATTTATTTTATTTTTCTTTTATGTTTTTGATTTTATATTTATTTATATTCCCTCAGATTTTAAAGTGTTTAGTTGGTGTTGTATATTGTATTTTAAGTTATCTTGGTGCTGGGTTTTTGTGCTGTATTACTGATGCATTTAAACAATTCTCAAGGCCATTTGTGTGCTGGCCCAACACATCTATTGCGGGAGACAGCTCTGGAGGAGGTGCCAAGGTAGAGGCCCTTTCCTCCATTTGAATCATATTGATTGCCGGAAACAGTTCCGTTTCGGCATACGAGGGTTTGGTGGCGAGATCTTTGTGGATTTGGAGTTTGGTCTCCAAGGCCGCTATGGTGCAGTCTTGTTGCCGAATTGTTACCTTGAGGGATCGAGATAGAGTCAATTCCTCTTCATACAACTTCTTGACTTGGGCAAGTTGTTGGTGGAGCATCTTAGCTTCATCCGGTCGGATCCACATCGACTCCATGTGTCGCATACGCCACAAGAGGGACTCCACCCGCTGGGACTACTCATCGCCTCTTCGTGATACCTGGCGACGTCCCTTATAAATTTTTCAAAATCGGCTTGGTGGTTATTCACTAAAACGAAAGATAAGTTTTAACTACTAATCGAGTGGACATGTGTAAATGATATTATTAAAATCAAGGATTATTGATTAATACGGCAAATTGTTCCCAATGCTGACGCGTTACGGTGTCACCTATCAAATCACCCGGGAGTGAACCTATGTATTGTTTGTTGTCCTCTTATTGATATTAGGGGTGTAGTGAGTTCGTGGGACAGTATGTGATAGGGTGAATACAAGTCATGGCGGGGACTGTTGTGACCTTCGAAGTAACCCAATTTTAAGTAATAATAATCATGGTAATGATAATAATAATAATAATAATAATAATAATAATAATAATAATAATAATAATAATAATAATAATAATAATAATAATAATAATAATGATTATAATAACTATAAATATAGTAATAGTAATGATATTATTAATTCACTTCTAAAAGAATTTAAGGTTTAAACCTAATGTGCTTGATAGGGAGAAATTTTCCGATATTTTAAAACCTTTACCGTAAAAGACGTTTAGTTAAAATATTAATATGTATAGTTAAATATAGAAATTTTATCTAATCAATGTAATTAACACCAGTTTATGGATGAACTTTTTATTTTTTACTACGGTTCTTCGTCCTAACCCTTAAAACTCAAGCGTCTTGAAAATATTACCATCTATTCTATATGACCTAAATTGCTTTCATTTTGCTTGCCACTTATTACCATGGCAACTTATTATAGTATTCGCAATTTCTATACTAAAGTAAGGATTGATTTTTCTTGTCCTTTTTTCTAATATCCTTATTTATTTAAATCTTTCAGAGAAATCAAGTTCTCCCAGATAGTACTTTCCGACTTCAATACTTACTACCAGGTATGTTTATTGGTTTGTTGCTAATTTTATTGAATTTTAATTTATAGACTCTCTAAACTCACCCTATAACAGAAATCACTCCGATTGGGAAATTATATTTATATTATAAACCTGAATTTTATTTATTAGAATTTTCCTTTATGAACTTAACCCGGTGGTTTTTTATGATTTATTTAATAAAGTTTATGGAGTTATTTCTTTGAAAACAAATAATTTTCTTAACTTATTTCTATCAGTAACATTAACATTAGAAATAATGATAGTTAATTATAATAATAGTATTATTACAATAATTACAATGCTAGTGATAACAATAATAATAATGAGATTTACCAATAATAATTATAATATCAATAATCATTACTAACAACAACTTCAACACTAACAATCAGAATGGTAGTTATTTAATTTATATACAATTAAATAGTGGTAGGGTACGTGGAAAAGGTCTGCACATGATATATAGCAGTTCTATCTTGGACTTCAATTTTAATAGTATTTTAATATTAATGATAAAAATAGTGATTACAGTAATAATAAGCGTTATATTCAAATTACACACAATAATAATAATAACAAAAATAGTAATAATAAGTTTTATAATAAAAATTTTATATTATCAACAATGATAATTTTCATAATGATACTAATAATTATTTTGGTAGGAATAATCAATAGAAATTGAATAATGATAGGAAAAACTACAGTATTTATTTTAACGGTTCTAAAATATACAATAGTAATAATAGTCATAATAGGTATTAATAATAAATTATGATGGTCTCTAATGGCGTTTTGGGGATACGAAGGGTCAATATAGAGTTTACAAGGAGTTGTAGTTCGAATTATAAAATGAAAAAAATTATTTAAAATTTTATTCGACATTAAATTTAAAGTGGTTTATCGCGTTATTAGTCAGGATCCTACGAGTAGTAAATAGAATTTAAATAAATCTCTAAACGATGTTCACATGGAGTTCTTATGCTAGACCGAAATGGACGAAATTTTTACTGTAGCGAGGTTTAAATCTTTTACACTTGGATCTTGTCACTATATGTTTAATTATATTAAATTCAGCTTTTCGAATTTTTCCAAACTTCCTAATACTGTTTAAGTCATTGCCTCAGTAGTCGTTCTACCTTCCTCTAGTTTTAAATTTTTCTTTTCCCTAACTAGTCATTTTTTATTCTTCTTTTTTATGTTAATTGATTTTAAACCTTCCTCATGGCCACTCTCAGTCATCATGACGGTCAGGCGATAAGGTTACCGGGGGGAAACTCTGGGCTGTTCTGACAACCGTCCTCACAGCTACTCTTCCTCCCGGGCACTACAGTCCATGATTTATCACCACTCGTAGTCGGTCAAGATTTAGTTGGATTTTATTGACTTGCATGTTGGTAAGTGATTTTAAAATGATACCACTCCATCGAGCTGGGGTTCGATCATGAACAAAATTATTCGTACGCAAATTAATTGTATCATAAACAAAATTGCATAGGTTAATAAAAAAAATTAAAAATTGTAATTAACTTATTATAATCAAATTATCAAAACGCGAAAAAAAATGACAAAATATTCATTAACATAAAAAAATTTACATAAAAATTCAAAATACAATAATACAATTTTCGGACAATAAAAACCGGAAACTTTGAAAATATTTCAAAAATAATTGCGAGAGTAAAATTGAGCACGTGAAAGCATTAAAAATGTACTACTGAAATTTGTCTGCCCAGCACTGCCTTATATACCACGATTTCTCATGTGTGTGTTTTGATACGGTAAAACAAAGAATTTTCTAGAATATTCAAAAATTATGAATTTTTTATTCTTTTTGATTTAAAATTAAATTTTTATATTTTTATGTATCAAAATTTTTACTTAATTTTTATTTATTTTATTTTTCTTTGTATTTTCTATTTTTGCTAAATTTTTAAGGTTTCCGCTCAAAAACACAGGCGTTATCGTGTTGGTCAAACAAATATGGGCTGAATCAGTTTTTGCCCAACAATAATATGACTCATCTTTTACTGACGACAGAACATTAAAACACAATTCCAACGTCACAAATGACGGGCAGGTAATGAAATAGTTTTGTTTGAAGTCTTGCTATTCAAAGATTAGTTTTGTCCTTAACAATAAAATATATTATTCCCTCTGCTTAACTTAAACCACTGTCATTAGTTTCATATTTTATATTACACCCATAGCTTGTTATAATTTTAATGCTCTTTAAACGGAATTTCGCAATAAGTCTTTCTTTAATTATGAAATGGTTTCGATTTAGGACTAAAATCTTTCGTTATATGCAACAAAAAAATATTACACCTAGCAAATGACCTTTGTTTTGAATATTTGGAAGAAAGCGGTCTGCTTGATTTACTAAATGCAAATAGAGAATTCCTTTCACACGACCAATTGATCCTATTGGAATTGGAACGAGCACATAGTAAGAAGCAAGAGCCGGAGTTACGTTAACAGTTAACATACAAATACATAAAATCCTTCTTTAAAATGATCCCGCTTAAGTGAATAAATTCAATCATTTAGAACCACAAAACTGACAAATTACAAGTTTCAAGAGTTAAAATTTAGTACATTATCAAACAATTAATAATATAACGGTGATTCGTTGGTAACAGCGTAAATTAAAATATCAGATAAGTAAATCATAAAATAAGCCGTTGTTGCAAAGTAATTATTATATTGATGAAAAACTTTTCAATCACCAATATAATAATTACTTTGCAGCAAGGTCTTATTTTATTATTGACTTATCTGACAACTAATAATATAGTCATAAGTTCCATTTGAAAAGTAATTTTAATGAAATATAATATCAACAAGTTTCTATGAAGACTTTGGTTGACAAAATAAGAGTTTAAAATGTCATAATATTCACACAAGCTAAGTAGATTAAATTATCTTAAATTAAACATAATATTAAATTCAGTTTCTTCAAGCAGAAACTGAAAATTATTTAACTTATTAATTTTTACAAATTTACCACACACAAATAAGATTTCTTCATGAAATTTATTTTCAATGTTCAATTTATTAATTAATTTTTCAGGGTTCCTGAATTTCGGGGAAATTGAGTTATATAATTCTCTAATTTGTGAGAGAGACAGTTCATTAACTTTTTGATCCACTTTAGCTTCGGCTTTTCAATCACTTAATAGATCCAAAATGACAAAATCACTACCATGATATTTAATTTTGGACTTTATCAAATAGTGTGGAAGGTATTTATTATTCTTTAGAAAGTTTAGTGTATTATTTATTTGTTCACCTCTAATTTTAATGTTACCAACGGTCGCAGTTTCACCAAGTTTGTAGACAAAACAAATAAAATGATGTTATAGACAAAGAAGCATGGATAAACTTATATCTATTACTGCAAGCTGTAATAATTTCAGAGTTAATTAAAAATGTTTTAATGTACTATTTTAAAATAATAATATTTGCAGATTTATTTTCACCTTATTAATTTAATAGTAGCACGTATGTTGTGGTTTCTATAAAAGAAACTAAGAAAATCGGCTATACTCAAATGATTATCTTTTTGGAAAAACCGGATAGTTGGGTATTCAACAATTCAGTTTTTTCAACTGATTCTTTTAATTTTTGTTGGGCCAGAACGTAAACGGCCTTGAGAAATGTTTAAATGGATCAGAAACACACATGCAAAAATAACATGCAATTTAAATAAACCTGAAAACACCAATTAAACCATATAAAATCTGAGAAATAAAAGAATTAAATATAAATTAACAAACATAAAAATAAATTAAAATGATAACAAAATGCACCAAGATCCGCACGATACTTACACAAACATAACAAGAAAACACAACAAATTCGACAAAAATTGGAAAATTAATAAAAGTTCATTAAAATGAAAATTAAATTGAAAAATTTGAATTAGCAATAATTCAATAAAAATTATAAATAAAAAATTATAAAAATAAATCAAAAAATAATAAAATTAAATAATAGAATTTACTAGAAAATAACAAGGTCGAATTTTGTTTTACTGCATCAAATCTAACATGCGAGAAAATTAGGTATATATACTGATCCATTTTCACATTTAACTTAACCATTTTTGAAACAATTTGAAATTGTTTGTGAATCATTCGTGAAAACTTTAAAACCACTTTAGACATTATTCGAAGATTGTTCAATTTTATTTTGAATTTTTCAGAAACTCATTTTTAGGTGAGAAATATTTATGGTGGAACCCTCTTTCCACGTCACGTTCCCTGCATCTCAAAGGAGCTCTGCTCGGCGTCGGCGTGGGGAGAGCGGTATTTATGTTATTTTATGGTAATTTTTATGAATTTTGGAATGGTGAAAAGGGGTAATTATGTTATTGTCATTTATAATTAATAAATATTATTTACATAAATTACTTTATATGTTTTTATAAATTAAAATGTCGAAATTTTTCCGGCCCACAGCCGACACATCACGCAAGACAGTAAAATCTACATAGTGCAGATTCATGTAAGTGCGTGGAAAATCGCCAATGATATGCACCCGTGAAGACTCAGCGTGCGCAACGCCACGGTCGTAACGTCACTATTTATCCTTATAGCTGAAAAGAGAAATAATGAAGAAGTCTTGAGCTCCTTCCTCGTTTCTCAATTCTGAAAAATCGACCTAAAACTTTGTTACACACGGCTCAAAATCTGCACACCGAGTAGTCCAGTGGGCACTCATTAACTATAATATAAACATAATGTGCGTCTAAGGTCAATTAAAGGAAGGTGACGGGGAACTAAATGAAAAAAGTGAAATCGTTGTTATATGCTATAAAATCATGATCGTAATCTACATTATCTATCCTAACGTCAAATTTAAGTTCACAACATTATTCATGATTTCAGATTTTCTATAGTGACTCTGTATTATTTAATCCATATTGATAACTCATATCATTATCCGAGCATCTTTTGTTAATGATAAACTCGTATTATGAATCGCTATTTACATGATTCATCACCAATCCTTTTAGTAATAATAAATGGAAGATTTTATTAAAGATAAATTCATATGGTTGACTGTAGGTTAATATCATTGTAAACCCTTTCATTAATAATACCTTCATATTGATGAGTGTAAATCATTGGGTAATAAGAAAGTCATAGTATTGGTAGAAACATTTTGTTAATAATAAATTGATAATAACTTTATATTATTAATTCATATGGTTAAATAATAAAAAATGGAAATTATTAATTGTCGAATAATATTGGTAATTACAAACCCTTTTAAGTAATTAATTGTAAATCTTTAAATGGAAATTGCACTATTCAAACTTATCTTTAAAAATTCATAACCTACAAATTTAAGTAATTGATTATAGAACATCATTATCACTGATAGACCTTCATCACACGTTATCAATTCCAACCCATGTATTAATTTTGTTATCAATGCTCAATTATTAAAAATTAAATTTACGTTATATGATTTATAAATTAATCGCAAACCCCGATCATTAGTTTCATTATTATTTAAATGTTAATAGCAATAGCATTAGCAGGTAAAATAAGAGTTATAATTCCCAACATCAATTAGGAATTTCATATGAACAAAATTTAAGAATTTAACACGAAAAAAAATCATCCAAAAAAATTAACACTTACAAACATCAAAAATCACAACAATTGAATAAATAATAGTTGAATTAAAAATTCCAAAGGCGAAAAGTGCATGAGAAATCAATTTTGATGAGAGCCCGACGTACAAATCTACCGAGTATAAAAATTTAGCCATTACGAAAGCATGAAATTGCATCATAGGTTAGCACGCCGAAAGAGCCTTCATCCGATCCAAAGAGAGTCTCGATACATCTGAGGTAGGGTAGAAAGTAACCAACTCAGTAATATCAAGCGCTCCAGTTTTGTGCTGAATAATAAATCTGAAACCAAATATCAGTAACCGGTAAGGTGAATTTCAAATAAAACTAACTCATCGATGAATAGAAAACCGTACGGAGAGTCGACAGTATCATTTTCTAAAATTTCAACACCAATCCCGAAGATGTAATCTAGAAATAATAAATAAAATAAAATGATAACTAGTGCCGACCGGAAACTTACGAATAAACAGTTTCGCCAGCCTTAGAGACACGCGCCCAAAGTCCAATTTTCTTAAAGCGCCGACTAGTATTTACAATAATTATGCAGATATAAAGTTGAACCTGAACCTTGACATATCCGGTCAGTTCATAAGGTCGACGATCAACTAAATTATGAAATTTTCGATTAAAATGCTAAATTCAATTAAATAACGCTCGCTTTTCACCGAATGACGAATGAATGTGCAATTATCTAACTAATGTACTTAT
The DNA here is from genome assembly GCA_022537955.1 of Schmidtea mediterranea. NCBI lineage: Eukaryota > Metazoa > Platyhelminthes > Tricladida > Dugesiidae > Schmidtea > Schmidtea mediterranea. The sequence continues at coordinate 203,815,232 of CM039680.1, read as the reverse complement.
ATTAAAATAGTATAAATAGGATATAAACCTTCACCTAATATCAGTTAATCAAACGTACCAATGCACCAACAACGGAATCCAAAGAAGAGAATCATTTCAAACAGCCCAACCGGCAGAAGGTCCACAGTTGAATCCGAACACGCAGGTAGTGATTTGTGTACATATAATGATTAAAATGTAAGGGCTTAATGTATGCACACAGCATAATGATATTCGCATCTTCGTAAGTACTTCCGCAGCAATCTTACAGTCGAAAACACCATGATAGATTTCAAAATGGAAATCAAGTTATTGAAAATTCTTTTCCCCGACGCGAGAACGGATGACATAAATAGTAGCTGTTAGCAATGGATAAGAAAGCATCAAGCGGAAAGGATTCGCCACGCGTAGCATATTCAAGCCATTTAACATCCCTCTTAGAATAACTGAAACAACTATATCACCGATTCCTTATCTTATAAAAGAAGTATATTAATTATGATTCATTCAGGAAATGCAGACCCCGATCTCATCCCAATGCAACTCGCCGACCGATGGAGGGAAGCCTGGAAACTCTACTGGCACTCCAAATTCCCATCCAACTCCCAACGCAGCAGCAACAGACCGGAGTATCTCGACCGAGTTCACGAGGCACCAGAACCATTCTGGGAAGAGTGGCACCCCACGGCTGAGATCTACGCCCATGCGCGGTGTCTACTCGACGACCTTCTCGAACACCAGCAACAAGTGGACCTAAGAGTAGCTCGAGCCCGTCAATGTTTGGCAAACATTGAGGAGGACCTCGAAGCCGGCCGAATCGCTACTACTTATTATCACCCACGGCCACGCGGATCCCTGTATGGAGACGCCGAGAAAGAAAAAGATGCGCAGATGACGGGAACTCACCGAGGTCGAAACCTCAGGAGGCCGGTAATGATTATACCAAACTGCTCCCCCGAGGATTGGGTAGCAAGAGGCTTCACAGACTCATGAGAATTACATTGTGAACTCCATTTAGTTTGATAGTTGTTAGTAAAATAGAAATTGCGTTCGAATAAACATTCATTTTATTTTGTTTTTGGTTGCTGTTGCAACAATTTATTAAGAGAGTTTTGTTTAACTAGATACTTCTGCGGTGATAATTATTGTTTTAACATTATCAATTCCAGACATGGATTCCACACAAACCCTGAGAATGGAACTAGCCAGAGCCCGAAAAGATAACAAGAACCTATACAATCAGATAATTCAACTAACACGAGAGGTACATCAAATACGAGCCACCTGGATAGATCCAGCAAAGGTCAAATCTTTATATCAGAAGCTCACAGCTGCTCAGAAAGGATGGACCGAAGAAAAACAGATCAATCAGAGTTTACGCACACAAATCCGAGGAATGGAGGTCGCCCTATCGGCCAGTCAGGAAGGAGCGGCTGTTACCTATCCGCTCGTATTCGCACCGACTCAGTTAACGTACCGGGAGTCGACAGCTGCTTCAACTTCGGTCCCAAATCCTACAACAACCATAAACACTTACTCCCGTCCCGGACGCAAAGAGAGAGCTAGACGTCGTGCCGCCAAACTACTAACCTGATTCAAGCCAAAATTTACAGACCATTGTAGCTCCTATATATAAAATACATTTCGTAGTTTGATTTTATTAACTCATGTGAGAGGATCCAGCAAAGCATGATAGAATTCCTGAAATGTACTAGACTTTAAATAATATATGACATAAAGGGGACCAATTACAAAGAAAATCGAGCACATGTCTTCTAACGACGGCTCGTTGAACCCGAGGGTTGTCCGAGCAATTATAGTATTAGCAATAGCACTCACTTTTTGCGGACAATCCACCCGCTCGAGCACATTTCCAACGTTGCCTAGCAACGGGTGTCGAGTGGTAGGCAAAGTAATATTTTGTATGGCGTTACTGGGACAACAATGAAGATAAATAATTAGCAACCCCTGTAACCCACCATTTTTATACATCTAAAAAATAGGGAACGTGTTCCGAAACTATAAACTTTCCACTTTTGTCAACACTTTAACTTATTGCGGGCACTTCTATCAATCCAATTTCAATCATACGGTGTAAATTGACATCATTTTCCTTCAAAACCGAAACTCTTGAACATTTGTAAAATTAAGCACATATATCATAGAAAAATCCTCCTTCTGAGTCGAATCCACATTCAAATTGTCAAAAAATTACTGAAATAGAATAGCAAAATCTCCGATTTCTATTTTAATATCAATTTTCTTCAAAAAACGAGGGTAACTTGAGCACCGATTAGTTTTTTTACCAATCAAGTACCCTGCATTAACAAAGATGATTAAATTTTTTCATCTTATTTTAATTATTAGCAAAAATTTTCTTCACAATTGATCTTTTCCCATTTTATTTATTTCCTAATAATTTCTTTTTAGATTTTCAATTGGTAATGTTTAATATTTAACACAAATTTTATTCACTGACGTCAAATTCCAAAAATTCATATTGGATATAATAAGTAAATATTATAAGTAAATGAAGTTATCATTTATTTAAATTGATTGAAATACATTTTAGGATAAATTATCATAATGCTTATGAATATTTTATATTAAATTATACGTTTGAAATTTTAATTTCCATGTTTGTTTTATTACTACAATAACAAGTTAGAATAATTTTAAAGTGTTGTTTATTTTGAATTTTCTGTTTATTGTAATTTATATCAAAATTTTAACCACATGGAATTATCTTCTCTACCATCTTTAAACAATTTATCCGTGGTTTCAAATATTTCATCAGGAATTCATTTTATTGAAGATATATTTTTTTGGGAACGACTAAAATTTGATTGTTTGATTATTTTTGATTATTTTTTTATTAATAATGTTTAGGGGTTTCTAATTTAAATTCATTAAATGATTTTGCTTTTACATTTCTTGATGATGGTTAATATTTATTCTTAAACTTATATTCATTTTCAAGTCAAGTTTTAGATCCCGACGTATTATTAATGGCACATTCAGATATAAATATTCTTAAACATCTTTTGTTTCATTGGAAAGATCTTGCCAATCGTCATACAAATATTGAAAACTTAACTGCTGCTGAATATAAATTTATTTATTACGATTCTTTGAAGTGTTCATCAAACATTTGGGAATTTCTCCAACTGGAATTCATGAAAACCGAAGAAGAAACTGAAATACCACATATTCACAAAACTAATCTTAATCGATCTCAAAGTTATCAGCTGGAAAAATCTGAATTCAAATCTGGTTACTCGACCCTACCTCAAAATTCGAGACATTCTTGTGATATATCAGAGACATTTAATCATCAAATGAGGATCAGCAATGCGCAACATAATCAGAAATTTGACGCAGTCACTTTGGAATTTTTAAATATCTTCTCCTCTCTTAATCAGAATTTAGCTTTGTTTCTTTTAATAGAAGGCCCAAAAACCATTCCACCACAATTTCGAAATATTTACAAAAATTTGATCCAAATGTAAGTTTCACTTGCACTTTTATTAATTTTATTAACGAATTAAATTTCTATTAATTAAAGTTTAATTAATTTTTCAATTAAAACTTTCATATATATATAATCGAATCTTAGAACATTTGATATATTATTTCAGTGGAAATTGAGTTTTATGTTTGTTTATGGGGATAATTGATGTCGACAAGGAACTTTGTGTGGGTTGTGAATAGTCGAGCAGAAATACTCATAAAATCACGATATAACTCACTGTATAAAATTGGGTTACTTATGTTTATCAATTGTTGCTGGCCCGCAATTCTGATCATCCGACATTGCTTGTTCCTTTCTACCGACAAGCGATCTGGGAACCGTAATTCTAGAGTCAATATCATCATCACGTTCAGAACGGGCGTTTCAATGATGCATATGCCATTAACTCTTTGTAAATTGATTGTTCCATGCAATATTTGCCACCTTATAATGCTGTGGATTATTGGCCTATTAACATCCCGTGCCGATTATTCTGGTTATCGTTATCGGTTGACCAATCAGATTGTAACCCAGTCAGATATTTCTCGTAGGAACCTTCGTGTACTTAATTATTGATCACAGAATTGCTTTTGAAAGGTTAGGAATGAGAAGCCGCTTATGAAGTTCTTCATAATATTAATATTGATTGTCTGGGAAAATCCGCTTGGAACGGCTGAAAAGAGAACATAAAAAAGTCAAATACGTAACTCGTGGCCACCTAAAACTTTCCCATTAAGATAATTGGTTAAGATGGACTGGTGTAACATTTTGGGACGTTTTTATTTATTTATTGATTGATATCAATGAATGTGTTATGCAACCAGTTTTCAACATCGTGTTACTCACTAATACCTTGAAATCAATGTTCATTCTCAACTGCACTCGTGCAATCGATATAGATATGTCGGTCTGCCTTGTTCACGGAATTTGGATTGTGTCATATAATTTGTCTCAAGTGCTCATGTTCCGTCTAGGTTTGTGATGATATTTCCCCTCCCCTTTGCTTGTAATTTGAAATTTACTATAACAGACCAAGAACAACACGACAGATATCCGTATAGAATGACTATTATTTCCATTCACGAGGCATTTATTGGTAATTGCTACTCCCGTTCCCCTAGTTCATTAATCAGGGATTTCTACCGGGTATAATTCTCGCATGGAACTGAACGGAATATCGTTTTACTGATACAAACAAAGTTAAGGGAATTTACAATAATATCATTTCGTTATTGAACAGTCTCATCTGTTCCGTTCAAAAATCCCTTAGCCCAATTGTGGACAGAAACCCACAGCCAAAGAACAATTTCATTACCTATAATTTCTAATAGTTCCCAATGCTTGCACGCACTTGGCAGCCTGCCGATTGTGATTATAGATGCCAGAAACTTTGAGAATTATCATAAAGCCAATGAACTTCATTGTTAGTTTTAAAATTCCTTCAGTATATAGCAATGAAGCCCCACATTTTCCACCGCGGGCCATTTTTTCATGTTACATTGCCACGAATTATTACAAGTGTATAATGTATTCAATCGCGACAGTTAGTTTTCCCTTTGGTTTTTATGCCCCTATAAAGTACAGCCCTATGTTCTTTACTTTCTATATGCCAGTTATTTATATCGCTTATTGAGTAATTTTATTTCCCCGAGATTTTTGGCTCAACCTCACATTTAGAGCAATTCGATGTTTCAATAATAAATTCGTATTGAATATAATATTGCAAACAATTACATTCTATAACATGCGTAATAATAATGAGATGTGAAAGAGGGAGTAATGATGATAATGTAGCATATGGCGTGCTGGGAGGTGGTTTACACAGTCCGCATAACTAGTAAAGAAATAATATGAAAAAGGAGAGCTACTTGACAACCCCACCTTCCGATACCTCCGTCCATTACCAAAAGTTTGCGATTAAACTTTTTCCGGCATATTAGATTGCAAGTACTGAAGTAGACATTTTTTTAATTCAGTTGTGATAAATTAAATAAATAAAAGAAACAAGGACGAGGTTCTATTATCAATTGCTTTCCAATTAAAACACTTTGAAACGTATCTTGTCACGCTTATAAAATCGCCTTCATAACTACAACTTATTTCAACTCCTGGAAGAAATTCCATCTCGACATTTGAACCAATAAAACTAAGGAAAAAATATTTTTTTCAAAAACTCACATTTTATCAAATAAGGTTTGACTACAAATTTCTAATGTAGATGTAAGAATTTAAATTCAACACTAAGATTCAATATTTAAATAACGTTTCTAATTTTCGACGAATTTGGTAATTTCTGGAACGTGACTGAATTGATATATATATATAATTTTATTACTACATTAAATTATCTACTTATTTTTTATTATTTATTTTTTAATTTATTTAATAATTGATTTAATATTAATAATCCTTACAGTAGATATTGACAATAATATTTTTTGATAGCAATCTTTGTAAATTCGATGTCTGCAAAATTCATTTCTAATTCAATAAATAGTAAAATGTTAAGGAATAAATATTTAATAAATAATTTAAAATAACACGAGTGAGCACTAACTATTACTCATTAACCCCCTCTTTGGAAAATAGCTAGCGAAAGCATTTTTACAATCTTAATGATGGTGGTCAAATTTAAAAGATTTCGAAATTTATTTCAATTCTCAAGATAAAAGGCCTATAAGTTAATAATGGGTTAAACAAAGCAAGGTGCCCGTCTTTAAATAGTTACGTCACTAATTGTAATGAATTCTAGTAAACAAATACGGTATTTCATGCTAGTCGGTTTAGCACGAAATAATCAATGATGTTGTTAACTTGTTGATCATTGTTTTATGTCACCTGGTTTGTAAATGGTGCACCCCATCATTACTGGTATGGCAGTGAATGATAATGTTTCGTATTTAGTCAATCAATAGTAATTATACGTCACTGAGCAATGTGTTTCATTCAGATTGTGTAAGACACATAGCTCATTTCTGCCTACCGTTATGCAAATGAAAAAGAATGACAGATTGCGTCCAGTTGAATACGAAGGGTTCTGGGAAGCTGATGCAACTTGCAATATATGTTATGAAACCCACGGAGCGTTCGTAAAGCGGTGCTGTGACATGATCGTATGCGAGCATTGTCTTACACAGTACCTCAACTACCAGGTCATTATAACTATTGTCTCTTCATTTATATATGAAAAAAGTTTTATATAATATGATTAAGCTTTTGGGGGGAGGGAGCGATGGTAAAGGGCAGCCTGTGATGCTAGTTACATTTATGATTTCCATCAATTTGTATATATATGTTGTCATATTTATTTATCTAAACAAGTCTGTAAAGCGTCGCAGTTAATGATCTATGTAAAATAGTTACTGTACCTGTTGTGGTACGATGATATTAATGGTGAATTACTGATCACTCGCCGACTATCAATCTATTTTAGTTATGTTGTTATTGTAACAAAGATTTAATTGAATCACACACAATGAAATCACTTATTTTATAATGTCCGTTGATTTATTGATCGGTTGTAGGCGGATTGGGAGGAGGGGAGGGAGGGAGGGAGAGGGCTAGTATTACAAACTATTTCCACTTAATAAGAATGCGTTTCACAGAAAATGTATTTAAAGGAAACCCGGAAATGAAATGGTCATTTTTTATAACTATTTATTTCATTCGGCTCATAGAATTCGATTATTATCGATCAATGTGACGTTCCTTTCTGATTTCTTTTCCAGCATACTCTTTGAATAACTTGCAATTTTGCAGCTATTCTGGCACATTTTCTACTTATTCAACTATATATCAGAATGTGCCATTCAAACATCCGATTTGCGACTATATCGGCAGTAGCGGTGTCATCATCATTTTGATTGAAAATACTAAGTATAGATTTAATGGACATATTATTATTCTTTTTTAATTTGGTTTAATTATTTATTTTTATAATGAATGATATTTGAATTCCCAAAATCTTTTTATTTCACAATATTATATTAAATTCCATTACATCTCCCTTAGATTATTCAGAATCTCATGCTCAAATATGTGACATATTTCGAATTAGTAATTTCTTTATATTGAACTAAATATTTCAGTTTACTTTCTCTTTTAATTATCTTTCCTCTCGTTGTTGATTACATTTTGTTATCTGATTCGGCTTGACTCATGTCGACTTACCATCGACTTGAACCATCGACTTACAAACACGCCCCGAAATAATAGGAACTCACATCACACCACAAAGTTACCGGTTACCTTTATCAACATTCCAAATATCGCAAAATCCACCCACTACTTTTTGCCACATCAAGAACTTTGCTTAATTTCTTCAATATTCTCACAATCAGATAATCCTTATTTTTTTTAAAGTCTTTTAAGAACTGCAAATGACCTTCTGAGCCATCTTTCAACTGGGTAAATTTGAATAAGCTGACCATGAATTGAATGTAAATCCCTTGTTATATTATCACATTCGTTAGTTACAGATATCACAGCAGACCCTATCAATACAGTTGTCACCTTTTGGATTGATACATCAACACCTTCAAGCCTTGTTTGGCTGTCTTTGTTAATGATATATGGGTCCTTGCATTTAGACCATATTTTATAATAGATCAACTGCTCTGATGATGATCTTCACATTTGATGTATCTTCAAAAATATCATGTACAAACTAGTTCCTAATTTGACATTATTCTTTAATTTCAACAATTTCTGCTATGACTTACATCATAGAAAGAACATTATTGAAGGCATATCGTTTACTTTTAGTTGATTAATCAATAGATTTACGTATTTTCAATTGGCAAGCGGACGCTTATTTCCCTGCTTTTTCACATATTCATATAAAGGAAAGGAATTCAATGACACGGAACTGTCCTTGCCCTTAACCATGAGACTTTCAATGCTGTATCAATATTTGAAAGAAATAAGAGATAGGCAATCCTAGAGTGACAGGAATGGTTATAAGGTTTATATTCAGGGAACATCCTTTACTATATTCAAAAAATCCACGCTTATTACCACTGAATAAAACTACCGGTATTATTATAAAATATTTATATTTTATTTCAATTAATTTATTACTAATACCGCCAGATTGATTGTGAATATATGAATGGCATTTAATGTTTATAAATGACCGTAATTATCACTGGCTTTCATCAGGTGCTGATCTGATTATTGACCTAGTTAATGAATAAATGATTCAGTGTAGCAGTGAGATCAATCATCGGCCCATGTTATCTTATGTAACCTTTTATTTGGAATTTGTATTCCACATGTTAGATAGAAATTCCAACTCCTTTATCCTTCCCCTCTAATTATGTATGTAACTAAAAAATGCTCACTTATTTTGCTCTGATATACATCTTGGAAAATATTTATCCAATAAATAAACCATGCAAATATAATTAAAAAAAATTATTGCATTTTAATGTTAATTTTTACAACACTATAGTTAAAAATAAAAAAAAGCCATCTAAATAGACAATTTTGTTTATTCTTTCATTATTATTTCTGGATTTATATTAAAATTTCTGCAAATACACGTCAGTGTCAATCCTTGTATATGTATATATAATGCAATTGATAGAGCATTTACATCCGATATTTGCATTATTTATTTTGAAGTCTCTAAAAATACAGAGCTCACATATAACTCGGTTTTTATTATACTTAGAAATATTGATTGATAAGTTGCGTATATAATGTGCTGTGTTAAATAGTAGTTGTCCACTGTAACATTGATATTTAATTGTTGAATTTGTGTCACGCGAGTTGACAGGAATGCTGTATTGTAATAACTCACTGCATGTCGTCGTTGTCGGTGCAATGTTTATACGATGCCATAAATGGTATTTGCCCCATTCAAACTGGAATGATACCGCCTAATGTATCCATGAAATTCTGGACAATCCAAAAATTGTTTCTATTATATTAGATTTGTCATGTTGGCATATTACATTCAGGTAAGCTGCCTCAACAAAATCCATGTCGAGTGCCCAGCGAACAATTGTCACAAACCGATTCGGTTTCAGAGCATCTGGGTCCGATTATCTGAGTCAAATCGTAAGATATATGAAAAAATGAGAAACAATCAGCAACAAACGGAATTCAAGAAATTATGTCCTCATTGTATGAAATTCTATGAGGTGAGAGATGATTTGTGATAAATAATTTATAATTTCACACACAAATTTTCATATTTAGTTGATATCGTTAACTGTGACGAGTTAATTGTGACAGGTTTCATGTCAATGTTATTGTTATTGTTATGATTATTTTTATTATTATAATTGGAATTATATAATTTTATCATAAATTCTCGGTTATCATTACTCTAATCCAAGACCGTTATTGTAATTTTTTATCCACTTGAAAGCGACGCCCAAAACTCGTTTAATATACTAAATGCCTTATTATGCTTAATGTCGCCATGGCATTAGAGATTCAATTAGTCTGGTATTCTTACAACTGCCGATATATTTACTAGTCGATTATTACCAATGTTCATTTCTGAATTTCATATCCTTTCAATTCATCTTACTTGCTCATATAAAAATGTCTTATTGTCACATTATTTATGAATGGAATATGCAACTTTTCTCATGATGTAATTTGTTCAGATTTTGTCACTTCTATAGTTTTTATCAACTTCTGCAGCTTTCTTCTGTATTATTTATATAGATTTGATTGGTTTGCAAGTTGATTTTTAGAAAAAAAGAAAATAACTACCGATATATTTGTTTTGAAAATTCGAAAATAATTAATTGAAATATAATCAAGCTTTAATCAATATTTACATTAAATATTTATATATATGCAAATTAGTTAAAAATTATGAAATAATCAATTAAAATTATGAATGTTAGTTAATATTGCTAAATTAATGCTATTTCTATCATTGTTAATTATAAATAAATAATAATAATATTATTAATAATAATAAACAATAATAATAAATAAATAATAACAATAATAATTGTCTAGTTGTCTAGTGAACAGAAAGTTCAACTGACCCATAAAAAATATAAAAAGCTTTACAAAAAAGGTTTCAACATCAAATGTCACATGTGTAATTGGGAATGGTGCTTCAAATGTCAAACGCCAGTGCACAATCTGACTTGCAAGAAAAATTTGAGTACTGATAAATTATTGATGAAATGGGCCAACAGCCCTGCCGAATCCATTCCTAACAATGTGAAGAAAGCAAGAAAATGCCCCAAATGTCATGTGAGTTTGTTGATTGATCGTGTCGAATAATTGTGAAATGGATATCGATTAGATATTGGTAGAGAGAAATGGAGGATGTCCGCATATGGAGTGTTCCAAATGTAAATGTTCCTGGTGTTATGATTGTGGTCGTAGACGCATCAAAGTGAAACATATTCCATTCATGAATCATGACTCCAGATTTTTCATTTTGGGGTGTTCAAAGAACTTCTTAGCAAACAAACCGCATTTGAGAAGGTAAGTTCCATTATTATTATTTCTATCATATTTATTTATTATTTTTCATTTATAATTCTTCATTTGTTATTTTTATCATCTTTAAAATTTTGAAAAATTTATTATTATTTATTTTTATTACTAATAATATTTTTATTATTTATTATTATTTAATTTATTATTATTATTATTTATTTTTATAAATATTTATATTTTTATTATTAATAATATTTTTATTATTATTATTTATTTTTATTATTATTATTTAATTTAATTTATTATTATGATTTATTTTTATTACTAATAATATTTTTATTATTTATTATTATTTAATTTATTATTATTATTATTATTTATTTTTATAAATATTTATATTTTATTATTAATAATATTTTTATTATTATTATTTAATTTAATTTATTATTATGATTTATTTTTATTATTAATAATATTTTTATTATTATTATTTATTTTTATAATTATTTATATTTTTATTATTTATTATTATTTAATTTAATTTATTATTATGATTTATTTTTATTATTAATAATATTTTTATTATTTATTATTAATAATAATAAAATTTAAATAAATAACAATGTTAGCCAATTTCCGCAATGTTTATTCATAAAATATGATATATTTATACCGGAAAGTCGGTCCTGATCCCTCACCAAAATTTAACTAGACTTTTACTTTCTTTTCTTCTCAAATTGATATTTTCTTTCAATCCACTGTAGTCAACAAATATATTTATTTAAACAAATTTCCAAAATATTTTTCAAATTAGATTTACCAATATTACAAATTTAATAAATTAGAATAAAAAACTTAAATTTTTTTATTAAAATAAAAATTATTCATTCAATTCTAAAAAATATTTTTTTAATATTTTAAAATCTAATTTGCATTTTAGAAAAATGTTAATAAATATATAAAAACCTAATTATTAAATTTTCGATTTTCGACATTTTTGTTATTATTAATTATTTTTTATTTGATAATTTTATTTTGAATAATTTTTTTAAATATTCCTGTCTAATTATTTTTCATCGATTGCCTGTAAACTGAAAGAACATTTCCCTGTTTATAATGGAGGCGTTTATCAAAATAATATCTTGATTAGCAGGCCTTGATAAATTGGTTGATTATAAATCTCAAATCTATTTGAATTTTTTTACCCCGATATCCATTTAATTTCATATATCAATTTATATAGCTTTAGCACATATTTATGAATTTATATTTCTGTGTTTATGCATTGAATTTTCATGTTCTGTTATTTAAATTGAATCTGTTCCATGTGTTTTTTCGCATTTTCTGAATTCGGCTGGAATAAAGAAATTTTTCTGATAAATGCCACACGTGAGCTTCCAACATTATCTAGACCAGGGAGAGAGCATGTTATATTTGTGTCATAAATTATGTGCATAAAGGACAATTATTACGAGCAGCTAGTAGTTTGAAAATATATTTTTCATTGAATTTACATTTTTAAAATATTTTGTTAATGTTAATAATGATATTCTCAATGAAATTAAACTGTCGTATTTATTATGAATTTCAGGAAATTTATTATCTCTTAACTAGTTTCCCTGGTTAATAAGCATTTTTATTTGTTAATAATATCGCACGCAAACAGAAGAATCTTGAAGATTTTTTACAGCTTTCTCATTTGAAAAATGACAGAGATGCAATCACTATTTTGAATACAAACACTCATTTCTCTACACAGAAACTAAGAATTTCACACTATAAAATCAGGATTTGTACACTAAGTTTGGCTAACTAAACATATAATTTATACCAGGCATGTGCAACCCAAAGTGAATTTAGGGCCATTATTAAAAATATAATAAGGTCTGAGGGCCGCATAAGAATTATTTTATGATAAATACTGAGAAATATTACGTTTTTAAACATAAGGCTTATGTTGATACTTAACATTAAAGTATTGAATATCCATTTGAAAGTTTAATCAAAGGTTAATTTTCTGATTTGAATTTTTAAAATAGAATATTTTAATTAATATAACAATAATCAATTGATTTTTTAAAATTTATGAAATTTCCTACAGGGCCACAGATTTGGATAAAAAAGGCCTCGGGTTGCACACATGCCTAATTTATACACGCTAACTAAAATAATAGTTTTACATGAGATTTCATAAATTACGGGCAACAAAGACAAATAATGTGAGCTATAAAAAATTGAAGAAAATAAAAATTTCATTTTTGAAAGTCTTCCCCCCCCTTATATGTTCCTTATAATATATAAACACAGTATAAAAAGTTTGAGCAGTATATTATTATGTTTAGGGGTAGCTCAAGTGCCTCAAAGATTACAAAAGTTTTGAAAATTCAGCAAATTATGAATATTTATTTTAACGAACAGTCAACACAGTGTTTATTTCTCAACATAAAAAAACAATATTAGTGAATTGTTTGTTCAGTTTCTGACAGTTCACAATATCAGTTTGACAATATCCGGCTGTCCTGCAAAATTCTAAATTTATTGATTTCATTGCTGCCCGGACTGAGTTTGTTTCCTACTATCGCAATTTGCAGCAAGAACTAAAGTTACTCTTCATCACGGGTTATTTGTCCATTGTGCACTTGAATGAGTGCCACTACACGCTCAGTGGGGTTATTGACAAATTTTAGAGACTCAACTGTCTCTGTAGCCTTCTTGTAGTCATCTCTGTCCTCCCATAAGTCAAGATCAACTATGAGATATCCCTCTGGCAGGTCCATCATTCGAATCAGTGTCATTGCTGTAACAAAATCTTCCAAGCTCTTGTCTCTGAATGAATCAAGAGCAACAGTTATTCGTTTGGATTGAAACTGATATCCATTTTCTTCATTAAGCATGGTACTCACCATCAATCTCTTGGTTAATGACTGACTAGATGATCGAACAAAGCTTACTAGTTTATGCGACAAGTACCTTTAGGAGATTGAAAACTTGTGTGATGTTGACTTTGAGATGGCTGAATGGATTGATAACATCTTTTCACCATCTTCTGCTGAGGTGGGTTCAGAATCAAATTAAATCAGTTCTGCTATAGAAACTGCTGACTGTTTCATATCCTCCATTCACTGTTGTCTGGCAAGTATTTGCTCCTCTCTTTCAGATGCTCTTTTTTCTTAAGCAGCAAGCTTTTAATCTACTCCAGCCATCGACCCCATTAGTTCTTTTTCTCGCTGGGCTAACAGATGTATTATGTAATAAAACTAAGAACAATGCTTCATTGCAGCCACAGCTTTAGAGAATCAGAAACTTCACCATCATTGAGCTACCCGTAAATATTCAATATTTTTAAAACATTTTTATTTTTTTATGTAGTTGTAATAATTATCTCCTCGTTTCATGACTTTGAACATTCATTTTTAAATTAAATTTTACGTTTTTCAATGCTTTTCTACTACATTTTCCATAATTTCAATATTTTTCAAATTTCTAAGAAAGTTTTAAATACGAATTTCATTTCCTTTTTTACTCGTGGAAGTTTGCAATGTTACGATAAATTACTACAAATTGAGTTTTGTTATAAAGAAATAATCATCTTATAATTAAGGACAAAAATATGGACACCGACATAAACTAAGTGAATTTACTGTAGAATAACACAAAAATATGTTTGGTGGGAAAAATAAAATCACACATGCACTTCACTCAACAACTAGATAATAATGTTGGGTTATTATTATTGAAAGTCGGTTCCCTATGACTCCTCGTGTCCTTTTAAAATCAAATAAGCAAACCCAACACAGAATAATTTTATTTGCACTTTATCACAGTTACAACTCACTCCGATTTATTTCAATGTTTTGTAATCACAATTTCACTAATTTATTTGCACCCTTCAACCACTGTATAAATTTGATTATCTTAGGGTAGGTTATCTAATGGATAATCACCCTTTCTGATAGATAACTTTGACTTTACTTGGATTTAGATTCTTCTACTGACCTGACTACGCTACTCGTTTGCTTCGACCACTGGCCCTTTCGTGTTTTCCCTTTTCTTTTTATACTCCTGCTCAGACTGTTTTCAGACAATTGTCAACAACATTAGTAGGTAGTTAGTGGCTATCTACGGTACAAAAAAAACATAGGGGGAGGGGGGGGGTATGTAATAGCGGATTAAATTTCGGATTATCTTGATTACATAATGATGTAATCAACTTAATTAATTTTGTGTGTATTTTAATTAAATTTTTGGCGCGATTTTTTTTTTTGAATTCAAATTTTTGGAACATTTTTTTAAATTCAAATTTTGGCGAATTTTTGAAATAAAATTGAAATATTTTTTTGAATAAATTTTTTTTTTAATCACACTATAGTCAGGGGGTATTTTTGAAAAAGACTAAAATAAATTGGCTTGAATTGCCTAACGATAAAAAAAAAGCATAAAATTAAAATTGGCTCAAATCGCCTAAAATGGTCAGAGAGGGTATTTTCATTCACAAATTATTTTTAATCACACTAGTCAGGGGGTATTTTTGAAAAAGACTAAAATAAATTGGCTTGAATTGCCTAACGATAAAAAAAAGGATAAAATTAAAATTGGCTCAAATCGCCTAAAATGGTCAGAGAGGGTATTTTCATTCACAAATTTTTTTTAATCACACTATAGTCAGGGGTATTTTTGAAAAAGACTAAAATAAATTGGCTTGAATCGCCTAACGATAAAAAAAAGCATAAAATTAAAATTGGCTCAAATCGCCTAAAATGGTCAGAGAGGGTATTTTCATTCACAAATTTTTTTTTTTAATCACACTAGTCAGGGGGTATTTTTGAAAAAGACTAAAATAAATTAGCTTGAATTGCCAAACGATAAAAAAAAAAGCATAAAATTAAAATTGGCTCAAATCGCCTAAGATGTGATATAGTCAGGGATGTTTTTAATTCGTAATAAAAACTAATGCAATATTTGGTCTCAATACTTTCTATAGGTAAATATTGACATAAAATAAAAATGGCTTGAAACGCCTACTGATAAAAAAAATTGACAGGGGTATTTTATAGGCTTGTTAAAAAAAAAACACTTGAAATATTTGTTCACACAATTTTCATAGACAAATTTAGGCTCTAGATAAAAATAATTTAAAATACCTAAAGTAAATTAAAGTACATTAGAATACATTAAAGTATATTAGAGTAAATTAAGGTTCCTCTAGTAAATTAAGATACATTAGAGTACATTAAGGTAAATTAAAGTAAATTAAAGGGTCGAAAGTCAATTTAAGTACATTGGGGTACATTTAAGTAAATTATGGTTCATAAAGTAAATTAAGGTACATCAGAGTAATTTAAAGTACGTTAGAATAAATTTAAGTAAATTAAGGTTCTTAAAGTAATCTAAGGTACCTAGAGTAAAGTATGGTAGGTTAGGTAAGAATTTTTAAAATTAAATAGAGAGTCAACAGTTAAGTTACATAAGGGTAATTTTTAAGCTGAAAATTTTAAAAGCAGTTATAGTAGGCAAATTACATAAGGTAAGAATTTTTTAAAAGTAAATAGAGGGTCAAAAGGTAAATTACATAAGGTAAGAATTTTTAAAGTTAAAGAGTCGACAATATTGCATGATAAAATTTATTAAATAAAATTTTTAGTATAGTTTTATCGATCAATTTTTATACATATTTTTAAATGATAAAATTTTTAACATAATTTTACAATGGAATTTTTTATACATGATTTTTAAAGATGAAATTTTTAGAATAATTTTACAATGAAATTTTTATACATATTTTTAAATAATAAAACTTTTAACATAATTTTACAATGAAATTTTTTATACATGATTTTAAGTAGAATTTTTAGTATAATTATATCGATGAATTTTTATATATAATTTTTAAAGATGAAATTTTTAGGATAATTTTACAATGAAATTTTTATACATGTTTTTAATTGAAAAAATTTTGAATGTAATCTTACAATGAAATTTTTTAGTATAATTGGTACAATGACTTTTTTATACATATTGATAACGATCAAATTTTCAAAGAAATTTTTCAAAAACTTTTTTCAAAGAATTTTATTAAATTAAATTTTTGAGTTTCAGTGTTACATAGTATTGCCTAAGGTAGGTAGTAGTCATTCGCAAGAGCAACCCATCTCCTCCACTCTGCAGCAACCCATCCTTAATAAAAAAAAATAATAAAATAATAATAATAATAATAATAATAATAATAATAATAATAATAATACTTTCAGAAAATATAAAAAGTTAACTTACTTGGTATCAACTTCTGATAACCCATACACAGTGAATAATTCATTAATAACTGAACAACAATCACTAGGTACTGTATACAAATAACCGAGTACTGTACAGCTCTCTATATACATATTATGCATTGAATAATTTACTTATTTATTAAAATGACATATTTAAATAATATTTACTCTTTCAACACCGATATTCAACCAACTCAACCCACTTAAAAAATAAAATTTTCTCTCAATCATTTCCCTTTAAAATACTTAGTTATTTACACACTCAATAACTAGTTACTGAACAAATCAATATCAAAAACTAATTACTGAACCAATAAATATTAATGATGGGTTACTGACCAACTAATTTTGAAATAAATCACATAAAAGGTTAACAAAAAGAAATACAAGTTGAAACTTTATTAACTTTTTCACTATTTTATCGATCATTGATGTGTCCAAATTGGTAAAATTTTTGGTTGCTTAGTTACCTTGTTGTTATCAAGCGATAATTAATCAAATTCATTGAAACCATATCCATTGTTATATTTACTTGGTATCAACTTCTGAATACTGATAACCCATCACACTGAATAATTCATTAATAACTGAACAACAATCACTAGATACTGTATACAAATAACCGAGTACTGTACAACTCTCTATATACATACTAGGCATTGAATAATTTACTTATTCATTAAAATGACATATTTAAATAATATTTACTCTTTGAACACCAATATTCAACCAACTTAACCCATTTAAAAAATAAAATTTTCTCTCAATAATTTCCCCTTAAAATACATGGTTATTCACAATATGTTATCAATAACTAGTTACTGAACAAATCAATATCAAAAAATTTTTACTGACCAAGAAATCTTTAAATAAAAGCACATATAAATTTGAACAATCAAAAGAAATACAATTTTATTAACTTCTCGACTTTTTTATCGATTATTGATGTCTCCAAATTTTGTTTTGTTGTTTAGTTACCTGATTGCTATCAAGAAACTATTAATCATTGAAGCTCAATCAATTGTTGTATTTTCTCTGAATAAAAATTTATTTCTTTACAGTCTTGTATGTGATTTATTGAAATTATTTTGTAAAACATTGAAATTTTTCTACCATTTTTGTAATATTTTTAATTGCGTCCAACAATGAACAATTACTAAACGTTATTTTCAAAGATGAATGCCAACTTTTTCATTTATTTTTCACACGTCCCTAAATAAATTAATTGCTAACTCATCAAATAATTACTTAAATTTATTTTTATAGATTTTCTATTCACCCCAACTCTTATTGTTTACTGAATGATAAATTAATTAGTAAGTACAAGTAGTGGTTAATCTAATTACTAGTGAAAAGAAACTTGATTAGAAAAAGATACTTAAATTAATTTCACAAAACATACATTACTTTCACAGTACTTGAAATAAATTTTCATATATTTATTGTAAATTATTAGATTTTTAAGTTTCTAAACATTAAATAAAGTTAATAGATAAAATAATTATCATCTACCACATTACTAAAAATTAAATGGTTATCGACCAACCACTAAATAAGTTGAATTTCTAACAAAGCTTAAAAAACCACATGGAACAGGTACTTGTGTACTGATAGATACCGATAAAATCTACTAAAAATCCAAATATGTATGTTTAATTTTTGTAAAGTTTTTTATTTTGTAAAAATAAGACTTATCCTTAAATTATGATTAGCATGTGAATAGAATTTGATTAAATTTAAATATTTTAAGATGTTAAATAAAACTGATTAATTTGTAAATAATGTTAGTACTTTGAAATTTTAAAATAAGACCTTCGGCAAATTGGTAAGAAAATAGTTGTTATTGAGTAATACATATTAAAATTACCAAAGTTTTATAATTTTTGTCAAGTTTTGATAGATCTTTAATAAAATTTGTTAGTACTTTGAATAAAAATTTTAAAAAAGTTTCAACATACTAGCAAATTGTAAAGAAAATAGTACTTATCAATTAAAAAGTTAAATAAACTAAGTTGTAAAATAATTGAAAAAATTTGCTAGATCATTTTTTAAAATTTTATTCAAGGTACTTGTTGAATAAAAATTAGTGTATATTATCGACTTCTTATAGTATTTAATCGTACAATTTCTCTTCATTCCTGGAAATAATCATAAATATTTAAATTATTCAGAAAATTGTCAATAACAACATAAGTAATGAGTAATAAAAAGTTTTTAAATACTAGTTAATTTAGTTTTTAATTAAATTAAATTACAAATTTATAATAAAATCAAATAAATACTTACTTGTATACAAATAGTTACATGAATCAAACTATTTCTTAGAACCGAACACGTATCGTATA
Organism: Schmidtea mediterranea; assembly: GCA_022537955.1. Taxonomy (NCBI): domain Eukaryota; kingdom Metazoa; phylum Platyhelminthes; order Tricladida; family Dugesiidae; genus Schmidtea; species Schmidtea mediterranea. Next base: position 203,795,706 of record CM039680.1, on the reverse strand, counting down.
TTTTATTCAGATTCCAATAATATCATTAAAATTAACCAAAATCTTATTGATATATTTTGATAACCCTTAAACCAATGAAAATGTATCGATTTCACTAAGTATCCATCCTTTAACATAGATATTTAAACGAATAAATCCCCATAAAAATATCATAAATTACCCTCTTATCTTATCGTTTCCCCTTAAAATATTATAAAATTTACTGTCAACCAATCATTTCCCTATAAAATATCAACAAGCCTGTTCTTAATCGATCATTTCCTATTAAAAAATCATAAATTCTCTTCTTAGCCAATTGTTTTCCCCTAAAATAAAATTTACTCTCAACCAATCATTTCTCTTTAAATGAGATTAATCCCAGTTTTATTCATTATTTTCATAAAAAATCACCGACATATTGATATTCAACCGAATAAATCTCTTGAAATCATCTTAAAATAAAATTCCTCTCTTGACCAATCAAATCCCTTAAAAATATTATAAATTCGCCTCTCAACCAATCATTTCTCTTTAAATTACAATAATCCCCGCTATATTCATTATTTTCATAAAAATCACCAACATATCGATATTCAACAGAATAAATTTCTTGAAATCCATCTCGTGACCAATTATTTCCCCTTAAAAGATCATAAATTCTCTTCTTAAACAATCATTTCTCTTTTAAATGACAATATTTCCACTCTCTCAAAAGATTTACACACATCTTGATATCTATCTGAACAAAGCCCCTTAAAAATATTATAAATTCCTCCTCTATATTCTCCATTTATGAAATATTTATTCTTTGAACACAGATATTCAACCAACTCAACTCCCTTAAAAATGACAACAAACTTGTTCTTAATAGATTATTTCCCCTTAAAATATCACAAAATTTCCTCTTAACCAATCATTTCCCTTGAAATCACATTTTCATTCACTGCACCAACAATACACATATTTTTGGTAATAACCTACAAGGTAAAATTTATTTAGAAATCTATATTTAACCGAATAAGATCTTTAAAAATTCATCATTTGGATCATATTTACTATATGTATTCAACCAATCAAATTCCCTTAAAATAAAAATCTGAATTTTACCAATAAAAATAAATTTTCTTTAAAGTATTACAAAATTGTTATCGATACCCAACATTTTCCGTCGAAAATCACCACAATTTGATTCTGGCAACAAATTCAATCAAATAAAAAATTCATCAAAAATGACTAAAATCGAATAAAGTCTATGTTTCCCACATAAATTTAATTTCACTAAATTAATGTAAAATCATAAAATATATATCATGTTGCTCAAATAATTAAAATTAATCAGTAAATCAAGTATAAATTCAATAAAAATTACCAGTCAACCCATAGATATAATTCAACGATTTTCATATGTATATTGTTAACCACACTGAGCATCCTCTTAAAAATCTCTACAATATACTACTTTTGTGATTGATATCCATGAAATCAATAAATGGAAAAATGATAATAATTAATTGATCATCCTTTTTTTTTTACTGTAAAATCAATTAAAATTTTCGGTTTCACTAAAATATTTTTAAAAATCAACTGATTTAATCAACTTTTTAAATATATCATAAAATTATAATTTAAATATCATTTACTATTCAAAATCTATCAGTCAAATTGGAATCTAATTGGTAAATAATTATCATAAATATGTTTCATAAACATTTTGTTCCTAAAATAAACTTTTATTTAAAATAATCCTAAAATCAAGTAAAGTTTATTAAATTATCAAGAAATTAAGTGCTTCTAAAATTATAGATTTACCCTCATTTCTTCAATATTTTCTACAAAAACATAATAGTCCCCAAATCCATTAACATTCAAATGAAAACCATAAAATTCACATAGATGATTAAAATTTACTAAAATAAATACCTCGTAAAACTAGATATCACTTAAATTATCATAAAATTTCCCTAAAATCTCTAATTAATTTACATAGCCTAAAAATATTTTATTTTTGTCGATTACAACCTAATCTATTTAAGTGTGTAATTAAATTTATTAAAAGTTAATTAAATTTTCAGTGAAAATGACAAGTCAATAACAAGTCAACAAATGGAATTTTAATTAGTAGAGATTATATTCTATAAAGAAAATTTCCAGTGAAGAAGTAATATTGGTGGGAGAGTACATTAAGTGTCTAAAATCGTTGAAATTACTGGAAAAAGTGGGATAGCTAAAGATATCTACTAAATAGATGAAATATCAATTGATATATTAAAACCTTACAAGGGTAATATACTTTGAATGAAGAAAATATACATCGAAGAAGAAAAATATTCATTAAAGTGAGAAAATATTAATTAAAGTGAGAAATTATTCATTGAAGAGGAAAATATTCATTAAGAGAAATTATTCATTGGTGAGAAAAAATATTTATTGAAGAGGGAAAACAATCATTGAATAACGTAAAATATTGATTGAAGCTAAGAAATATTCAGTGAATCGAGAATTGCATATAATAAATTAGACGGTAAAATTTCTCAATGATGAGATGAAATATCAATTAAATATTGGAAATACTTGAAATAAATGGAGTCTGTATTATTCACTGTTCAACAGATATACTTAAAAGATGAAAATATTCACTGAAAATGAATCGTACTTTAAGAGTGGATGAATTACTATTATATTCAATTAAAAATTATTAACAATTGAGTAGATTTTGTCGGTTAATTATATTTAAATAGGGATATATATTGTTGATGGGTGCGCGGATGAATAGTTATTAAAAAAACGCGCGCGCGTATATTAATCCAACGAATATATTCAAATCCGGCGAATATATTCCAATCCGGCGAATATACCAATCCGGCGACTATACCAATCCGGCGAATATATTCCAATCCGGCGAATATACCAATCCGGCGACTATACCAATCCGGCGAATATACCAATCCGGCGAATATACAAATCCGGCGACTATACCAATCCGGCGAATATACCAATCCGGCGAATATACCAATCCGGCGAATATTCAACAAATCCGAGAAATATTTATTAAACAATGAGATTGTAGAAATCAAATATAAGTCTCTTACATTCAAAGCACATTGAATGATATATTTTAAATGAACGTTATGGAATTTTATTGGTATTAAGAATTATTATCTACATGTAATAAATTTTTGAAAATCTTATATTTTAATACTATTTTAGTTGTAACTATTGACAATATATTATTTAAATTAACTTTACATTTGGATAATATTTATTTATAACCATCAATTTATAAATATATTATTGAAATTATATTTGAAATTTGGTTAAAAAAAAAAAATTTTTTTTTTTATAATGATTAGTAAATAGAATATTTGATTTAGTTTTATACTCAAATAAAACCTTTTGACAAATTAAAAATATTTTCAATAATATATTTATAAATTGATGGTTATAAATAAATATTATCCAAATGTAAAGTTAATTTAAATAATTTATTCAATTGTAACTAATAACAACATAATAATTTAAATTAAAAAATAATAATTACATCAAAAAATGATTAGTATTTCTAAAAGTAAATTTATAACATTTTATAAAAAGCAATAATTAATATAAAACATACATCAATTTTCTGAATTTATTTAATATTAAAAAAAAAAACTAAATTTTTCTTATAATCATAATACCAAATTATTCATCTATTCATTGTATTGTTTACTACATTCCATTATTTGTTGGACTTTCTGCTTCGTTCTTTCTACTTATTACATTGTATCTGATCCACCCGTATTTATAGTATTAAATATGCCGGATTTGTTGAATATTCGCCGTATTTGTTGAATATTCATTGGATTAGTATACGCTGGTTTTGAATATATTCGCCGGATTTGTTGAATATTCATTGGATTAGTATACGCCGGATTTGAATATATTCGCCGGATTGGAATATATTCGCCGGATTGGTATAGTCGCCGGATTGGTATATTCGCCGGATTGGAATATATTCGCCGGATTGGTATAGTCGCCGGATTGGTATATTCGCCGGATTGGAATATATTCGCCGGATTTGAATATATTCGTTGGATTAATATACGCGCGCGCGTTTTTTTAATAACTATTCATCCGCGCACCCATCAACAATATATATCCCTATTTAAATATAATTAACCGACAAAATCTACTCAATTGTTAATAATTTTTAATTGAATATAATAGTAATTCATCCACTCTTAAAGTACGATTCATTTTCAGTGAATATTTTCATCTTTTAAGTATATCTGTTGAACAGTGAATAATACAGACTCCATTTATTTCAAGTATTTCCAATATTTAATTGATATTTCATCTCATCATTGAGAAATTTTACCGTCTAATTTATTATATGCAATTCTCGATTCACTGAATATTTCTTAGCTTCAATCAATATTTTACGTTATTCAATGATTGTTTTCCCTCTTCAATAAATATTTTTTCTCACCAATGAATAATTTCTCTTAATGAATATTTTCCTCTTCAATGAATAATTTCTCACTTTAATTAATATTTTCTCACTTTAATGAATATTTTTCTTCTTCGATGTATATTTTCTTCATTCAAAGTATATTACCCTTGTAAGGTTTTAATATATCAATTGATATTTCATCTATTTAGTAGATATCTTTAGCTATCCCACTTTTTCCAGTAATTTCAACGATTTTAGACACTTAATGTACTCTCCCACCAATATTACTTCTTCACTGGAAATTTTCTTTATAGAATATAATCTCTACTAATTAAAATTCCATTTGTTGACTTGTTATTGACTTGTCATTTTCACTGAAAATTTAATTAACTTTTAATAAATTTAATTACACACTTAAATAGATTAGGTTGTAATCGACAAAAATAAAATATTTTTAGGCTATGTAAATTAATTAGAGATTTTAGGGAAATTTTATGATAATTTAAGTGATATCTAGTTTTACGAGGTATTTATTTTAGTAAATTTTAATCATCTATGTGAATTTTATGGTTTTCATTTGAATGTTAATGGATTTGGGGACTATTATGTTTTTGTAGAAAATATTGAAGAAATGAGGGTAAATCTATAATTTTAGAAGCACTTAATTTCTTGATAATTTAATAAACTTTACTTGATTTTAGGATTATTTTAAATAAAAGTTTATTTTAGGAACAAAATGTTTATGAAACATATTTATGATAATTATTTACCAATTAGATTCCAATTTGACTGATAGATTTTGAATAGTAAATGATATTTAAATTATAATTTTATGATATATTTAAAAAGTTGATTAAATCAGTTGATTTTTAAAAATATTTTAGTGAAACCGAAAATTTTAATTGATTTTACAGTAAAAAAAAAAGGATGATCAATTAATTATTATCATTTTTCCATTTATTGATTTCATGGATATCAATCACAAAAGTAGTATATTGTAGAGATTTTTTAAGAGGATGCTCAGTGTGGTTAACAATATACATATGAAAATCGTTGAATTATATCTATGGGTTGACTGGTAATTTTTATTGAATTTATACTTGATTTACTGATTAATTTTAATTATTTGAGCAACATGATATATATTTTATGATTTTACATTAATTTAGTGAAATTAAATTTATGTGGGAAACATAGACTTTATTCGATTTTAGTCATTTTTGATGAATTTTTTATTTGATTGAATTTGTTGCCAGAATCAAATTGTGGTGATTTTCGACGGAAAATGTTGGGTATCGATAACAATTTTGTAATACTTTAAAGAAAATTTATTTTTATTGGTAAAATTCAGATTTTTATTTTAAGGGAATTTGATTGGTTGAATACATATAGTAAATATGATCCAAATGATGAATTTTTAAAGATCTTATTCGGTTAAATATAGATTTCTAAATAAATTTTACCTTGTAGGTTATTACCAAAAATATGTGTATTGTTGGTGCAGTGAATGAAAATGTGATTTCAAGGGAAATGATTGGTTAAGAGGAAATTTTGTGATATTTTAAGGGGAAATAATCTATTAAGAACAAGTTTGTTGTCATTTTTAAGGGAGTTGAGTTGGTTGAATATCTGTGTTCAAAGAATAAATATTTCATAAATGGAGAATATAGAGGAGGAATTTATAATATTTTTAAGGGGCTTTGTTCAGATAGATATCAAGATGTGTGTAAATCTTTTGAGAGAGTGGAAATATTGTCATTTAAAAGAGAAATGATTGTTTAAGAAGAGAATTTATGATCTTTTAAGGGGAAATAATTGGTCACGAGATGGATTTCAAGAAATTTATTCTGTTGAATATCGATATGTTGGTGATTTTTATGAAAATAATGAATATAGCGGGATTATTGTAATTTAAAGAGAAATGATTGGTTGAGAGGCGAATTTATAATATTTTTAAGGGATTTGATTGGTCAAGAGAGGAATTTTATTTTAAGATGATTTCAAGAGATTTATTCGGTTGAATATCAATATGTCGGTGATTTTTTATGAAAATAATGAATAAAACTGGGATTAATCTCATTTAAAGAGAAATGATTGGTTGAGAGTAAATTTTATTTTAGGGGAAAACAATTGGCTAAGAAGAGAATTTATGATTTTTTAATAGGAAATGATCGATTAAGAACAGGCTTGTTGATATTTTATAGGGAAATGATTGGTTGACAGTAAATTTTATAATATTTTAAGGGGAAACGATAAGATAAGAGGGTAATTTATGATATTTTTATGGGGATTTATTCGTTTAAATATCTATGTTAAAGGATGGATACTTAGTGAAATCGATACATTTTCATTGGTTTAAGGGTTATCAAAATATATCAATAAGATTTTGGTTAATTTTAATGATATTATTGGAATCTGAATAAAATATACGATACGTGTTCGGTTCTAAGAAATAGTTTGATTCATGTAACTATTTGTATACAAGTAAGTATTTATTTGATTTTATTATAAATTTGTAATTTAATTTAATTAAAAACTAAATTAACTAGTATTTAAAAACTTTTTATTACTCATTACTTATGTTGTTATTGACAATTTTCTGAATAATTTAAATATTTATGATTATTTCCAGGAATGAAGAGAAATTGTACGATTAAATACTATAAGAAGTCGATAATATACACTAATTTTTATTCAACAAGTACCTTGAATAAAATTTTAAAAAATGATCTAGCAAATTTTTTCAATTATTTTACAACTTAGTTTATTTAACTTTTTAATTGATAAGTACTATTTTCTTTACAATTTGCTAGTATGTTGAAACTTTTTTAAAATTTTTATTCAAAGTACTAACAAATTTTATTAAAGATCTATCAAAACTTGACAAAAATTATAAAACTTTGGTAATTTTAATATGTATTACTCAATAACAACTATTTTCTTACCAATTTGCCGAAGGTCTTATTTTAAAATTTCAAAGTACTAACATTATTTACAAATTAATCAGTTTTATTTAACATCTTAAAATATTTAAATTTAATCAAATTCTATTCACATGCTAATCATAATTTAAGGATAAGTCTTATTTTTACAAAATAAAAACTTTACAAAAATTAAACATACATATTTGGATTTTTAGTAGATTTTATCGGTATCTATCAGTACACAAGTACCTGTTCCATGTGGTTTTTTAAGCTTTGTTAGAAATTCAACTTATTTAGTGGTTGGTCGATAACCATTTAATTTTTAGTAATGTGGTAGATGATAATTATTTTATCTATTAACTTTATTTAATGTTTAGAAACTTAAAAATCTAATAATTTACAATAAATATATGAAAATTTATTTCAAGTACTGTGAAAGTAATGTATGTTTTGTGAAATTAATTTAAGTATCTTTTTCTAATCAAGTTTCTTTTCACTAGTAATTAGATTAACCACTACTTGTACTTACTAATTAATTTATCATTCAGTAAACAATAAGAGTTGGGGTGAATAGAAAATCTATAAAAATAAATTTAAGTAATTATTTGATGAGTTAGCAATTAATTTATTTAGGGACGTGTGAAAAATAAATGAAAAAGTTGGCATTCATCTTTGAAAATAACGTTTAGTAATTGTTCATTGTTGGACGCAATTAAAAATATTACAAAAATGGTAGAAAAATTTCAATGTTTTACAAAATAATTTCAATAAATCACATACAAGACTGTAAAGAAATAAATTTTTATTCAGAGAAAATACAACAATTGATTGAGCTTCAATGATTAATAGTTTCTTGATAGCAATCAGGTAACTAAACAACAAAACAAAATTTGGAGACATCAATAATCGATAAAAAAGTCGAGAAGTTAATAAAATTGTATTTCTTTTGATTGTTCAAATTTATATGTGCTTTTATTTAAAGATTTCTTGGTCAGTAAAAATTTTTGATATTGATTTGTTCAGTAACTAGTTATTGATAACATATTGTGAATAACCATGTATTTTAAGGGGAAATTATTGAGAGAAAATTTTATTTTTTAAATGGGTTAAGTTGGTTGAATATTGGTGTTCAAAGAGTAAATATTATTTAAATATGTCATTTTAATGAATAAGTAAATTATTCAATGCCTAGTATGTATATAGAGAGTTGTACAGTACTCGGTTATTTGTATACAGTATCTAGTGATTGTTGTTCAGTTATTAATGAATTATTCAGTGTGATGGGTTATCAGTATTCAGAAGTTGATACCAAGTAAATATAACAATGGATATGGTTTCAATGAATTTGATTAATTATCGCTTGATAACAACAAGGTAACTAAGCAACCAAAAATTTTACCAATTTGGACACATCAATGATCGATAAAATAGTGAAAAAGTTAATAAAGTTTCAACTTGTATTTCTTTTTGTTAACCTTTTATGTGATTTATTTCAAAATTAGTTGGTCAGTAACCCATCATTAATATTTATTGGTTCAGTAATTAGTTTTTGATATTGATTTGTTCAGTAACTAGTTATTGAGTGTGTAAATAACTAAGTATTTTAAAGGGAAATGATTGAGAGAAAATTTTATTTTTTAAGTGGGTTGAGTTGGTTGAATATCGGTGTTGAAAGAGTAAATATTATTTAAATATGTCATTTTAATAAATAAGTAAATTATTCAATGCATAATATGTATATAGAGAGCTGTACAGTACTCGGTTATTTGTATACAGTACCTAGTGATTGTTGTTCAGTTATTAATGAATTATTCACTGTGTATGGGTTATCAGTGTTCAGAAGTTGATACCAAGTAAGTTAACTTTTTATATTTTCTGAAAGTATTATTATTATTATTATTATTATTATTATTATTATTATTATTTTATTATTTTTTTTTATTAAGGATGGGTTGCTGCAGAGTGGAGGAGATGGGTTGCTCTTGCGAATGACTACTACCTACCTTAGGCAATACTATGTAACACTGAAACTCAAAAATTTAATTTAATAAAATTCTTTGAAAAAAGTTTTTGAAAAATTTCTTTGAAAATTTGATCGTTATCAATATGTATAAAAAAAGTCATTGTACCAATTATACTAAAAAATTTCATTGTAAGATTACATTCAAAATTTTTTCAATTAAAAACATGTATAAAAATTTCATTGTAAAATTATCCTAAAAATTTCATCTTTAAAAATTATATATAAAAAATTCATCGATATAATTATACTAAAAATTCTACTTAAAATCATGTATAAAAAATTTCATTGTAAAATTATGTTAAAAGTTTTATTATTTAAAAATATGTATAAAAAATTTCATTGTAAAATTATTCTAAAAATTTCATCTTTAAAAATCATGTATAAAAATTCCATTGTAAAATTATGTTAAAAATTTTATCATTTAAAAATATGTATAAAAATTGATCGATAAAACTATACTAAAAATTTTATTTAATAAATTTTATCATGCAATATTGTCGACTCTTTAACTTTAAAAATTCTTACCTTATGTAATTTACCTTTTGACCCTCTATTTACTTTTAAAAAATTCTTACCTTATGTAATTTGCCTACTATAACTGCTTTTAAAATTTTCAGCTTTAAAAATTACCCTTATGTAACTTAACTGTTGACTCTCTATTTAATTTTAAAAAATTCTTACCTAACCTACCATACTTTACTCTAGGTACCTTAGATTACTTTAAGAACCTTAATTTACTTAAATTTATTCTAACGTACTTTAAATTACTCTGATGTACCTTAATTTACTTTATGAACCATAATTTACTTAAATGTACCCCAATGTACTTAAATTGACTTTCGACCCTTTAATTTACTTTAATTTACCTTAATGTACTCTAATGTATCTTAATTTACTAGAGGAACCTTAATTTACTCTAATATACTTTAATGTATTCTAATGTACTTTAATTTACTTTAGGTATTTTAAATTATTTTTATCTAGAGCCTAAATTTGTCTATGAAAATTGTGTGAACAAATATTTCAAGTGTTTTTTTTTTAACAAGCCTATAAAATACCCCTGTCAATTTTTTTTATCAGTAGGCGTTTCAAGCCATTTTTATTTTATGTCAATATTTACCTATAGAAAGTATTGAGACCAAATATTGCATTAGTTTTTATTACGAATTAAAAACATCCCTGACTATATCACATCTTAGGCGATTTGAGCCAATTTTAATTTTATGCTTTTTTTTTTATCGTTTGGCAATTCAAGCTAATTTATTTTAGTCTTTTTCAAAAATACCCCCTGACTATAGTGTGATTAAAAAAAAAAATTTGTGAATGAAAATACCCTCTCTGACCATTTTAGGCGATTTGAGCCAATTTTAATTTTATGCTTTTTTTTTATCGTTAGGCAATTCAAGCCAATTTATTTTAGTCTTTTTCAAAAATACCCCCTGACTATAGTGTGATTAAAAAAAAAATTTATTCAAAAAAATATTTCAATTTTATTTCAAAAATTCGCCAAAATTTGAATTTAAAAAAATGTTCCAAAAATTTGAATTCAAAAAAAAAATCGCGCCAAAAACTCGAAAAAAAAAAATTCGAAAAAAAAAATCGCGCCAAAAATTTAATTAAAATACACACAAAATTAATTAAGTTGATTACATCATTATGTAATCAAGATAATCCGAAATTTAATCCGCTATTACATACCCCCCCCCCCTCCCCCTATGTTTTTTTTGTACCGTAGATAGCCACTAACTACCTACTAACATTTGCTGCCATACTAAATTATTAAAAATAATTACTTCCCCCAGACCACCTTAGCCGACATTTGTTAACAACGTTTGCTCCATTACTAAATTACAAATTAGGAAATGATTACCTCTCCATAGATTAGTGGCGCCCATTTAATATTGTTTAGGCCAATTTACCCTTTTATATTATTCCGTCTACACGCCGGGTTTTCCTCATCTCTCGGGTTTCTCATTAATAATTAATTTTTTTAAATTAATTTCTTTTTTGTCTTATATTATTTTCCAGGGACCCCTCACTAAATTTTTATTATTATTTCTGGACTCATCTCTCAATTTGGCGTTCAACCATACCAATTTCCCGCAATCAATACTACTTTCGAATTTTTGTAAATTTTTTAATTAAAGTTGCACTTTTATCATTTTGGTGTTTTATTGATTTTGCTATGCTTTTTTAGTAATACCCCAATTATAATAAATATACACAAATTATGGACCTCAGTCATTAATTAAAAATATCTAATTCGATGATATTTCAAGCGCTTTGTTACGCTTTTTTATTGCAAAACGAAGCAATGTAAATTATAATTTAATAAAATTCAAATTAGAAATTTGGAAAATGTTGAAAACGTAATTTATAAGCGAAATAATAATTTTAAAGTTAAATATTAAAAAATTGATAAAAAATATTGATCAAAATATGGAATAGGGAATCATATATACAAAATTAGGTTAAAATGCAATAAACTACGCGCAATTAAAAATTGATAAGAAATTGATTAATAAATAATAGTTTGCATTTATTAAATTTAATTGCAATTATTAAATTTTTAATTGTGCGTAGTTTATTGCATTTTAACCCAAAATTATTTTGTATTGTGGAGGATTGAAGGCGATGGTGATATGTGTTGAACCGGAGTTGATTATAATCATCACCATAACAACCGAATTGCAAACAGTTGTTGTTGATATTTATTCATTATAATTTCAGATTTGTCAGGCTATGCGTATTCTGTGGAATCACGGTTCTCATCATTCCGGCAACAGCCGTTGCTGGGGTGATTCTGGTAGCTCTTGGTATTCTGCTGGGGATTCCATTTGGCTGTTACATGATGGGCGTCAAAATCCACCAGTGTTCCTGCAGACTCAGTGGCGGTGGCGATGCCAGTGGCACACTGTAAATCGATATTATACCGTTGCGTGTTTTAGCCTACATTTCCTTCGTTTCTAACATTTCATTATTCAGATGTTATCAACGATGCCTTTAATACATTTTTGTGAATAAATTCTTCTATTGCTCTCATTGATATCGATTTTGTTGTGAATACTATTGACGGCTTTGGTTTTTATTATGTTCTTTTTATTAGTTTTGTTATTTTTACTGTCTGTCACTGTCAATCTGTAAACCTAACGTATTATCGATTTGGAAAATGTGCTATTTCAAAATGTGGATTTCAAAAATTGGAGCTCCAGAACACATACTCATATTGGGAAGTGTTAGAAAAGAAAAAGAGCAAAGACTGAAGTGTAGTATTACCGACGATAGAGTTCGGATTAAGAAGCTCAGTATTCGCCATATGAACAAAAGTTTGAAAATCAAGAAAGGTTGCCCATATCAGCAATAAAGGTTAATACGGGATATATTCAAGGCTATGATGTTTAGATCCAATAGCTGCAAATGATTTTATATAGTATTCACGAGAAAGTAAGAAAAAATATAGGTAGAGAAAGAGTATATGGTTGGAAAATATAATCAGAACCGATGGCCTTGATGTTAGAAGATAAAGAAATGGTAAAGATTGAAGGAGATTCATGAAGAAGTATGTAGGACCATAATAGAAGAAATAAGGGATCTATGTATTATATAGTTACAAGGCGAACAAATAAAATGGAGAAACTATAATCAAATCAAAGTATTAAATGACGAAGGAAATACAAGTAGCGTGAAGTTACCTAACACTAGTATCTGGTTAAGGGAATCTGAACAGAATTAAAAGATAAAAAGGTATCCATTATGGGCGACGAGAAATCAGAAACAGAAGTACCGTTTTGTTTTCAGCGAAGCGGTTGATATAATTAATAATTTGATTATTTTCATTAGTTATATTTTATAAAGTTTAAAAAAGCCTGAATTAATTAATGTAAAATACCTTTTATATTTTAAATATTTTCGCGCGTATTTTTTTAAATAAATTTCAAAACATTTTTTCTGAATTTAAATTTTTTTCGAATTAATTTTTCATCTACAAAAATACATTCTCGATAAAAAAGCTAAAAATGGTCACACTTAAGTGAGGAGGTATTTTTAACTCGATAAAAAAGGCTAAAATAAAAATTGGCTTGAATCGCCTACGATTGGTCATATTATAGTCAAGGAGTATTTTTGACTATCGATAAAAAAGCCTAATATAAAATTGGCTCAAATCGCATACGATTGGTCCCACTATAGTCAGGGGGTATTTTTGACTATCGATAAAAAAGCCTAATATAAAATTAGCTCAAATCGCCTACGATGGTCACGCTAAAAAACGGGGATGTTTTTGATGAAAATTCTTCAAAAATTACTAAAATTGAATAAAATCTATGTTTTCCACAAAAACCAATAAATTTCACTAAATTATTACAAAATCACTAAATAGATAACAAATTTTCTAATTATTTAAAAATCATTAAATATTACTCTAAATAACAATAATACTTTTATTATTTTTATCCATGAAACCAATAGCATCTTAAATGAAAAAATGAATGTTCCAGTATGCACCATTCCGCAATAGACTGAGGTATTACACCGGTCCACGAACCATAAATTACCTGTCCGCAACATGAGTTGAATAGGAGGAAAATAATGCCAAAATATTGTTAAACTGCTTACCCCTCATAAAATAAATCATGTGAAATATTACAACAAGACTATAAACGTAAAATTACAGAATGTGCATTTTTCTCTCTGGATTCTTTGGAACATGAATGAATTGTCCTATATTAATTCAGTGGTTGACTTTTATATTTTTCTAGTCAAACTTTATGAAAAGTATATTATGTTTATGCAACTATGGAATTTTCTCAATTTTTTTATTCTCTATAATTTTTTTAAATGAAAATTATTTATATATTCTCTATTTTCTGTGATTTATTAAAAATGCAGTAGTTTTGTATAATGTTAAGATTACTTTTGTGTTGTACTTCTTTATTATAATATCATTATATGTTTTTTGCAATATTTATTGTTATTCTTTTATGCACATTTTTTGTGTAAATATATTATTTATTTTTGTTTATTATTTGTGTGAATTTTTACAATTGAAATATATGCATTTAATAGTACATTAAATATTTTGTATTCCTGCAAAATATAACCAACAATTAGTATTGGTGGTCAGCGGTACAAGTTTAAATTGTTTACTGGTCCGCGACATGTTTTTGGTTGAGAAACACTGCTCTAATATACTTTAACTTAATCTGGATACTTTAATTTACACTTATCAAATATATAAATTTTCTCTGACTATAGTGTGACCATTTGGAGCTTCATTTACGTCTTTAACTGAGAAAAAATACTTTGGCTTTTTAATTGAAAAAAAATTTCTTTGCTTTTTTCGGTAGGTGATTCAAGCTAATTTATATTTTAGGCTTTTTTATCGATAGGGTATTTTTGTTAATAAAAAAATTGCGCTAAAAATTTAATACGAAAATAATTTCGAAAAATAAATACACACAAAAATCAATTATCTTAATTGTTTAATTATCTAATAAATATTAATCCGGATTAATTACATAATTTCATATTACGGTTCGATTATAAATATCGGAAGGGTGAAGATCATAATAATGCCGATGGTTTATCGAAAATATAACTAAGCTATTGCTCTCAATGTCAAAGCAAGCACGAGGAAGCAAAAAATAATAGTTCTCAAAACACGGTAGTACAAGTCGTGCAGCATACGCACAAAGAACTCTGTCATTTAGGAGTTAAGAAAACAACCAGTTATATTTCAGATAATTTTTTTGGATACACATGGAAACTGATATCAGAGATATTATCAGAAAATGTGATTTGTTTATGAAAAGCAAAGTTATAATAAATAAGACATAAGAGTATCTTATTCTCAGAGTGATAATAAATTCTATGGAACAAATTATAATTGATATTGCTCATATTATGGAAACCTGGAATCACAACTGCTATTTGGTCGTACTAATTGATCAGTTCAGCAGGATAATTAGTTTAACACCTACTAAGAAGCAAGATGAGAAGATCATATATCGAGTACTCTTACACAACTAGATATCCAAATTTGGTAGACCAAATTACATAATGTCAGATAGAGGTAACGTCTTCGAGGGAAGTCAGATCAAAAGCTTATTAGATACTTATAATATTGAATGGATATATACTTCTCCATACGATCACAAGTCTAACGGTTTGGCGGAACAGGTCATACGAACAGTTCGCGGTATGATCGTGACATTTTTGAATGACGATGTAGTAAAATAAGAAACATAAAAGCCATACTAAAGACTTTATAAACAGAATAACGGTCTAAGCAAGTAAAAATGATTGTTCATTTTTCAAAACTTCAAATATTATTATAATGTTATCCGTTTATTCAAAGAACTGAGAGACAGCACACGGTCAGTAAAACCGAGTCTTCCTTTCAGAGTACCAATAGATTATGTCGACTGCGTTAGGTCAATTAAAGCTTTTTTTGAGTTTTGAAGTTTGGTTAGTTCCATACCTAGGTCCAGCGACAAATTTTAATGAATCGATATTAATAATTAATGTAAATTCACAATTTGATGTGTTAGGCCAGAACACTAACAGTCTTGAAAATTGTTTAAATGTATCAGTTATATATAGCACTAAAACCCAGCATCAAGATAACTTAAAATACAACATATACATCAACTAAACACCCTAAAATTTGAGAGAACATAAATAAATATAAAATCAAAAAACATAAAAGTAAAATAAAATAAATACAAAATGCATCAAGAACCGCACGAAATTTACATAAAAAATAACATAATAACAAGAAAAATTTGACCGAAAAACAACAAGTTATATAAAAGTAAAAATTAATGAATTAAATGAGAAAAAATAAAATATTTTTGGTTGAAGAAATTCAATTAAAAATTAAAGAAATAAAATGCCGATTAAAATTAAGAAAATAATAAAAATTAGAATTAGATAACACAAATAATTTCAAGGTCAAATTTTTTTTATCGCAATAAATAAAACACACAAGGTTAGGGTCAAATTATAGGTATATATACTGATGTGTTTTCACAAATTTTTAGACAGACTGATTTTTTCAGTGTTAGTGTGGAGATGTCAATTTGTAGTCTTACCTTTTCAATAATATTTTCAGTAGCTATTTTTAGTGAATTGATTAGTGCGTATATAAAATCAGATTAGAATTGCTTATGTTTATGTAAATTTGTGATGAAAATATGAAATGAAGAATTTTAATGAAGAATATATGTTTATACATCGCATTTTTTACCTGACTGAAACTTGGATTCACTTAAAATGGTATCATTTTTATCCGGCCCACAGCCAAAACATATCACAATGTAGTTAAATTTTCACACTAGTCGAGATGTGTAAGAGCAGGTGCATCCGCCAACGTCTCGTGCCCGTGAAGGCTTAGTCGTGCGTAACGACGGGTCCGAATGTCAAATCATAGAACTAAATAGCGAAAGAAGGTAGTTCGAGGGTGGGTGTTTTTTCTCAACTTTCTTGCACTCCATTTCGATAAAATCGACATAGAATGTTTAACAACAATCGGCTTAAAATCAC
This sequence comes from Schmidtea mediterranea, assembly GCA_022537955.1. Taxonomy (NCBI): domain Eukaryota; kingdom Metazoa; phylum Platyhelminthes; order Tricladida; family Dugesiidae; genus Schmidtea; species Schmidtea mediterranea. The sequence goes on along the minus strand of CM039680.1, from coordinate 203,778,806 downwards.
TTACACCGAGTAATCCAGTGAGCACTCATTAAATACAATATGAATACAAATAGATCCCAAAGACAAAAAAAGGGAAAGGGTAGTGGGGAAGTCACGAAATCGTTGCAACAGTTAAAATAGATAGCCGTCGGAAAAAGATTAATTCGAGAGACCAAAATCATAAAAAATCAATAATTTAAATAATATTTAAGAACTAAATAAATTATTTTGAATTGAGATGGAAAATATGCGCAAAATGCTGCACAAAATTTCCGAAATTATTAAAATACTTTATTAAAAAACTGTAAAATATGGGTGGAACGCTGTTCAAATTTTCAGAAACACTTAAAATACATTATTAAAAAAACTGTAAAAATGAAGGGCGGAACGCGGCTCAAAACTTCCGAAATAACTAAAATACTTAATTGAAAACTGTAAAATAAGGATGTAGTACGGCTCAATTTTTATATAATTAAAATATTTTAATAAAGCTGAGGAATAAGAGCGGATAATTATTGTAATAATAATAATTGTGATGATTATAAAAATATATATATACATATTGCGTTCATGATAAATTGAAAGATAGTGGTTAATGATGGGGATCAGAATAGTAATAAGAATGATGATAATATAATAGTAGTATTAATACAAATTTCAATAACCAATCATAATAAGTTTCGTAACAATTATAAGGTGGATAACAATAATCATAATGGTGAGGATATTTAAAATCACGAAGGGTGCAATGACCATAGTAATATCGGTAATGTGAGCAGCGGTAACGAGGATTATGGGAGCGATACAATGAAAAATGGTAGAGCAGTATAGATTAACATTCGAATGATATAAGAAAAGAATGGGACCTAATAGAAATTGAGCACACGTCATCTATCCGCAGCTCGTTGGACCCATGAATCGTTCAGTCAATTATAGCAATAACAAAAGCACCCAATTTTTAAGGACGATCCATCCACTCAAACACAGTTCCAACATTGCTTCAATAAATTTTTCTATATGCGGTCGACTAATTTTTTAATTTAAAGAAGAGGGATCGATTCAAAAATGTTTGCGCACTACTGATCTGAATGATTGATTGATTTAGATGAAAGTTTTAAATATTGCGTCAATTAAAAGGACAGGTGTGAAAAGACTCTGTAAAGGCTTGATTCTTTTTATTGGGATATTACGAAAAAAGCACAGTAAAGTCAATAAAACACCAAAATGATAAAAGTGCAACTTTAATTAAAAAATTTACAAAAATTTGAAAGTAGTATTGATCGGGGGAAATTGGTATGGTTGAACGCCAAATTGAGAGATGAGTCCAGAAATAATAATAAAAATTTAGTGAGGGGTCCCTGGAAAATAATATAAGACAAAAAAGAAATTAATTTAAAAAAATTAATTATTAATGAGAAACCCGAGAGATGAGGAAAACCCGGCGTGTAGACGGAATAATATAAAAGGGTAAATTGGCCTAAACAATATTAAATGGGCGCCACTAATCTATGGAGAGGTAATCATTTCCTAATTTGTAATTTAGTAATGGAGCAAACGTTGTTAACAAATGTCGGCTAAGGTGGTCTGGGGGAAGTAATTATTTTTAATAATTTAGTATGGCAGCAAATGTTGTTGACAATTGTCTGAAAACAGTCTGAGCAGGAGTATAAAAAGAAAAGGGAAAACACGAAAGGGCCAGTGGTCGAAGCAAACGAGTAGCGTAGTCAGGTCAGTAGAAGAATCTAAATCCAAGTAAAGTCAAAGTTATCTATCAGAAAGGGTGATTATCCATTAGATAACCTACCCTAAGATAATCAAATTTATACAGTGGTTGAAGGGTGCAAATAAATTAGTGAAATTGTGATTACAAAACATTGAAATAAATCGGATTGAGTTGTAACTGTGATAAAGTGCAAATAAAATTATTCTGTGTTGGGTTTGCTTATTTGATTTTAAAAGGACACGAGGAGTCATAGGGAACCGACTTTCAATAATAATAACCAAACATTTTACATTTCTTATTTTAAGTTGTTCTATTAATATTTTAGTATAATAAATAACTCCCCACCAAGCGATCCTGAAAAGATCACTCAATAAATGTTCTTTGTTTATACATTGCTCGAGTTCAAGACTTTCTGCTCAAACATCCAAAATATTAAATGGAATGTTGCTTCAAACGCTACTGACAATACTTCTTTTAACTCTGCTTCCAAATTAAGAAGACAGTTTCGCAAAATGTTTACATAGCCAAATAAATAATTTCTACAATACTACCAAAAACTAAGGTGCAAATTGTGTTGATCTTCTACACAAATATCATACACAAACCTCAGCACATTTGCTCGACTATTCACATTAAAATCCGAAGTTGACAAAAAACTAAACATTGATTCTTTGTACTTTGGTACCGGACCTCAATTTAGAAAAAAGGAGCCTAAGATAATTTCGATTGAATCAATGGCATCGGATGTAAGCCTTTTAATTCTGGTAGAAGTGCCAGATAATGCTTCGTTAAAGTTTAAAGATTTTAATAGTGAAAGTAAAACCAGCATATTTACCCATCATCTTGGCTGCATAAACATGCTTGGTCTGATTTTCTACTACGGTGGTAGACGCTTTTTCAATTTCTGTGAAAGTGGAATATCGGTTAAAAACTTTTATAACCTCTGGTGAAGATTTTCAGTTATACGTAAGACGGTGAAATTCCACGAAGAGTTCAATGATTTTCTTTGATAACTAATGATTTTTACTGTTTATGTATGTTTTGTAAAAAAATATCAATTTATTAATGCTTTATATGGTGTTTCTCAACAGGAATGCCGTAGGGATATGAAAAGTTTGACGCGAGCTCTGCTAATTTTATTATTGAAAATTTATTAATTTCATAAAAGGGTTGATTTTAAAAAAGACTAATATCTTAGATTTTGAATTACTTAAAATAGCGGTGTATATATCAATTATTTTTTGGTAAATATTAAACTTTGGTAAATATAGAACAAAAAATGGCAAAAACTGAACTCAATTGAGAATGAGTTAAGAGTATGACTGTCAAATACGCGACTTAATAATGGGATATGCAAAAGGCATCAAGTTCAACTTTCACATTAATATGTTATAAAAGATTTAGTTTATTAAATATTGAACTTACAAATCATGTTGGTATTTTTATAGCTGAAATATTATCATAAAAAGAATAGTGTGCCGTCAATTTTTCAAATTTTCAGTTAGGGTGCCGCTATCTGAAAAAGGATCAGAATCACTGCTTTATCCTAATAAATGGAAATAAATCAATAGTTCAAAAATATCGCTAATACTTTATAAAGGCGGTGTTGTAAATTTGTGGATATGCAAAATTTGATAAATTAATTTAGCAATACCAATTTAAAATTTTGAAAAGTATAAAGCTAAATTTGAATTAATGTTAATATTTAAAATTCAACGACTAAAAATTAAGTTTTAATTTATTTCAATTATAGGATTTTATAAAATTGCATTTAAAAAATATACTGATTATTGATTTTTTCAAATTATAATTTTAATAATATTTTGTTTATAATTTTGAATTTTTGAATATTATTTCCATCTCGTTTTCCATTTTAGTATTACGTAACATTAATTTATTCATAGAAGGAAACTTGTCAGATAAAAGTAAGCAGTGATCTTTTTGTTATTCTAATAACTCTATTTGTTATAGTAGTTGTGAATAATGGTGGTTAAGAAGTCAGTGATCCGATCGGGAATAAATGGAGGAGATTGAAATGAAACAAAAACTATGAAGCCTCAACATATCAAATAAGCACATTAAAGAAATTGTCAATCAAACAGTGAGAATAATAATTATTTATAAAGACACAGGGCGTTTCAGCCAAATAGTTTAAGGGTTTAATTAAAAAAAGAGAAATATAGGAAAAAGTAATAAAAAATAAAGTTTTCTGTAAACTTTGGAACTAAGAAATTTCATAACGATTTAAAATATTTTAAAATAATAAAATCAACTTTTCTATCTTTACTAGAAATTTATTAATAATATCAATATCCAAATATTTATGAATATGTAACAGAGCTACACATAGTTCTTCTTAGCCAGGAGCTCAACCTTTTCAACACATTCTTTATATGCGTCTAAAATATTCTCCCAGTTGATTTTTCTTTTGCTAATGTAATTTCCAAAATTCCATTTCATACTTTATTGCAATTGCACAAAGAATTTTATTTAAATGTTTCAAGAATTTAAAGTGGATTCTTCTTCAGTTGTAAATAAAATGAAGGGTATTATTGTGTTGAAATTGAAATCATTATCGAACCTGTATTGCAGATCATCAATAATTTTTTTAAAAATTTTAATTTTTTAAATAAAGCTTAATTCTGTAATGATCCTCAAAGTTTGGTCTAATTCTCTAAGATTTTGTAATTCGAGGTTTGTAATCTCAATTTTTAATTCGTTTAAAATGCGTAAGATTTATCCATTTTTTTGTAACGTCTTACTGATGTTGCTTTATGGCTAAGATATGAGACAAACAGCATATAGCAATTTAGGTTTATTAGAAAAATCTTTCCATTTCGAGATTTATTCCAATAATACATGTTTTCTCTTAGAAAAGGCAAAAAAAATTATTTCTTTTATAGTATCAATGGTATTTCTTGCAACTTGCCCTTGTAGGTATTCGAAATGGTTAAAGTTAATTGTTAATCAATAACAATAACAACAATTTTTGGACTCAACCGGAAATGCTTTATCAATTTTGTGCATACAACGGATTCATTACCCAATAGACCATTCCATTAATCCTTGATATGTGTTATCAATACGCCTAATTCGTTTTATAGTAAAGTTGGAATGACATATAATTACGAAAGCTGTCTGTTAGCTGGCATCAATCCTCTGGTTACTGTCAGTTTTTTTCTCACTAGGTTAACATAATTAAAAATACTTAGTAACATTCAATAATAAAGTTTTAAATAATTAAAATTCAAAAAGAATTTTATCCGACATTATTACATTTTTTATTTCTATTTTCCTCAATGTGTTTAAATCTTTCGATGAAAAATAGTTCCTGAATTTCGGGGAATGAATTTGTCTTTAATTTGTGAACGGGGTAGTTGTGTTATTTTTTGGTCTAATTCACCTTCGATATTTAAAGAATCAGATTTCTTTTCTGATTGTCAATCTTACCGTTCAGAAGCTCATAATTTTGTTTCAATGCATGCATTCTTTTCATCTGTAAAAGAGGTATATCTTCACAAATAAGGTTATTTTTCCTTCTGGAAATAACGCCGTTTTTCTTTAAAACAGAATCTTCAGAAGGCACACGAGAGCCAGGCACCGATTTATTCCGAATTTCATCTTCCTGCTTCGATTTAGTATAAAGTTCTTCAAAAAAACGCTGTAAAAAAGCAGCAAATTCTCCAAATTCTATTTTCATAAAGTTAATTTAAAAAAACGTGTAACTTATGTAGTTTTCTAAATTAAAACGGAATATTAAATAATAAAAAGTTTACATAATTAGGCAACAAATATTGAGATAGTATTCGATTAGTCCTTAGGTTGAAGTCGGAATGAAAGATAATTCCGAAAGCTGTTCTTTACCTGCTAGCAATCCTCTGGTTACAACACTTTGCCTCGTACTTCACAGTGGCTTTTCTCACTAGGTTTCCAAAATTTATAATTTGAGTTTTTATTGATAACAGACATATTTTCATTAACGTCCTTCAACAAAACGGTTGTTTTCAAACGACCTATATTTTTGAAGCAGATTTCACAGAAGTAACATTTCAAATACCTATCTTCGTTTATATTTCTATGTGCCTTAGAATGATTTAATAACTTAATCATAACAGCTTTTTTTTTATTTCCGATTAAAGGAGTGTAAGGATATCTAAACTTTTATTATTAAAAATTGCCGTAAGTAGATTAATATGGTCTTGATGTTTGATGACTGATGTGGCAATGTTTGTGCATAAAACGGATTCCTTACCCAATAAACCATTCCAACATTCCTTGATATGTCTTATTAATACGCCTAATTCGTTTGATAGTAAAGTAGAAATGCCAGATAATTACGAAAGCTGTCTGTTAGCTGGCATCAATCCTCTGGTTATTGTCAGTTTTTTATCACTAGGTTAACAGAATTAAAAATACTTAGTAACATTCAATAATAAAGTTTAAATAAAGCTTAATTCTTTAAAGCTTAATTCTAAACTGAATACTAAATAAAAGAATATCGACATGTGACTATTCATTCACTCGTTATATATCTTGCAGAGCCTACTTTCTTTTTACTTTACTTAATTGAAAAAAATATGTTAATTATTTAATATTACTAATAATATTAGTCGAACAATATTTATCACTTCATAGATAATTTGTAAGAAAATTTTAAAAAATCCACAATTATCCTACGACGCATCGCAAATGTTTCACGGCACTGTTTCCTCTTATTGGAATATAAAACTAACAGATAAGGAAAAGTTTACTCTAGAAGTTTTAGTGGGTATTTCCTTAATTAAACCTTCTAGCAAGGTAAGACGAGGGACCTTGTTTTGAATCAAAACAGCTGAAGGACGTTCACTAACAAGTACAGTCTTTGAATTAAAAATATAAACTTCTGGAATTTACAGACCTTATTCTTAACAGTTGGAAGAGGTTTTGTGGCATGAACAGTTTTAGAACTACAATACAAGCTATCAAAATGCAAGTTATTATCAAAATTAGATTTTAAATAATTTAAAGCATTAACAATATAATCAATCTTACCGTTCAGAAGCCCATAATTTTTTTTCAATAGTAGGTAGTTAGTGGCCCTTTGCTACAACGCACCATTGCATAATAAGTGGTGGGTTACAGGGTTTCGCATCTTGCTTAACTGTATGGTTGCCCTAGTAACGCCATACAAAATAATGCTGATCGCCACTTGGCACTCGTTGCTAGGCAACGTTGGCAATGTGTTCAAGTGGTGGACTGCCCGCAAAAAGTGAGTGTTATTGCTAATACTATAATTGCTCGGTCAATCCTCGGGTTTACGAGCTGTCGATGGAAGACCTATGCTCGTTTTGCAATGTCCCCTGTGTGTGAAAATTCAAGATCCGATCTATGTTGATCTGTAGGACTAGATGATATTTATGTGACGCGATGTGAATGCTCACGACCATTGATGATAATCCAATATTATTCATATCTTATAATCTACTACTTTATACTAGTTTCATAACAAATACACCTTTATTTTATAAACAGAAAAGACGATCGTTATTTGGACCTAGCGCCCTCCCAGTGGCAGGATACGGCCACTGTCGCTGAATTTTTCCGAATGTTCTGGCGCTCATGGGTGACTTCTTTCGGCATGGCGCATCGGTCGATTGGGTGTCCGTCCATTCTAGAGACATGTTTGGCTGAAAATAATGCATTATGATCAACTACTGGCGTATGATGAACGAAGGAATAAAATGAATTATCTAAATTGTTCGCGCGATTTTAATATCCGACACGCTAATGACCAGGTTATTGCTGTTGGGCTTACGTATTGTTCAATGTTATGTTGCTGAGACGAGTCGAAACTTGCGTTCGGTCACGTACTGTTATTTGTCAAATTTGTGGTCAAGGTTGGACAGAACTCATACAGATGTCATTAATTACTTAACGTTAGATTTTGTCCACCTTTAAATTATCGTCAGTATTAGGCCTAGGACTATACGCACACGCTATGAATTATGAGGGGCAACTTCTCTTACCATTTAGATATTCTATCTACTATTTGTTGGAAATTATTACCTTTCGCATCTACATCGATTGGTCGTAAGACTTATTTAAAAAAAAATTATATTTTCCTGATCGACTTGTTATATTATAAAACTTTGTTCTTGGATTTTATTCGTGTATGGATTGACTTCGAATATTTTAACTTATTTATTACGAAAATCCTCGTGATTTAAATCGCCTAGTTAATTCGATTTACCTAATCCCCTCACTAGTTACTCGTCATTAAAATATGATCTTTAGAAAACTGACCTATGAGTTCTTTCCTGCTAATTGATGATTTTAATTAATAGGTTACCGGATTTACTTATCTTTGATCGCAAATCCTTAATCAGCTACCTCATTCGACAAGTTTAAATCATGAATTGGTTTTATCTAACATTCACTTTGATTTTCAGTCGAAAAATATTGACGATTGATGATTACCTTAACTTAAATTCTCTGATTTTACTTGACATAAGTCGACGATTCAAATGATTCCTATTTATTTACTTCGAAGAGTAGGATTATGTTGACGGTAGTAGTAACCTTTATCTTATTCCGAACTACTAATTCTATTAAAGTTAAGTTTCACCTAACTTTACCCATGACATTGAATTAATTTATTTGTCGAAACTGGCTTCAACTAACATATCTAAACTATGAAGTCAATTTATTCCAGTTTTATTACCTTGCTTTACTCCTAGAAGGAGACCTTTGAGTCGTTTTGTCCCTCGAAAATAAGTTCATCTACCAGAATTGGACTATAAATTTAAATTATTACTCGCAATTAACATCCGCTAATGCAAATTTACCGTAAGTTTTAATTAACGAGTTGATTTACCTTTTTCGTCTAAATTATTTAAAACTTAACATGAAATTTGGGGCACTCCTCGCAATCAGTTTCATTTAAAACGTGAATTTAATTTATTATTATCACTAAAGTTGTTTAATTTCTTTGAACCATTAACTTTTATCGTAGCATTGAGTTTTATTTAAACCGGGATTTTAAATTGACAATAAGTTGTATCTAATTTACTTCGAAACTTTAACGCGGAGTTAGTTACATCAACGATCTCGATTTTCATTTTACTCCCGTACCCTTTCCCTTTACTAGACCTTAGGCGCATATTGTGTTTATATTATATTTATTGAGTGCCCACTGGACTACTCGGTGTGATGATTTTAAGCCGTATGTAATATGATTTTAGGTCGATTTTACAGAATTGAGAAACGAGGAATCAGCCAGAGACTTCTTCCTTATTCCTCGATTCAGCTATAGGGATAAATATTGACGTTACGACCGCTGCGTTGCGCACGCTGAGTCTTCACGGGTACATATCATTGGCGATTTTCCACGCACTTACATGCATCTGTACTATGTAGATTTTACTATCTTGCGTTAAGTGTCGGCTGTGGGCCGGAAAAATTTCGACATTTTAATTTATATAACCATAAAACAATTTATGTAAATAATATTTATTAATTATAAATGACAATAACATAATTACCCCTTTTCACCATTCCAAAATATGTAAAAATTAGCATAAAATAACATAAATACTGCTCTCCCCACGCCGACGCCGAGCAGAGCTCCATTGAGATGCAAGGAACGTGATGTAAAAAGAGGGTTCCACCATAAATATTTCTCACCTAAAAAAGGTTCCCAAAGTAGTCTGAAAATAACTTTTTCAAGATTTGAAAATATGGTTTTTAAAGTATTTAAAACTGATTCAAAATGGTTTTTAAAAATGGTTAAGTTAAATGTGAAAATGGATCAGTATTTATACCTATTTTTCTCGCGTGTGGAATTTGATGCAGTAAAACAAAATTCGACCTTGTTATTTTCTAGTAAATTCTATTCGTTAATTTTATTATTTTTTGATTTATTTTTATAATTTTTTATTGAAGATTTTTATTGAATTATTACTAATTCAAATTTTTCGATTTAAATTTCATTTTAATGAACTTTTATTAATTTTTTCAATTTCGTCGAATTTGTTGTGTTTTCTTGTTATATTTGTGTAGGTATCTTGGTGCATTTTGTTATTATTTTAATTTATTTTTATGTTTATTGTTTTATATTTAATTTTCTTATTTCTCAGATTTTATATGGTTTAATTGGTGTTTTAATAGGTTTATTTAAATTGCATGTTGTATTTGCGTGTGTGTTTCTGATCAATTTAAACATTCTTCAAGGCCGTTTACGTTCTGGCCCAACATAAGTAAGGGTGGGTTTAATTACTGATTAATTACGGTGTGTCTTGATTACATAATGACGTTATCAAGATAATTATCGTGTGTATTTTTCGAAAAATTTTTGTGTGTATTTTTTTTTATACAATTTTTTTGCGTGATTTAAATGTTTTTCTTTATATAATTTTTGAAATTTAATTTAAAAGTTAAATTTTTTCAAGTTAAATTGAATGTAAATTATATATGATTTCTAAATTTTCTGTATAATCAATGAATGTTTTATATATGATTTTTTAAAATGTAAATTTGATCTCTTGTATAATAATATTATCATGTGTTTGGTCTAAACATAAAAAAATCAAGGGATTTGCTCTTATTTTGATAAAAGTATATATATATATATGGTGGGTTACAGGGTTTCGTCATTTGTTTGAACCATCCATTTGTTGCCCCCGTAACGCCATATAAATATTACCTTGACTGTCACTCTGCACCCGTTGCTAAGCAACGTTGGAAATGTGTTCGAGTGGGTGGATTGTCCGCAAAAAGTGAGCATTATTACTAATACTGTAATTGCTCGGACAACCCTCGGGTTCAACGAGCTGTCGATGGAAGACCTATGCTCGTTTTGCAATGTCCCCTGTGTGTGAAAATTCAAGATCCGATCTATGTTGATCTGTAGGACTAGATGATATTTATGTGACGCGATGTGAATGCTCACGACCATTGATGATAATCCAATATTATTCATATCTTATAATCTACTACTTTATACTAGTTTCATAACAAATACACCTTTATTTTATAAACAGAAAAGACGATTAAAATACGCGAGGTTTGTACATTAGTTTGACGTCAGCACGGTACTAGATCTTTAATTCGGTTGCCTGGCTAGGCGGGCAACTCTACGTCCGGCACGTTCCTTGCGTCCCGGCGGGTGAGTACTTGGCGGTGCGGTTGCTGGGTTCGCTGCCCGCGTGGCATTGAAGATTGGGTCTCGGTACGCCAATTGAGAAGGGCCGAAGATGAGCGGGTAAGTTACCACCTCCCCTTCCCGACTAGATGCCAGGGCGACTTCTAATCCCCTGATTTGTGTCCGAAGACTCTTATTAAGTTAACGTTCTTCCGCCCAACCCTTTTGAGCCGCCGTGAGTCTGATGTAAAGGGCCTTAGTCCTCTTTGGGTCCAACCAGGTAGACTTGATTTGTTGAGCTTCTCGTGTTAATTGAACTATCTGGTCGAGAAGGTTCGCGTTTGCTCGTCTAGCATGGGCAAGCTCTGTTTGTAATAGCTGTGTAGATGTAATCGCTGCAATAGAAATCTTTTAGTTCCACTATTAACTCAAATGAATCAAAATTACGATTAATATAAAACATAAGTTGCGAAAATTTGTTTACTGATTCATCAAATAAGACGAACAACATTTTTAATTGAACTAATAGTACAAAATCGCTGACCGTACTTCCATTAATCCGGGAAGTCAGGGTTCTTCAAAAAATTTCCTAACCCCTTCTTCCGGAGAGCAACCTGGGATGACGGCCACTGGTCGCCTTGTGTTGCGGGTGGGCCTGGTCGGATAAATATCGGCAATTCGTCCGACAGCGATGTCGTCTTCGACATTGGCAAGGTACTGCCTGACCTTAACTACCTGTAGGTCGACCTGCCATTGAATTGTCTCCCAACGAGCGAGGAGGTTTCGCGCGTGGCCTCGAATCTCCTCCGCCGGATACTGGTTGTCGTCTTGCTTGTTCGTCCCCAGGGGGTCCTTCTCCATTCCAAGCAACTGCAGAGCGGTCTGATGCGGTCTCTTGGGTTGAGGCTCCTCGAGGCTTGTTGTTGGTCGTACTCGCTTCCAAGCCCGACGCCATTCTTCTGCAACATGGGCGGGAATCCACTCGAGAGGCCTTGGCTTTTCTGAAATACCATTATGATTAGGTGAACCGGTATAACATGGTTTCAAAATATCTTATGTTAACTGCGACCTAGTCTTTTATTCCTCATTTTGCGTATTGACGTCAAGGCATCGTCCGTACCGACTCATTATTATGGGGATTATAAGCGTTTATCGACGAATAATTGTTGTGGATGAAAATTTTTCAACTAAAATTTTTCAATTTCAAGGTGTAGCAAAAAAAATTGGGAGTCGGATATCTATTTGTTTCTATCCCGCATGAATGTCTGTAGGCCTGCTCAAACCGTCGGTGGTCGTCTCACAATTGGTAATATATATTTCATGAGAAACAAAAATCAGTTGTCAGTCTAAAGTTTAGGTAAGGGTGATACTGGTCTCTGTAAAATTTATACCATGAGTATCAAATCAATTTAACATTTACAGAATGAAAATAATCCTCAATTTATGATTTTTTGAATCAAGATTTATGAAAATAGGAATGACTATCAACTTATTACCTATGCTATCATCGTGGTTACAAATCCTAACCCTCACGAAAATAATAATGACTATCGATTCGAAAATTATGCGATGAGACGATTGTCAACCTTTAATTTATGAGATATCACTAACTATCAATTTACAATTTATGAAATAGTGACAACTATCCATCTCATCATACATGAAGCAATAACAACGATACAATCTAGGAAATCAAACGAATTTCAGTTTTATAATCCCTGAAATCCTAAAATCACCTATTTTTAATCTATGCGGTAATCATAATAACTATCAATGAAATACTATAATCCTCGATTCTAATTGTCAATTTTAAGACTCAGGGGAGATAAGAATAACCATTAATTCGAAATTTACGAAATCATGTAACTATCAATTCCTAGAATTTATGAAATAGTGGTAACTATTGATTTGAAATTTAATGGGATCAAGTTTAAATTGTATGAAATAATGATAATTTATGAAACAATAATGACTATCCATATTCCAAATTTAATAATTAAGAATAGCGAAAATTTATGAATTGAAATTTTAAAATAAGTTACCTTGAGTTGGGGAACTCGATTCCCTTGGTGTTTTTCCTTATTTCGTCATGGTTGCTTGATTCATATTTCCAAAATTGAAATTAATAGACTGACGGGTGGGTATTCGTAACTTACCATATAAACCCGAGTGGCTGTGTGCGCATCCGCTGCACTACGGTTAATCCAGAATATTCGCGTGAGAAAATTTCGTTACAAATCATTAATTTTAATCGATATTTTTAGGTAAAGTGTTTATGTCGATTGATGGAATATCTAATCTCGATGATTACGATAGTTTTCAGTTTATGTAATGAGATTCATGGTTTCCGGTTGATCGTAGCCCTCATTCGATCGATATTTCAGGTTGATTTTAATTCTTATTTATCTGTATTTAATGTCGTCATTTTTCTTTAGTGTATTCCCTAGTTTTTCATATCATCACCTTCTTGTGACGGGATTTGTTGAAGATGAACAATTCAGGTACGTTTATTTCATTTGATCGTGTTATTATTAACCTATTCCAGGGAATTCTGGTGTCGATTCGGTCTTGATTTGGAATTGTAAACGATTGTCTCTTTATGAGTCTCTTTATGATCGAGTGGGTTTGTAGGGTCTATCAATTCGAACTCAACTTGGGAAGGATCTTCCTTTTTTCTCTGGTTTTGGAATTTTATCATGCTTAGCTAATTCCGTTTAGTGGGGTTAGTGATTTAATTAATTCGCATAATTTTTCAGAGATTTTAGGGACGTTTTACTGATTCTGTCAATACAGGTTTCTTGCATAATTATCGTGAAAAAATAAAATTGTCTGCTCGATGGATTTTTATGTCGTAATTCTATTGGATTTAATTCATTGGCATTTTATTATGTTTCCGCCGTTTTATTTCTTTGTCGATTTCAATCAAGGTCGTTTTATGAGAGTATTTTGAAAAATGTGTTTGCTACGCTTATGGATGTACTCTGATCTGTAGTTATTCGAGTTCACTACCTTACCGTAGATTTAGGGTGAATTGGTTTTAATATCGTAATTATGTAATAGTAATATCAATTTATGGTTTTTTCCTCTGAATTCACAACAATTTTAAATTTATAGTGAAAGCAGCATTGATTACCCTGCTAGGATCCCAAAAAAAAACGATGCGTCTGCTCTCGGATTTAGAATTAAATTCTTTATTTTCTTAGCAGTTGAGGTAATTTATGTGATAATGATTAAAACTAAAAATTTTAGTTAAGTTGAATTTTTTAAGTTAATTTGATTCATATCAACGATTTCGGTTTATTTATTCCCCGTACCTTTTCACTTTAATAGGTCTTAGACGCATTTTATGTTTATATTATAGTTAATGAGTGCCAACTGGACTACTCGGTGTGATGATTTTGAGCCGTGTGTGAAATATTTAGGTCGAGTTTAAAGAAAACGAGGAAGCAGCCAAAAGACCCTTTCCTTATTTCTTCTTTCTTCTATATGGGCTAATATTGACGTTCCAACCCCTGCGTTCCGCACGCCGGGTCTTTACGTGCACAGATCATTGGCGATATTCCACGCACTTACAAGAATCTAAATTGTATGTTGATTTTACTAACTTGCGATGTGTCTTGGCTGTGGGCCGGAAAAATTTCGACAAATTAATTAATTTCATGAAAACAAATTAGATTTTAATATCATGAATATTTATTAATATATTAAATACAAAATTACTTGACCATATCAATCCAACAAAATATTCATAAAAATACATCTCCCCCACCGACGTCCAAGCAGAGCTCTACCGAGGTTGCGAGGACGGGACGTGGAGAGAGATTTCCAAATAAAACTACTGCTTACCTAGAAATTTAATTCAAAATAGATTTTTAAACAAAACTCAAAAATAATTTTGATTTGAAAAACGGTTTCAAAATGGTTAAATTTTATGTGAAAATGCATCGGTATTTATACCTATTTTCTGTCTCTAACCTCGCGTGTTAATTTTGATGTAGTAAAACAAAATTCGATCTTGTTATTTTCTAGCGTATTCTAATCTTTGTTTTTATTATTTTTTCATTTATTTTTTGATAATTTTTATTCAGAATTTTTATTGAATTATTTCTAATTCAATTCTTTGATTTAAATTTCATTTTCATGAACTTTTATTAATTTATCAAATTTCGGTCGAATTTGTTGGGTTTTCATGTTATGTTTGTGTCTGTATATATTGTTGGACGCACAGGAGTTATCAAATTCCAGATTTCACTCGTTATACTGATATGCCTTTCACCATTATTGACTAGGGAGAATCACCTGATGCGCCGCATGATTTTAGTAACCATCATGTACCCGTGACCGAAATCACGTTGGTACCGTACACAATGGCCGAATGCCATTCGAGCAGGTGAGCGCCATCACTAGCACTACTCCTCGAAGTTGTCGCTGCCGTTAGAAGGGCTTACGCTTTCATATACAGGTTTCCCTTACGTTTCACCCCTCGGAGAGAAAATAATGGATGATCATGCAACCCTGGCATTAGTTCACCACAGTTTATCCCTCCTATTCGCACCACAGCTCTCAGAGATCCAGTTACTTAGTTTTAATCCTACCATGAAAGCAAATAAGAGAAGAACATTGTATTGTCAACAAAATCGAATCAGCCAAACAGCAAAAAAAAATAACATCCACGATCATCAGATTCTGGGATTACAACCTCGTCGATGTCCGTTGGGAAGTACTTCCTCTTCATGGGCCTATACGGGGGAGGACTCGTCGGTCGATTTTCCTCTCCCCGGGTCGAGGGACCTGCTACTTCCTGTGAAGAGACAATTTGAGGTACTTCGCCCATGAGGATGGCTATTTCCTCGGTTCCGAGTCCAAGTCCGTCAAGGACTTGAGTAACAGGAAAAGGGTTCGGGTCCTCGTCCACCAGATTGATATGGATGGACGGGACGGGAGATCTGAATACTACGTTCGGGGCGTAGCATATGTCCGGGTCGAGATCCGGAAATTCGAACTCCTCGTAAGGGGGTGGTGGATCTCCAGTTTGGCGAGACAATTCGGAGGTTTCGACTCCTTGGGAAAGCTCCTCCTCTCGTCGACGTCGATCGCGACGTCGTCGGTTTCGGTTCGGCCGCCTACGAGTGGTACTTATGGTAGGGGTCTCCACGGCCCCAGTTGGCGGTTGAGAAACTACTGGCGTTGCTGCGGGAGCTCGGGCCTCTGACGTTGACGGATTTGAAACAGGGAGGGATGGCAGGATACCCATGACCGGGATATGATGAGCCGGAATTATTTCCAGTTGACTGGCTCGGACATTCCCCGGGACGAGAGTCCGGAGTTCAATGTCCGTAAACGCCCGTCGCAAGGCGGTCGACTGCTCTCTGATTAGCAGACGCTGGATACGGGATTCTGTGACCAGCTCATCTCGCGCCCGAGTGAGCCGTTCTATCTTCTGCCTCAGTGATTTGATGACATCCGGCGAGGCCCAAGTGCCCTTTACTCGTTCGTACTTCGCGTGGAGCGCATCATATTTCCGTTGGAGTTCTTCATATTGATGGCGGACGGCAACGATTGAGGGTGATAGTCGGGGAATTCTTGGTAAACCACTCGAATTGGAATTGTTACTATTCATCCTGAAGGAACAAACAAAAAGAAATAAACGAGGCCCTCTGAGAGATGAGATGGCAATAAAATGTGGGTATAGTTAGGGAGGGGTTCGGACGGTGATTTTTATACTGACTCCTATTTTCATTATGTGTCCCGGTGTAGTTATATTCCTGGGAGTGTCTGAAAAACGAGTTGGCCTCCTCCGCGGATAATGATTTACACCGTTTAATCCCTACCTGGTGTCGGATAATACTTGACCATAGTAGTGGTAAGGTGTAGTGTTCCTCGACCTGGTGGCTTATTTTCCCCATTTTCGTTTTTATTTTACCTATTCGTCCCCTTCTCCTCCTTTTCTCGTTTATATAGCGTTCAGGAACAGGTCAAACAAATCTCACTCCTCCACAGGTATTAACGCAGTGTTTTCTCGTGGTGGGACGTTATGAGGGCTTTGCATTTTATCCTTTTCGATGATCCACATTAACCACTTTGCACTACTGTACTCACCTTCCGGTAGTATATCATTCGATTTCGAATTACGAATTTACGTGCTATTACCTCGGCTACGCGGATTTTATGTGGGTTTCCCCTAAAGTGCCCGTTATTTATCATCATCCTGACTTATTATCAACTTCATCTATGATATTTTAGTATAACCGTTCATGATACAATTATTTGTATTGATTTCATTATGATTTGACTCTTCATCATCATCAGACCAGTCACTACCACTCGACTCATCTGGTCATAAGACGCCTACTCAACCCGGCAGACTAGTCGGTCATTACTGTGTTGACTTTACTTGCTAACAAACTTAACCGTGAATTATTATTGGATTAAATGATTTTCATTACTATTTATTTTGTCATAGATTCGACAATAAGTTATTCTTATATTAAATCGTTATTATTGTGATTTTTTGTTACTATCAACAATTGATTATCCATGTAGGAGCCTAGGGGTCCTTAGCTAGAGAATTTGCAGGGATGTTAATATTAATTGATCGTTCATAGTCGTCTTAGTGTAAAAATACTCAATGAAATGTCACTTAATATTAGCGTCTACGCTTATTTTTAATTGTAATATTCAGGTGAATTAAGTGTGAGTATTATGGTTTACTTAATTTAAATGAAAATCGCGTATTTGTGAATATTGAGAATTGAATCACAGTAGGGTTAGGTGGATTTTGTTCGTCTAACCAGTTGGGTATTTCCGAAACGAGGCCATCATTTATTTACAAGGTTGGTATTCAGAGTCCACCATTTGAGTAACTATGGCACGCTCATGCGTGACCCCTATCATTTGGTATATAATCATTATTATCGATTCGTTCCTAAGGTATTTTGATGCTATAAGGGTCAGGTTTTTACATTTTAATATCTTCTCGATCTGTGTCACCTATTTTCTAAATTTTCGGGTCAAAAAAATTCAGCATTCTCACGTGCTGTCACTCCCATAGGCTATACCGTCTATATTTTTGCTTTGCTCAACATCGCATACATTTTAGTTAGTTCAACGGCTTTTCTGTCACTTGAATCTTATTCCTTTGATATTTATCATGCTCGACTACCCTAGTGCTTAACCCTGTTACCCATTTCCTTACAAATTTGTCCGATGAGAAAAATTGTCCATTTGATCTATTTGAGATCCTTCCTAAATTCCCCTTAACTCTGCTGCCGCATCTTCCCTGCTTTTAATTCGACTCGTTCCGGCCACATATTTCAGTAGCCGCCCCGAGTGTACAACGGCGCCCTGCGTAGCGGTCCTGTGCATTATCGCCAGACCCGACTGCGGACTGCCGAAGGGTCCACGAGACATGACCCACGAGCTCAACTAAGGGTTTTCACCCACTAGCCGGCCCGAGATCCGTCCCATGGACCATCTATTGCCATACGATATATATATATAGATTTTAATGGTCGGACAATAGATAAAATCATAATTTATTAATATCAAAGCAAATGAGACATTATTATTAACATTAAAGTTTTATAAAGCAAACATATAAAGATTAAGACCAAATATATACATAAAAATGAAAATGCCTTACGTCTAAAGAGAGTTCTTTAATTTTTCTTGAAAATAAACGCTTGATCAGAATTTAGCATAAAAGTTTTACTGATTTTTTGACGTTAAAAATTATGAAATTCATCACTGTATTTATACTATTTGTATGCATGTGTGCGACCAATAGGCGATTTTTCGCCATTTTAAGGGCTTTTTAATTATTTTATTACTTAAAAATTATTTTTATTATTTTTTGTATATTTTTCTTAATTTTTTTGATATATACTTTATTTTATGTTTGGATTTTATTTTTATTATTATTTTCTGATAATATTATTTTTAGCCCTTTATTTGTTTTTCTGGTCGCCACTTCTGCCTGTGTTTTTTCTAAACCTTATTTTGCAAGGTTTTGGCAGTTTATTTTATTTCTTTATGTTTTCTTTTTGCTTCTGTAGGCGTTTTCGAATTTTAATTAATTATTTGTTTTATTTAATTTTTGTTATGTTTCTAATTTGTTTTACTTATTATGTTATTTATTGATTTTTAATATCTTGGTGCGGTGCATGTTTATGTGCAGTGATTCCTTCCATTCTTTTTTATTTTTGTTTAAATTGTGGCTCTGAGCCCAACAATATACATATATATATATATATATATATATATATGGTTAAAACTATAAAAATCAAGTGGCTTTGCACTTATTTTGATAAAAAAGTATATATATATTATTAAAGTATATATATATTATATATATAAAAAACAAAACAACTAATACATACATTTTCTTTAATAAATTCCATCGTCCTCTTCAGAATCAGAGAATGGTAAATGTCTATCTAAAACTTTTTAAATCAATTGATTGATAAATTAAAATTAATACTTTACAAATTAAACTGGTTAGTAAATTATGACAAATTGTAAAAATGTTTATCGTTATATTCAAATCTGTATTTATTTTTTCTACCAATCAATGATGACTGATGTGGCAATGTTTGTGAATTCAACGGATTCCTTACCCAATAGACCATAGGTGGGCAACTCATTTATGCTGGAAGTCCACATTTAAAATAGCAGTTACAAAGAAGGCTTTAAATTATTTTTTCAAGTACTTATTGAGATATTTGCATTTGTTTCTTGCTTGAAAGTAGTTCAATATTGGGATGAAGCCCCGTAGTGCGAAGTCTTAATTGATCTTCTAAATGAGTATCTGTAATTTGGGTTCTTAAATTTTTTGCCATTTGGGGGGTTACTGGGTCTTGATGTTTGGTTAAATAGTTATGGTGGTTACCCCGGTAACGCCATATAAATATTTCTTTGCTACCACTCGGCACCCGTTGCTAGGCAACATTGGAACTATGTTCGAGTAGTTAGACCGTCCACAAAAAGTGAGCGCTATTGCAAATGCTGTAATTGACCGGAAGATCTCTGGCTCCAACGAGCTGTCGATAGAAGACTTATGCTCGCTTTTGATTTTTGGTCCCCTTATCTCCCCACGCCCATCTCCATCTGTCTGCGAGCTGGATTGAGATGTATTCCATCGAACTAGATTTATCTGCATTATAAATATTCATTAATACAATTATACGTTTATGTTTAATTTTTAAAAAACTTCTATAGTGAAAATAATAAATAATAAAGCTACTGTATACTTCATAACAGGGCCATATAATAAAAGATGTACGTAGAAAAATCAACATTATGAGTAGTCATCATTTGTCAGAGATTTCGATAAAGATGTCAATTCCTTGTTGGTACTAATTTAATTCATTAAAATCTTAAGGGTGAAAATCAGTTACCCACAGATAGTTTAATTAGGATCTAAAAATTACATAATTAAAGATATCCGAGTTTCTTATAAATCATTTAGTCAAAAATTTCAATGCTCCAGTTGGTGATATTATTCTAATGACTAACTAAAATTATTAACCTCTAGATTTATAAAATGAATTATTTGGTTAAAACTCTAAATTTGTCGCTTTCACAGAATTCACGATCTAAAAATTAGATTCTGTAAGGGGTATGAAGGAGAGCTTCTAGGACATGTTATTTTCTAATGATTCGAACTAAAATATGAATATACTACCAATAAATTCATTCATCGGGTTGACCAAAATTCTACACTCCGGAATAAGATAAAATTTATGTAGGTTACTCAGAACAATCCGTGATAACATTTATAAAGTATGGTCAGGTCGTCGGTTAAACTTACAATCTCTACATACAAAAAGTCAAAAGATAAAGTTACATAAATCATTCAATTCATAATGGGTTTGTAAATTAAATTAGTCAAATATGATTAAGTTATATATAATTTATTTAATAGTAAAACAAATTTCTTTTAAATCGAGAGTATTGATAATCAATTAAAAGTTGCAAATTGTTACTGTTTGAAAAGAAAATCTACCTGCTGCCCTTAAAGTAAATTCCAGACGCTCGGTGGGAAAAGATGGTTGGTTCGTTGGCACTTCTGCGTTGGCATTAAATTGATACGACATTGGTAGAAGTTTTTTGGTTTTGTTTGAAAAATGGTATTTCAACATCTACTCTCAGTTAATAAAGCAAAGTGTCTATGGTAGAATTAAACTTCGTCATATTCCCTGCATTCCGGTGTGTGACAATATTTAATCGGCATTTAAAATCGTTATTATGTATTTATCCGAAATTTAGTAATAGAAAGGTGATTCCAATGCGTGGTGGTATTTTGCAAATTTATGTGCTAATTGTGTGTCTCGCACACCGCCTACTGGTGTGCCGGATGGTGGGGATTGTCGCGGATGAAATGATGAGACACAATCGACGTTCGGATGGATTGGATTATGATCTCATTTTATTTTCATAAACAATTGCGACATCCGCTCGAACTTTATAACTATATCTATCGAGATATTAACTATTGATATATATTAGCTATATCTTTATTTTTCGGAATGACAATTGAATTCGGCGTTGGAGATCGGTAAGTTTTTTCTTCTTTGGATGCTAACGGCGGAAAACTCGCACGTGTCATTGCCAACTTCACAATTTCACTGCGAGTGTTCCTACGTTATTTCCAATTTTCGACAGTTTATTTGATTTTTATTAATATTTAATTAATTTATTCCTCGTAGTTAGACGTCTCGTGATGTTACAATTCATGAAAGATGGTAGGCATTCTCTTATTTGCAAGTACTGGGATTTATTTTGTCGATTGATACTCCTTCAGCATGGGTCCTTATGGCGTTCAGGGTTACGTTGTAACAATTTTTATCTATTGTTCACTACACGGTACTACGAGCAATTAAACAATTTGATTTATGGAGTTTGATTTATCGAGTTTTTAATTATTCAATACTAGAAAATGTCAGCGACATAGGTTTCTGGTAAATTGGCTTATGATGGTAGTCGCGATTTAGAAAGCATTTATGGGTTATGAACTCATCGAAATGTTTTTCAGTCAAGAGTTAAATGATTGGACAGTGGGACAGGCAGCAATCGTTGAAAAACCGGTGTCGTAATGCTGAAGTGGGACAGATATCAGGTGAGTTATTCTTTTAGTTCAGTTGATTACTCAAGATAAATTTGTTGTTATCTGATTTACAATAAACCTTCCTTTACTTTATCACTGTTTGTATTTTAAATTTAATTATTTAGGTTTTACTTTTATGCGGGATTCAATTTCGATTTTCAGTTGGCTTAGTAATGACTACCTTTTATTTATAAGGGAATTTTGAAAAAGGTTCCTCTATTATTTGTACTAATAAGATATGCTCTGGATTAGGATCTGATTAAATTCACTACTTTACTGGAAGTTTGGGGTGATTTGTTTAATAATAATTTAAAATTACTATTTAAAGTTGCATTTAAGTTAAATTCATAAGATTAATTTATTTCATCTCATAGCAGTGATTTCATATTAATTTTATTCCCCGTAACCTTTCCCTTTAATAAGCCTTAAACGCATTTTATGTTTATATTATATTTAATGAGTGCCCACTGGACTACTCGGTGTGGGGATTTTGAGCTGTGTGTAGAATAATTTAGGTCGAATTTAAAGAAAACTAGAAACGAGGAAGTAGCCAGAAGACCCCTTCCTTATTTCTCCTTTCTTCTACACGGAGTAATATTGACTTTCCAATCCCTGCGTTCCGCACGCCGGTTCTTCACGGGCACAGATCATCGGCGATATTCCACTCACTTACACGAATCTGAATAGTATGTTGATTTCACTAACTTGTGATGTGTCTTGGCTGTGGGCCGGAAAAATTTCGACAAATAAAATAGTAATTAATGAAAAACAAACTGATTTTATGTTTCATAAATATTTATTAATATATTAAAAAGCAATATAACAAATTACTTGACAAATCATCATACCAAAAAAAATACATCTCTCCTCACGTCGACATCCAAGCAGAGCTCTACCAAGGTTGCGAGGACGGGACGCGGAGAGAGAGTTTCCAAATAAAACTCTCACTCACCTAAAATAGATTCAAAATGGTTTAAAAATGGTTCAAAAATGGTTTTAAAAATAGCTAAAAATTTTGTTTTAAAATTGGTTAAATTTTATGTGAAAATGCATCGGTATATATACCTATTTTCTGTCCCTAACCTCGCGTGTTCTTTTTGATTTAGTAAAACAAAATTCGACCTTGATATATTCTAGTGTATTCTAATCTTAATTTTTATTATCTAATTTATTTTGATAATTTTTTTATTTGAAATTTTTATTGAATTATTTCTAATTCAAATTCTTTGATTTAAATTTCATTTTCATGAAATTTTCCATTTTTGTTAAATTATCAAATTTCGGTCGAATTTGTTGGGTTTTCGTGTTATGTTTATATTTATATCGTGCGGATCTTGGTGCTTTTTGTTATTATTTTAATTTATTTTTATGTTTATTATTTTATATGTGGTTGTTTTAGTTGTAGCTAGGTTTAGTTGATGTTTTCATGGGTTTGATTTTAAAGTTGTAGGTTATATTTGCATGTGTGTTACCGATCCATTTAAACATTTTTCAAGGCCGTTTGTGTTCTGGCCCAACAAAAGTAACAAAATAAATTCCTTACGTTCAAAATTTTTGATTTGATGTCAGAAATCAATAGTTTGGTTAAAAGCATAAGATTAAAAATAATGAAATTCATCACTGTATTTATACTATTTTCATGCGTGTGTGCGAACAATAGGCGATTTTTCGCGATTTTTAGGCTTTTTAATTATTTTATTACTTTAAAATTATCTTTATTATTTTTTGGTATATAATTTATTTTATGTTTGGATTTTATTTTTATCGTTATTTTCTTGTAATATTATTTTTAGCCCTTTTTATTTGTTTTCTGGCCGCCGCTTCTACCTGTGTTTTTTCTAAACCTTATTTTGCAAGGTTTTGGCAGTTTATTTTATTTCGCTATATTTTTAATTTGTTTTAATTGCTATGTTTTATTTTATTTTTGGTCTCTTCTTGCGGTGCTTGTTTATGTACAGTTATTCGTTCCATTACTTCCACTCTTTGTCTTTAATTTTAATTTTAATTTTTTGTTTAAATTGTGGCTCTGAGCCCAACAACTACATCAAAAATAACACGCAAAGTTAGGGCCAAAAAATAGGTATATATACCGATCCATTTTTACAATAAAAAAACAACTATAGAATCGTTTTGAAAGTCATTGAGCAATTTTTAAAATCTATATAAGTGATCTATATAAATCTATATAACCTCGATAAAGCTCTGCTTGGGTGTCGGCGTGGGTAGAGTAATATGTTTTTGATATTTCATGGATGTTTGGGTAACTTTGATTTATTATTAATAAATATTTAATGCATAAAAATTTGGTTTTAATATTTTGTCGAAATTTTTCCGGCCCACAGCCAAAGACACATTACAAGTTACCAAAATCAACATATTATTCGAATTCTTTTAAGCGCGTGGAATATCGCCAATGATTCGTGTCCGTGAAGGCCCGGCGTGCGGAACGCAGGACCTGGAACGTCAGTATTATCCCGTATAGAAGAAAGGAGAATTAAGGAAGCGTTCTTTTGGCTACTTCCTCGTCTCTCGTTCTCTTTAAATTCGACATAAATTATTTTACATACGGCTCAAAATCACCACACCGAGTAGTTCAGTGGGCACTCACTAACTATAATATGAACACAAGTGCACTTAAGGTCAACCTAGGGAATGGTACCGGGGAAATAAAATTGAAATCGTTGTTATGAACTTAATATACAGATTGGCATTAAAATCGGACAATGGATAGTTATAAATTTGGAGACGTGTTTTCACACCAAAATCAATAAAATCCTAGCTATAAACCTTAATAGTTATATATGGCTAATATCTTAGTAAGAGTAGCTAAACCTCTAATAAAACAAAAGGGAATTAACCAATCGTTATAACTTCATACGGTCACACTCAGGGTCAATAGATATACTCGTACCAAAATAAAATTATGCAATTACTATAATGTGCCGATAGAAACCAATAATATGAAAAATGAAGCAAAGTGAAATTGACAGTTCTAAACTTAATAAGAATCTAAATAATACAAAGCTTGGAAAACGAATCAAAATTTTTCCTTTCAGTTTTGAATAATGTAACAATTTAATTAGGGCTCTAAAGATTCCAACCAGACTAGCTTAAAGTTTTTGATAACTTCTCGCCCATTCCACAGATAAGACTAGTCATCGTATTGTGGACCTGCGACGTCACCTTAAAATATCCCATGAATTAATAAAATAAAAATGCGACAATTACAACCAAGTTTATTCACATTAAACAAACAAAAATTAAAGATAAAACCACCTACACCTTCAGATGCCACCTCACAACAATAAAATAACCCCGACCGTTAACCTGAATTATTCATAAATAACCCATTAAAGAGATGAATCGTCATCCTCACATCAAGGGATGATACGCTCTTTCCCCCAGGATTGATAAGTACTGTCGATGGGGATCACGAAAATCTTTCTGACGAGGTAACTGAATGCAGCTGATATTCCCCATTTGGCGTCGAAGTCGCATCAATATTATAACGTTCCAACCAGAAATAATCCCCACCTCGTATCCGAGTAAGTACTTAGTGGAAACATGAGCCCTTGCAGTGATCTTCCTGTACCCCCACCTTAACGGAAGGTGGAAAGAATTGAAATAAAATCATTATGACGAAGAAAATTTTACCGTCAGCGAAAACCCAAACTGCCACATGACATGAAATCGTTGTCAAATTTTCTTAAATAGTTCACCCAAAGGGATCAATAGATAAGAATTGCACAAGTGAATGGAAAGAGAAAATTGACACGTCATTGACATTTAGGAATATCGATTTCGCAGAAATTCCCCACCCATTCGCCAGTAAATGTCTATAGTAGTACACACCACTAAGCGGTGTGTAACACGCTCGCACACACTCGTTCCAATTTCATAGAGTTGTCGACGAGTTTAACTGATAGAAATAATTTTACAATCTACAAGAATGCAACAGCAACGAGCTTTCGAGAACACAACGACCCGGGGAATAAGCAACGAGATAGCCTCGAGCCCCGATCCACCATCTTGGAGTGAGTTAATAAATTTTACAATGCATCCTAATAATTATATTGAATTATCTTACGTCCAATTTTTTAATCATATTTAGAAAAAGAGCTTAAATTTCGTTAATTTACCGTTGTTTTTTTGTAGATCATTTTAGCGATGCATTCCAATCATAATCTTACAAAATTTTGATGCTCCCAACATTCAACTCATTAATTGTACTTAGAAAACTGAGTTTAATTGTTGTTAATTCACCATTGGTTTTTACAGACAAATTCTGCGATGTATCCTAATAATTATGTTTTACAAAAATTTCGTTATTATCTATATTTAATTTAATAATTAAGTTTAGGAATCGAGTTTAAATTTTATTAAATTCATTTTGCATCACACCGGCAAATCTTTAGAAGATCTTATTCTCCGCAGAAATTTCATAATATTTATGTTAGCAGTTGTTCGATAATGATGAATCTCTTTATAAAGTAATATGTATAATTTGGTTTTTTCGATATTACTTTATACTTCCGCAAACGCCCTGAACAACCATAATGCCTATTCCACGAGGATCTCGATTTATCCCTTCATTTTATACGCCAGATATTTCAATATTCATTAAACGTTGTTATTTTATTTTCCTTTAAGGTTCACTTTTAAAAATTTTATTTATGGTGGGTTACTGGGGTTTTGATATTTGTTTTAATTCTTTCCGTGGTTTCCCAGGTAACGCCATATAAACATTTTCTAGCTACCACTCGGCACCCGTTGCTAGGCAACATTGGAAATGTGTTCGAGTGGGTGGATTGTTCGCAAAAAGTGAGCGTTATTACTAATGCTGTAATTGCTCGGACAACCCCTGGGTTCAACGAGCTGTCGTTAGAAGACTTGCGCTCGCTTTAAAATCATTTGGTACCCTGTCTATCGTACGTTTATCATTAGAGTTTATCGTAATATCAAAAGGATTTGACAGTATTATTTTATAAACAGTCCTACTTATTATATTGTAGTGATTTATTTTGTGTGTTGGGTACGGTGTTGCAAGCACTATAATTACGAAATTAAACACCTAAAATCTATGACTCAACAACATTTATTCATAAATTGGGTGAACATTTTATTCACAAATTAGTTCATCAGGCCTTGTTCAGCAATCGAGCGACTAGGCGTTTAGCTCGCTCTTTCCGCCCGGGGCTGTAACTGTTTGGAGTTGGGGTTGTTATTGCGGTCGTGGTGGTGGAAATTATCGCCTCCCTGTAAGCCAATTGAGCGAGAGCAAATACGAAGGGATAGGTCACAGCTGCCCCTTCTTGACAGGCTGACAGTGCGACCTACAGCCCCTTTATTTATATTCGCAGACTTTGCACCAACTGTTTCTCCTCTTCCCATCTCTTTTGGGCTGCTGTAAGCCGCTGGTGAAGCAATTTTACCCTTTTGGGCTCAATCCAAACGTCCTTCGTCTGCTGTACTTCCCTAGCCAACTGGACATTTTGCTCATGGAGATTTTTGTTAGCTGCTCGGGCGCGTGCTAACTCCAGCTGCAGTATTGATAAGGGCTCCATCCTTGTAATGACGAACATCAAAAAACTTTTATTAGTAAATCCGTAAATCCACACACGGGCAATCAATATATCTAGGGTTACCCGTACTTCCGGGTACATTCAAGGTTCTTTAATTAATAAATTAAAATGAGTATCGTACCCAAAGGTTTCATAAAACTAAAATACCTATAATGATATAAGGATGGTTAAAATGTCTAAATATTTTGTCAAATAGTCCAATATAGATGGAAATGCCTAAAATTGTGAACTTTTCTTGAGTGATTTAAAATAAGACTTGTAAAATAATGCAATAAAAATATGATTTAAAATCATTTGCTGCATTTGAATTGCTCAACTTCACCTGAGTTAATGGCCTGGTCATAAAGATTTTTCTATGGCTTGTACCAGATAAAACAAAAACTATAACAAAAATAAAAATCATAATTTACTTAAGGGCTGCCTATCTAATTTGACGTCTTTCCCTATGATTCCGGCCACAGTATGATTATTCCAAGAATTATCCTGCAGATTATTGAACACATTCTCCTGTAAATTATCGAACGAACTTTCTGGTGGGTTGCTCAGCGAACTTTCTGGTAAATTCATTTCTCTTTCCATTTGAAATTCAATCTGTCGTTGAATTGTCATTTAATATATGGCATCTGGGTGCCATTTACAGACTCGGAAGAGAGTACGCACACCGGTCAGTAGTGAGCGTGTGTCGTAAAGGTCACTACTACGGGCATTTAGTGGTGTCGGTGTGCGATAGATGTATTTTGGCTTTTATGGATTACTAATGGAATCGCCCCGTGGCGTGATTTTCCATTACTGCCGGAACCGCAGTGGAGTGTGCAAAATGTTTGTGGTGGATTGTAATGCCTGTCGGATTAACGATTTTACACGTTCCCGGTAGATATTAATGGGTTTCATTTTTCTTTTATTGGATATTAATTTGTGTGTATATCGCAGTTACTCGCATGCATGTGACGTATGCAATAATCGATTTCGTCCATGGCTATTGAAGTGGTGGTGCGTACGTGTGTGCTAAGTGTATGTATTGAACAGTTGAGACGCTACTGGCACATCGGCGGAATTATATATCGGCTTCCCTTTACCTCCCCACTATGGAACCACTGTGAATTTATAGTAGGTGTTAATTTCATTTCGTTAATTTATTGATCTTATTTATTGAATTCTTCTACCATTACTCGGGGAAATGGATTATTCAGTTACCAGACCCTTTATTCGAATGAGAAATCTTCCGGGTTTATCATTAGTAGTACAATCTTTTATTTTTGTTATTTACTGATCTTATTTACATATTTTCTTTAGAGTAGAATTCATGGTTACTAGTTGTCAAATGTTATGTCTTCGATTTATTTTATTTAGCCAGACTATTTTCTAATTTATTTTTATTAATGGTATGATTTTATGTTTTCTGGTTTTTTCGATTTTTGCTTATTTAGTTTCTTTTAGGAAGTTATTCGTTGGGGCCATTTATGGATCATTAACTTTATGATTTTTCCCTTTTGTGTTATTTGAAATAAATCGTTCGGCGTTAGTTATTAGGTCAAGAAAACCTGACGGAGGTAATTTAGAAATGTCGGTATTCCAATAGAAATCATAATATCAAAATGCGTGGTATTCCCGAAAATGGACGGAGTTCAAATTCTTATATGCTCTTATTACATTCATTCGGAATTTATTTATTTATGATTGTAAGCCCCTTTACGACATGTTTTTAGAGAATTTTTCGAAAGTGGCGTTTTCTAAAAGTAATTTAGGGCATACCTTAGTTCGGCGTTTCTTTGATTCCTTTAGTTGAACTTGGGAATGGATGTAATAAATTATCCCGTCTCGTCACCTATTCGTCACTATGGGGGAGTACTACAAATTTTTATTGTTATTTCCGTATCCTTAGGGTTAAAGTTTTCCTTTTGTGTTGAGGAATTTATAAATTCTTGTTCATAGGTAAGTAGTATTTGTATGGATTATACGTTAACGATAGTTTTTCTTTTATTGGGGAATTTTTGTTTAATCATTATTAAGAGTAGGTGAGTTAATAGCTCGAATCTTATTTAAGTTATAATTAATTGTCGGTTACTTTTGGGTATTCTATTTTATTCTTTTCATTTATGACGTATCAACGATTTTCTATTAAAACATTTTAAGTTTGTACTAATCGTGTCGTTAGGTGAATTAGGTGATTTTAATTTGGTTAATTATTAACAACTCTTGCCAGTTTTTCTATGATTATAATCAAGTTTAAAGCATTGGTTAGATTTGAAGTTATGGTGACGGTTTTAGGTTCACTTCCCAGTTAGCATTTTTCCTTTAGGTTAAGACAATTACTCTTGTGGGTTTATTTTTACAATTACCTCATCCTGGTGAGTGCGAGATCCCAGTTAAAAATCCATTACTACATTTCGCTCAATTATGATTGTACCTATTGAAGTTCTCAAATCTGATTTATTTAGATTCATGATCCGCTTAGACTATTAATTATTATGCGTTCAGGGTAATCGTTGAATAACTAGTTTAAATTCTCATTCATAGTTTATATTTTGTTTGTGGTTATACTAGTAGTTTAGTTTCATAGCAATAATTTTATTTTATTTATTTCCCCGTCACCTTTTCCCTTGGTTGACCTTAGGCGCATTATGTTCATATTATAATTAATGAGTGCCCACTGGGCTACTCGATGTGGTGATTTTGAGCCGTGTGTAGAATAATTTAGGTCGAATTTAAAGAAACTGAGGGATGAGGAAGTAGCTCAAGGACCGCTTCCTTATCTATCATTTCTTCTATATGGGATACTATTGACGCTCCGATCCCTGCGTTCCGCACGCCGGGTCTTCACGGGCACAGATCATGGGCGATATTCCACGCACTTACACGAATCTAAATAATATGTCTGATTTTAATGACTTGTGATGTGTCTTTGGCTGTGGGCCGGAAAAATTTCGACATGAAATAAAATAATTATCGAGAAAATGATTTTAAATATTATAAGTAATTTATTAATATTAACAAAACAACATAATAAGTACTTGATCCAACGACAAATCATACAAATACTACTCTCCCCACGCCGACTTCCAAGCAGAGCTCCATCGAGATTGCGAGGACGCGACGTGAAGAGAGAGTTCCAAAATAAAACTCACCCTAAAATAGATTTTTAAACAAAACTAGTTCAAGTTTGAAAAACTGATTAAAATTGTGTAAAAATGAATCGGTATATATACCTATTTTTTGTCCCTAACCTTGCGTGTTTTTTTGATTTAATAAAACAAAATTCGACCTTGGGATTTTCTAGTGTATTCTAATCTTAATTTTATTATTTTTTTATTCCATTTGATAAGTTTTCATTTGAAATTTTTATTGAATTATTTCTAATTCAAATTCTTTGATTTTAATTTAATTTTCATGAAATTTTCATTTTTGTTAAATTTTCAAATTTCGGTCGAATTTGCTGGGTTTTCGTGTTAGGTTTATATTTATATTGTGCGGATCTTGTTGCTTTTTGTTATTATTTTAATTTATTTTTATGTTTATTATTTTATATGTAATTGTCTTCTTTCTCATATTTTGATAGGGTTATTTGGTGTTTTTCATAGGTTTTGAATTTAAAGCTGCATGTTATATTTGCGTGTGTGTTACCGATTCATTTAAACATTCACAAGGCCGTTTGTGTTCTGGCCCAACATTTAGTAGACATAAGAAATTGTTTGGGAGTGGTTGAGGATTATTCTAATAACTAAAATAATATATACCTTTTTTTTGTCGAGTGATTTACGGAGTCGATCACCGTACCCAATGATACACGAATGTTCGGTAAATACTCTTTGTCGGAATTAGGAAAATTGTAGAGGAGAATTTGCAGATATACCAAGCATACTTTCATGTTAGTTTTATTTTAATTCTTTTACCTGACCAACTTATACCGGGATTTAAATTGAGACTAGTTAAAGTGAAAGTGATTATTTAAACAAGGGGTTTTAATGAAAATGCTAATATAACATTTGTCGAATATGTTTAATTATTATTACGAATCAAATTAAATTTAAAATTCTATAGATACGTAAATATGTATGAGTCGAAAATGGTTAATTAATAAAATGCCACATTTCATCGTAAGAGTTACGTATTTTTCCGTGGAAATCATTTTTCATGTTTCATTCCCCCTTGCGACGGATAATATATCACGTTGTAAAAACTGCTAACTTTGACAACGACGTTCCCCACACCCGGTTAAATGACATACTGCCCAGATGGTGATGATATCTATTGCGTTTGTTTTTATCATAAACTTTGGAACAAGTAATTTTTCATGACTGCAATCTTATCCAGAAAGATCAGGTCCTTCGGTCTATGTCTCCAAACGCGTGGCAGATCAGTGGCGGCAATCATGGAGACACGTCGGGAAAGAGAAATACCCCGATCTGCCCCAACCCGGAGAAAACTGGCGAGATGATATGCGTATGGTGGAAAATACCATGAGTCAATTCAGGCAAAGAAGACAACCACGTGACCCGAGGACTTCTACAATAAGGACTTCTACGCTCAACTTAGTGAGATCGCCAGGGAAGTCCAACAAACCAAAGCTTCATGGTTGGAGCCAAGAAAAGTGAAATCGCTCCATCAGCGACTGACCGCAGCCCAAAAGGGGTGGGCGGACGACAGAAAGATAAATCAAAGTCTCCGGACTCAGATAAAATGATTAGAAGTCGCCTTATCGGCCTGCCAAGAAAGGGCCGCTGTAACGTACCCCCTTGTCTTTGCCCCCCGCCCAATTGGCTTACTGAAAAACGGCGGCGACTCCAAGGACGAATACACCTTCAACCCCGACAATAGTAAAGAACAGTTATCGTCCAGGACGTAAGGAGCGGGCCAAGCGACGGGCCGCGCAACTGCTAAATACAACGCAGCCTACAAACTGAAACTAATTCACTTCTTGTAAAGAAACTGTGTTTATCTAGTATATCTTAGTCATTTTTCATTCATTAACAAGTGTTCGTTAGTTTTATCCTCAACGTATATTCATTAACATTTTTTGACTAAAGAACTCAAGGAACTTGAGTGACAAAGCCTACGACTTAAAAGGGACAAAACGACCAAAAGCGAGCACAGGTCTTCTAACGACAGCTCTTTGGACCCAGAGATCGTTCGAGCAATTATAGCGCTCACTTTTTGCCTACGATCTACCCACTCGAGCACATTTCCAACGTTGCTTAGCAACGGGTGCCGAGTGGCAACAAGAAATATTTATATGGTGTTACCTGGGCAACCACAGGGGGATTAAAACAAAGTATTATACCCTGTAACCCACCACACTATTTATTTTCACTAGGTGACAACGTTTAATAAAAAAAAAATAAGAAAACGCATAAAAAAAACTTAACGTTCACTCTCAACATTTATTAGCTAATTGGTTTTACTATATCAATCACGAACAAATTTCTTTAATTTAATACTTATTTTACTGCGTCAATCGCGAATAATTTCTTTTATTTAATATATTCAATCACCTAAAAACAAATGGTAAAGGATAAAAATTTCAAAAAACAATTAAATATAAAATTGTAGAATTACGAAATAACATGAATCAAATTATTATCCTGAATTGTAATTTTTGGT
Source organism: Schmidtea mediterranea (assembly GCA_022537955.1). NCBI lineage: Eukaryota > Metazoa > Platyhelminthes > Tricladida > Dugesiidae > Schmidtea > Schmidtea mediterranea. Next base: position 203,745,702 of record CM039680.1, on the reverse strand, counting down.
AACTTGTACCGTTTCCATGAGGAACCCAAACTTTGAGTGTATCTATGAATAGCCGCTGCAGTGAAGGTGTAACAAGAAGGAATAGAAATAAACGAAATGGGTTTTTGAATAGTATATCTTCGATTCATAATTTAGAAGCGCACGTTTTTCATGACAGCATCCATGTCGGTGTAATTTCGGATAAGAATTGTTTTGCAGATTATACCACTCCATTCATTTCAAAGACGGCTTTGATATGATTCTAATATTTCTTGTCATGAATTGAAATTCTTCAATAATTCCTTTAGAACTACTTTCTCAACTCGGAATCCCCTGACACAGTTAACCTATTAACATCAAGATCCATCGTTAATGAATCGATCCCCAAAAGTTGCAAGCCCTAAACATCGAAGTTTAAAATTTGTCGTTAAAATTAGTTGTTAAGATTTACTATTATCAAAGTCATACAAATTTAATTATTAAAATCATAATTTTTACATAGTTATCCGACATTTAATCTTTTAATTAAAATTTCATGAAAATTTAACACTATTTACCCCAATTTGGCGAGTTCGGGCCACGAACGATCTCCTCACCCGACGTCTTGGCGGTATTCTCATGGTCGAAGTTTCGGTGCATATTCCCTCAAAAATTAAGAAAAATTGAAAATTACTAAATGAATGACATCACCGGATCTTCTTATGGAATCTGACTGTCCGGGTGTGCATGTAGGTGTGCGACGCACCACGTCCCGTTCTGCATCTAATGTGTGCGAAGGACAACCCCACTATGGATTGATTTATTTTGTGTAAATGTCAAGCTCGGCGATGTTTCATTGATGCATGTGATTGTGCCTATCGATTGGTTGGCAATAAAAGTCGGAATGGTTGTTTAGGGTAAGTTTCGATTTTCCTCACGGATTATTATCCAGTTAATTTAGTTTCAGATTTATCTGAATTTCAGTGCTAAACACATAGATTTAACGCGCTACCTGGTAAGTTTTATTCGGTTAGATTTCACAATAACAAGTTTTGCTTTAAGTGATTTCAGGGTTTTCAGTTTCTAAGGGACGATTGGGGTGAAGGGAGGAATTGCTCTATAGTTCCTTCTTAATGGTCGGTATTCAAAGTCGTCTGGATTATTTTATTACTGAATTTCGATTATCTAATTTTATTTAATAAAATTTCTTATAAGATTGTTATTTATTAAATTTGAGGGGTGGGAGGTGGATGGCGATCATAAACGTGGGTGAGTTTATCTGTTACCTCATATTATTTTAAGAATATTTTGATCTCTATATTAAAAATGATGGCAAAACTTTACCAAACTTTAGGGAATTTATAATATTTGGGGAGTTATTGTATTTACTCCAATCAATTTTTCTCGTAGCTGTATTTGTCGAATCTAAATCGTACCGATCATTGTGATGGAATGATTAGGGATCCGTAGGGATTAGCTCCTCCTCTTTTGCGTTAGAATTGAAGCTATTCAAAATTTTTATCGAAATTCTTAACGTAGATTGGGGTGTTCTTAATTTACCTTTTCCCTTTGCATTAAATTTCTAGACATGGTGTTTGGGGATTACAGTAATTATTATATTTGGACTTCGACTTGATTTAATGAAATTACTTCCGTGGTTTATAGTTACTACATTATCATACTAAATCTTGTAGTAACCGTGATTATTTGGATTAGTCTACATTTACTTAGGTGTCAAGGTTGATTCTTATTGTGGGATTTGTAATATCTAGCTACTCCTATCATTTTATATTTACTTAAATGAGTTTTCAACTATCTAGGCTAACTATAACAATGAAAATTTATAATGATTACTCTATCGAGTTTACAAAATAACAATCTTAGTTCAGGATTAATTTAAGTTTACAACGACTATTCGAATCTACGATTTCATTTAAATTTATAACCTTACTTGAAGTTATTATTTATACGTTCATGGTAACCGCTTAATATTTATGATTACTTTAAATTCTTATCCATAGTTTAAAATTGGTGGCCATGTTAAATTTATAGTAACAGTTTGATTTAAATTCATAGCAGTGATTTCATTTCTTATTTTTAGATCCCCGTCACCTTTCCCCTGGTTGATCTTAGGCGCGTTGTGTTCATATTATAGTTAATGAGTGCCCACTGGACTACTCGTGTGATGATTTTGAGCCGTATGCAAGATAGTTTAGTTCGAATTCATGGAAACTGGGGAACGGGGAAACAGTCAAAAGGCTATTTCCCTATTCCCACTTTCCCTATACGGTATAATATTGACGATCCAACCCCTGCGTTCCACACGCCGGGTTTTCACGGGCACGAATCATTGGCGGTACTCCACGCACTTACACGAATTCGAATAACATATTTGATTTTAATAACTTGCGATGTGTCTTTGGCTGTGGACCGGAAAAATTTCGACAATAAGAAAAAAATTTATGCATTATGAATAATTTATTAAAATAATATAAAAATTACCGATCCAAACATATACAAAATATCATAAAAACATCACTCTCCCCACGCCGACACCCAAGCAGAGCTCAATCGAGGTTTTAGGATGCGACATGGAGAGAGCTTTGAAATAAACAAAACTCTCACTCACTTCGTAATAAAAATAAGAATGATTTTCAAGTTTCAAAAACTGATTTAACGATTAAAATTGTGTAAAAATGAATCGGTATATATACCTATTTGTTGGCCCTAACCTTGCGTGTTCTTTTTGATTTAGTAAAACAAACTTAAGGTCCGACTACTGTACGCATGATAAAATCAGAATGAAGTCAACTAAATCAGTTTTTAAAATCAATGTAGATCAGTAAAATCAATGTAAATCAGTTATATTTAGTCTCGAACGAATCACGGACGGCTTGGGTTTCGCTTTCAAGCTGGTTTTCTCTTTCGGTTGATTTTGATTGGCCTGGTTGGTTGATGGAGATGCAAGAGAGTTTCGATGCTTTATTGGTTTTCCTGCTGTTTCGGATTCAGTTGAATATTCCTCTAAATCTCTGAATTGGGGTATTTTGTCTTTGTCGCTTTTTCATTAGACAGATGATGGAACACCATATCAGAAGTACGATATTCGATGTTACACTGAATGATAGGATTTGTTCTATTGACAGGATTGTTAGATTGGGTTCATACTTTTGTCGAGATTTATTCTGATGTTGTCTTTTGGTTGAGATGATAATCTTGAGGATTTCGTACATTGGTTTGTTCTCGGGGTTGGCTTTGACCTTTTCCTGGATTTTTCTGATGATTATTTCCCAGAGTTTCTTCATTTCCAGGTTCTCGCTTTTTATTTTCAATACTTCATCGTTGTTCTTTAAAAGGGTTTGTATCATTTGCTGGGTTTTTCTGATACTCTGCTTCAGTTCGTCGTTGTTTTCTTTTGTGGGACATTGATTACATTGTAGGGTTATTTGCTGGCATTCGTCATTTTCGGGGTTTCTGCTGATCTCTTTATAATCTGCGCAGGTGCTGTCTTCTCTTCTGAATGGTTGGGTTTTCTCCCATCTCTCTAAAGGGTTCTCGGTGCTGTACTCTCTCATCATTATTATTATCATTATCCATAGTTTTTGGCTCATGGTTTTAATTGCTACTATACATTAGTTAATTTCATATTTATTTACAGTATTGTTCAGTTATATACAGTGAATTTTTAGCCCTTTTTATTCTTTCTCTTGTCCCGGAGTTGAGTGTATTTCGCACTCTTCTTTAGTCCTTTTCTCTGAAAATCTCATTATTAGGACCTGAGGTTTTATTAATCGCTCTGTTAATTTTGGGAGTTCTTTTAACCGCTCTTTATTCTCCTCAATTATCTTTCGCTGGCTGTTGATTTGCATTCGGAGGTTTCTTTCCTTTGCCTGTTTTCTTTTGAATTGGCCTTTGTTGTTAATTCGCTTGATTGTCTGCTTTTCGAGTTTTCGTTTCGATTCCTGGAGTTGTTCTTTTAACGATTTGAGTCTGTTGGTGATTTTGTTTTATTTCTCTTACTTCTTTACAGCTCTCTTCTAGCTGTGTTAAATATCTCTGTTCGCTTTTCTGCTGTCTCTCATCCTCTCCGCTTCTGTTTTCCAATAATCTTCCAGGATTACTCTGGTTTTTATCTTCGCCAACTCTTGTTTCAAATATGCGTTTTCTTTCTTTTGATCTCCGTTGTCTCTCATACTGGTTGCTAATTTCCGCTTCACTGTATTAACTAACTGTTTTGATTGTATCAGTTGTTGATTTATTCGGGCGATTTCTGATTCTTGCTCCTCTACTATCTCTCGCCACTCTTTTCTTTCGGTTCTCCACTTTTTACTATAGTACTTTAACGGATCTTGTTCAATTGGTTGTACTAGTTGAATAAGGCTTGGTAGACATTCTCCGTCTTCTAGATTCATTTGAATTTCTGTTTCGCTCGAGTTCATACTAAATATACATTGGTTTAGCTTTTTTACAATTTTTTGTTTTTATCATTTTTATTATTTTTATCTTTTTTACACTTTTTACAATTTTTCTTTTTTAATTATACAAACGTTCCATCCGTTTCCCCGAATCCTTCATCGGATTCTGCGGGGACTTGGGCTGGTATTGCTGTTGGGTACAGAGGTACGAGTTGAATTGGTGGTCGGTTCTGCAGGGTGGCTACTTCCTCTCACAGGGTATTCGATATATGTATTTCCTCATCTAATAGGTAGGTGAGGTATTCCACATTTTCTGTCAGCCCTTCCAACACTTTCAACTTTTCAATCTCTTTTCTCAGGTTCTGTTCGTTTTCCTCATACCCCTGTTTTATCGTTTTTATTTCCGCTTCGACTTGTCCTCTCAATTGCTAATTGACTTCGAGTTGGTGTTGTAATTGGATCTCTTTGGACACCACGACTCCTCGGTGTCCATTCACATCCTGTTGGAGTTCCGTTATTCTCTCGTCTAACTGCTGCTTCTGTCGTTTTTCATCGGTTAACTCGTTTAGTGTTTCCAGTATCTTCTGGTTTAACTGACTGATCCAATTACTGAGGCTAGTTTTGGTTTTCCTGAGCCTCCGTACTGTGCCTTGTCTTATTCGTTCTCAAACTTCCATTGTTCGGATCTGGTTGTTGTAGTCTTCAATTGTTCGTTTCTGCTCTTCGATCTGCTCCCATAGTTCCCAATCTTCAGTATTTAATATCTTCTTGGGCAAAAATCTTATTTCTTTCTTGGCTTCTTGGTATTGTTCTTTCCACTTTCTCGCTTCCATTTTTATCGATTCTTTCTTGATCTCTTTCTTTCTTTGTTACTCTTGCCTTTGTTTGAGAGTCCTTTCTTGTTCTAGTAACATATCTTTTGTTTTGGTTTGTTGCCATACTGTTTCATGTTCTAGTTTCACTATGTACTCCCATTGCTTCGCGTTGGCGTCCTCTAATATTTTATATTCTATTCTACATCTTCTTGCTTGATCTGTTATTTGGGTCATCATTCTCTCTTCTCTGTCATCTTTGGGCTCTCTTATTTTTCTTGATGGTTTTGGCCCTTGATTTCTCAGTTTGTTGATTTCTATCTTCGCGTTTTCCCACTTAGCTTTGTAGGCTCTGGTTCGATCTTCTTCTTCTACTACCATTTGCGTATAATATCTGGTGCGCGATTCTTCATTATTCCTTGTGCGCTCTTTCAGGTCTTGCCATTTCGTTTTCCAGTATGATGCTTGACGCCTTGCCGTTTTTTTGGCTCGTTCCTCTCTTATTTTCTTGGTCCTTTCCTCCTGGTATCTGGTTCTCACTGTTTTATTTCTTCTTGCATTTGATTTAAGATTTTAATAGTTTCTTTCCCTTCTTCTTGTATTTCTGTTTCTTTATCTTTTATTATCTCTCGTAGTTTCTCAATTTCATTTTGTTGGTCTTGTTTATCTTGTTCTAAGGTTCGTATTTCTTTTCTCTGATTTATGATTCTTGTTTGATTTTGAAGGGATTCTTTCATCAGCTCTTCTTCCCGTTCTTTGTAAGGTTTTTCATTTCTTTCAGGGTCTACTATTCGCTGTTCTGTCTGTTGTTCTAATTCCTCTCTTATCATTTTATCTTTATCGTATCTCTTAGTAGCTCTTCTTCTACGGCTAATAACATATCCTTTATTCGGGTTGTCTTTGGTTGCCATTGTTCTGCTTTCTTTTTCGCCTCTTCTAACTGTTCTGGTTGATCTTTGATCGTTATTTCTGGCTCTTTGTTCTCTGCTTCAACTTCGTTTATTAATTGATTTTTTATCTCGTTTTGATTCATTGTGGTTTCTGAATATTAATATCGATTATTTTCTCTTCTCAATCATATCGTAATTTATATTATAATTTATATCATAATTTACATCGTATATCGTGTTTTTGTGGTTTTTGGTTTTTATAATTTTTTGTTTTAACGTTTTATTTACTATTTACATTTTTACACATTGTTTTCATCCTCTTTTTACTGATCAGCGAAACGGAATCCTTTGATCCGTCCGTTGATCGGCTTTCTACATACTGGACATATATTAACCTTTAATCCACATGCTTCGCATGTGACCATATGTCCACAGGGCGTATAAATTATTTCGACATGCTTTTGCCAACATGTTACACATTGATGCTGCTCTAAAATGGCTTCTTTTATCATTGATTTTTCAAGATTTTCCTTTGGTTTCTCTTGGTTTCTCTTGTCGAGTCGTACCATTCCAGATTGTTAGCCAACCTTTCACTGATTATCTTTCTCATCTTTTGAGTATTTACTCCTGATAATAACATTAGAGTTCTCGTTTTTGGTCGATCTAAAATATCTTCTACTTGTTGGTTTGTGATTACTATTTCTACGTTCTTTGACTCTTTTTCCGTCTTGTACATACATTTTCCTTTATGTTTTAATTTTTTAACATTCTGATCTGGTATTGGCTTTTGGTTTTTACATCCCTCGCACATTATTCCTCTTGCTGTCTGACAATATCCTTGACTTGCAAATTCTTCTGCTCTTGGGTTTCCTTTGAAAGTTTTAATCCTTTCTTCGAATGTTCTCTTTATAGTCTCTCTTTCCCATATTAGTTCCTTTGGATCCTCAAAACTCTTTATTATTACTATCTTTTTCTCTCCTCCTTTTTCATCTCTGTCTACTTCCAATTTTGGGAATCCTTCCAATCTGTTTATTGCTTGGTTTCTGACATCAAGATTAATTCTAAATTGGCAGGTTGGAAATTTCCTCAGGTGTTCTCGTTTTGCTGTTTCTCCTTTTTCCCATTTTGCAAGTTTTCCTTTGCAATAGATGCAAGTTACTTCGTCTGGTAGTTCTGGTGTTCCTGAAAAATAAAATCCTTGTGCGGCCATTTCTTTGCTTTGTCGTTCAGTAAATACTTTATTGTCTTTAAATGTTAGGTATCTTTGTTCTTCACTCCTCAGGTTTTCGTTTCTTACTCTCAGCTCCGAATATATTATTCTCTTGGCTTGTTGAGGCATTCTTGTTCCGTCATAATTCGCATAATATGCGATTGTTGTCGTTAATATATTGATTCTTTCTTCTTCATCTGTTTTCTTCCAAAGTTTCGTCCATATTGAATCTGGTCCTTCTCTCATCTGTACTGTTATCTCCTCACTGTTTCCGCTTGCCATCTAATAGTAAATGTCGTCATTATTTTTGAATTTTTATTTTTCTTATTTTTCTGATTATTTATATTTTTTGATTTTTATATGGTTTCATTATATTTTATTAACATTCTATTTACACTTTCCTTTCTTCCTTTACAGCGTCTTATCCGGCTTTTCTACTTCTAGTTTTATGTACAAATTATCCTCTCGCAAGAATCCTTCCCCTCTTAATCGTTGCTGTGAATAGAAGAATGGTGTACCTACTGCCGTATTCCAGTCGGTTGTTGGTCTTCCCATCTGTGGTTCGTTTCCTGCTCTGATTGGATTGCGACGTTCCTCTCGTCCTATCATTGTTAATATCATATACTGTTTGAAAGGCCATGTTAATAGTTCATCGTATTCTCCTTTTCCTACTCTAACGAAGACGCTGATATGGGTGCCTGTTGGATTTCCATCCCCATTCGGATATAGTCTAATGCCCAATTTGTATCCATTTCCCAGCTATATATCGGTGGACTATCTAGGATTCTCTGTGTTCCATCTTTTGCTCTTTGTAGCTTCTCTGCAAATCCAGTTATTTTCCATATAAATGGTGTTGTAGGTAGTTTTCTAGCTACCGGGCTGGTTATTTCCAGATCCTGTATGCTGCTTGGGTGTATTTTCTTGGCTTTTCTCGAAATTCTTTCTGGATTCCAATATTTCTCTCATTAGTGCTTTCTGTGCGTCCATTTCTGTTCGTTGGCTTTTCACTTCCCATGCTATCATTCCTATCGTTTTCATCATGATTTCTGTGTGCTCAATACTATTTTCTACCATATGCCTTTGCATTTCCGTAATTGGTAGTAGTGCTTGGCAATTGAACAACTCTAACGGGCATTTGACTGGTTTGCCAATACATTCATTCCAATGTTCTTTTAGCTTGACTTTATCTTTCCTGTTGCAGTTGTTTGCACATATTCCTTCGTAGAAATCGCATATTTGTTCCTCATTTGGATTCCGATGTTCCATTTCTATATTTATCCATTCGTCGATAGCTCCACAGAATTCGTATTTTTCCTCTCTCCTGATGCACACTTTATGATGTTCTTCCATATTCTTTTTTCTTGTGATAGCTTGACATTTTTCGCATGGTATCTCGTTATATTCACATTCTTTTGTGTGACTTTCGGCTTCTTTCACAAATCCTTTCCATTCACATTCCTTTACTCGGCATTGGACTATTAGATTATTGATTTCCTTGTTGGTGGCTTTGTTCACTGTTGTAAGGTCTTCGTCTCCTTCGATTGCTTCGTTGCATCCAGGGCATTTTATTATTTCTGTTTCTATCACTTCTATCGTACAATCCGTACATACTCTGCATCCACACTTTGTCTGTCTCGCTCCAATCAGTAATCCTTTGCATTTACAGCATTTTAATCTTTCTTCTGTATCGTTCACCATTCTAATCTTGTTTTTCATCATTCGTCTCGTAGCTTCGGATGGATTCTTGCTTCCTCTGATTCTCTCGATAATTGTCTACATATCTACAATAATTTTGATTACTTGACGTTGTTTTACTTCTATCGTTTTATTTATACATATTTACATAGTACGCTCCGGTTCTGTGGTGAATTCTGGCATCGATGATATCCATTCCACCCAACTTGCTGGATCTACATGCTGTTGGCTGCTACGTAATCTTCTAATTTCGTCCGCTTGCGATCTGACTTGATTGTTTAATTGCTCATTTATTCTTTGTAGTTGTAATATGGTTCGTTGTTGATCTTCTATTCTCGCTGCTTGTTGTAAGCCTCGGTTCACACTTTCTGTTAATACTAGATGAGTGTTTGTCCACTGAGTTTGCACATTGTTGGTTATTTGCGACATTAATTCGCATTGTCGTCTCCATATTACCTCGATTCCTTGATCTTGATATATCCCACGGTCTAATTCTACGATCTCTATGGGTACGTTGGCAGCTGTAGGTTGTTATATCACTTCTATGAATGGTGGTATTCTGACTTGATTTTGTCGGTTATCGTTGCTCGGATCCATCTGTTGATTATAATACATTGTTAATTCCTCTGCATTCTTTTTCTGTTTGATTATTTTCTCAGGTGCATTTTATACAATATTTATACACAATTATACATACTATTACTACTTATTATACTACATAATATTCTACACTATATACATCGTCTCCTTCTCATTTTATACCATTGTCTCCTGGGGCTCTATACGTAGTGTCCGTATATCCCCATATGTCTCATCTGTTATCTGGTATACATCAAATTCGTTTGACCATTCTTGTCGCATTCCAATAATGAGCGATTCTTTTGACCAGAGTCCGCTTGTACTTGAATTTCCTATGACTTCATATTCCTCTGTTCTTTCTGCATCGTATTGTTCTAATTCAATATTGTAGTTGAATTTTTCTACTGCTGGCCATAATCTTTTCTTTTTTGGTTTCTGTTTGCATTTGTTGGTGGTTCTCACCAGTTGAATTATTATCAGCATGATCACAATACTTGCTACTGCCGTTGTTATCCATATCATTTTTGTCGTGTAGTTTGTTTCGTTGGGGTTTGTTGTTGTTGTTTCTCTTGAGTTGGTTTTTTCTGTTATTCTTTCTTCTAGTTGCACGTTTTTGAGTGCTTTCTAGAGTTGTAGAGCTTCTTGTATTGAATGGTGACTGTCGTCCATGATCATTTCTTTTTGTGACGTCTTGTTATTTAGTTTTCTCTCGGGTTGTTTTGTTGTGAGCTGGTCTGTTGCGATTGACTTGGATGGTTTTCCTGTTACCGTCCCCCAATATTCATGAGTTCCTTATTGGATGTGTACTACATATTTCCCGAGTTTTCTTTTAGTTGAGATGCGATATTTTTGATTCTTTATAGTTTTGTTTGTCTTACATTGAATTCTTTTGTTCACCGTTCCATTTCCTTTGGTTTCATATACACAGACTTTTGTGATGGGTTTATCACCCGTGTTTTCGACTAGTATTTCCTCTTCATCTGCTGCATTTGACTCTATCTTTATTATTACCGCTTTACTCTCTCTAATTTGGCGTTGGTATGGTTCTTCTCTCGCTTCTTTTTCTGGGTGAATTGTTGTAATTGTCTTGGGTAGTTTTCTTGTTATCGATTTCCAATAGTCATCCCTTCCTTTCTGAACGTGTACTATGTATTTTCTGCGTTTTCTTTTGGTTGGGATGCGGTATTTCTGATTTTTTATATCTTCATTTGATTGGCATTGAATTCTTTTATTTATCGTTCCGTTCTTTTTGGTTTCGAGTACACAGACTTCTTAATGGGTTCCTTACCCATATTTTTGACTATTATCTCTTCTCCATCCTTTGTGTTTGATTCCACTTTTATTATCATTGCTTTATTTTCCCGTACTCGACGTTGATATGGCTCTTCTTTTGGTGTTGTGGGTTTTTCTCCCAGAGTTTTGGCTACTACACAGGTTATTATTATGTTATCGTTGGCACATATTATATATTCCGCATCACCTTCTATACTGTCCCATTCACATTTTCTTCCTACTTTCAGGTTCATTTCCCAGCAGTCGGTAATTTGGTTTTGTACGCATACCTGTTTGATTGTTTCCGTCCCTATGTTCGTTATTCGTAGTTTGCCTATCCCTGGTTCTACTTGGATTCTTATGCTTCCATCTCCTTTTCCTGCTTCTCTGCATATGTTTTGGGTGGTATGGCATGATGATGAGTTTTCAGGCTGAATTTCTATCTTTCCTGGTTTTCCTATTGAGTCGAATTGACAACTTATGCTTGTATCTTTTGTCAGATGCAGGCATATTCCTTTACTTGGGATTCCTTTGTCGTCTATTGTTCGTATTCTGAACGATTTCCGCTCTTTTAAAGTATCCTTGTCGGCTTCCGTTAATTTGATTGACGTGATCAGTATCATTAGTTTTTGTAGTAGGGACGGTCGATTTTGATTTTCTCTTGGTTGCTGTATACTTTTACTATGTAGCAGTGTCCCTCGGTTTTGTTTTCTCTCATTGTTGTTGCTGTTGCCCGTTCCTTTCCTCTTTCCCGTTTCTTGATGTTCGTCATTGGGTGGTTTCTTTTTCTCTTGTTGTGCTGGTTTATTCTCGTCTCCCGTATCTGGTCTGGTATCTTGGTCGTTTCTACCTTCGTTATTGTTATTGCATCCTTCACCGTTATTATCTCCATCCGGGGTTTCCTTTGCAATGTCGTCCTCGAAATTTATTACTTTGATTATTTCCTCGTAGACCTTTATTATTCTTGCTTTTAGATCGTCCATTTCCTTTATCTCTTGTTTACTCTTTTGAAATCTTATTTGTTTTCGATGCCATCTATGTATTATTGTTAGTAGCTGTTCCTTTCTGTCTCCGATTCGTATTGTTTCCATTGGATGGTTTGTGAATTTCAGTCTTTCCAATTTCAACATTGTTTTTATCGTCTTTGGGAATGGATAGTAAGCGTATATTGTTTCTTTTAGTAAAACGTTTCTATTTCTCACCATGTAATTTAAATCGAATACTTTAATTGATGAGCTTTCGTAAGTCCACTTCATTAGATTGGCTGCTGCTTCGTCTTGTTTGGCATCGATAGCTTCCCATAATGTTTGAATCGTTTTACCCATTATTTCTCTTTCTTTTATTGTCGCGTTGCTGATTATAATTTCACTGCACTTGCCTGTCTTGATTTTAGTGCGTAATGTAGTATATTATTCTCTCCGTTATCTTTTTCTTTGAAGGATGATCCCGTTCTTAGTAGTTCTCTCAGGATTGTTGCAGAAGCGTCTGCTGCCACTGCGAACATTAATGGTGTTTGTCCCTCCTCATTTGTTATGTTCGAGGTGTGTCCACATTCCTGCATGAATTGGATTATTTCTATTATTCTTTGAATGTTTCTATGTTGTACTGCAAAATGTAGGGGTGCATTTCCTTCTACATCTGCCATGGTGAAGATTATGGGTATCTTTTCTTTGATGAGATCCATTTCCGGTGGCTTCTAGTTCCTTTAGCGTAATCCATCGCGATTTTTCCCGCTTTGTTTAATATTCTCATCCATCCTTTCCCTTCTACCCATTCTGGCATTATTTCTCTGATGGCTTTTACTATTATGTCCATCTCGTTCACATTGTCCTTTGTGGAGTTTACCATTAATTTCTGTTCATCGGGTTTAGGTTCCTCTATTATTTGCGTACTATTTGGTGCTGTTTCTATTTTTCGGCTTAACGTTAGCCCGTTTATACTCAGTTGTTGGGTTTGCGATGATGGTTTGCACACCTCGGTTCTCTGGTTCTTTTGTTATTGTCTTTGGTATCGCCTTGTATCTGCTTACGTTTACATATATAGGTCTGGTGAGCGGGTTGTTGACCAATTTGACTCGAGCGTTACTCTCGTTTACATATATTATTTCATACTGTTCTTTACCACTCCTTTGTAACTTTCTGGCGACTCCTGGAATGATTTCTGGTGTTGAGATTATTACCCAGTCTCCGACCTGAAAGTTATATTTGCGTACGTCTCGTTTTTTATCATGCAGCTCTTTGTAACTTTCTTGGTTAAATCTAATATTCATACCTGCCGTTTTCCAGATATCTTGCCTTCGTTCCTTAAATCCCATTACATAATCAACAATCTCCATATATTGTGATATTGGTGGTTGGTATTCCAAGTCTATCGGCATGTTGCATTCTCTGCCATACATTAGTTTGAATGGACTCATTTTAGTAGCTGAATGTATCGACATTCTATATGCCATAAGGCATAGATTTATATATCTGTCCCAATCTTTTTGGTGTCTGCTTACATAATTTGACATCATTTCAATTAATATGCCGTTGAATCGTTCGGTTTGTCCGTTTGTTTGTGGATGGTACGGCGTTGTTCTCAATTTTGCAATTCGAAGTAATTTGTTACCTCTTCTATGACTTCACTCATAAAGTTGGTTCCTTGATCTGTTAGGATCTGTTTGGGTGTTCCATATCTGCAACATATTTCTTCTACCAGAATTCTCGCTATTGTTCTGGCTTTCTGGTCCGGTATTGCGAATGCTTCTGGAAATTTGGTTAGGTAATCCGTTACTACTAGTATATAGATATTTTCGTCGTTGGTTTCTGGCAATGGTCCTACTACGTCCATTGCAATCATCGTCATAGGTTCTGGTGGAATCGGCATTGGCTTTAGCGGTGCCTTTAGTTTACTTCCTGTGGTTTTTCTGGTTGCACATGTCAAACAATTCTTGATCCATCCCTTTACGTCTTCTCTAATGTTTGGCCAATAGTATTTTTGACGTAGTCTTGTTTCCGTCTTTTTTGCTGACATGTGTCCTCCAAGCTTCCCATCATGATACTGCATTAGCACTTCTTTTCGTCTACTTTCTGGTAAGGATATGAGTCGTTTTTCACCATCCATTAGTAATAACCATCCTTTCTCCATGATATATAGATGTCTGTGTTTTTCCATATGCTCTTTTAATTTATTGTTGTTATCGAAGACTTTCATATCGTTGGTTTTCATAAATTCGATTATTGTCTTCAATTCTTCGTCTTCTTTCTGTTCATTTTTCAGTTTAGTGAAATCGATATCCTCTGCGATTATCATGCAGATTCGTCTCACGTCTTGGTCCATTAGTTCCTCAAATACAAATCTTGACATGCAGTCTGCGTTGGCGTTGGCTTTTCCTGATTTGAATTTTATGTATGGTGAGTATTCTTGCAGCTGCATTGCCCATCTCATTAATCTACTAGAAGCTTCTTTGTGTTGGCCTAACCACACCAATTGTTGATGATCTGTTGTGATATATATCTCATGACCCAATAATAAATACTTGAAATGCTTGATGGCTTGGATTATTGCTAGTGCCTCTCTTTCGGTTACTGAGTAATTCTTTTCATGCTTCTTGAAAGTTCTATTGTAGTATCCAATAACTCGTTCCCTTTTCTCATCGTCCCATTGTCATAGGACTGCTCCAAATGCGTATCCACTTGCATCTGTTGCAAATAAAAATGATTTCTTAAAATCTGGATGTACGAGTATTGGTGCTGATATTAGTTTATCTCTGAGTGTTTAGAAGGCTGTTTGTTGCTCCTTTTCCCATAAAAAAGGGATATCTTTTTTGGTGAGCTCCTGTATTGGTTTTGCGATGGTTGCATAATTCTTTATGAACTTCCGATAATATCCGCATAGGCCTAAGAATTCTTGCACTTGTGTGACTGTTTTTGGTACTGGGCAATTCTTTATCTTTTCAATGTTTCTTGAGTCTGGTTCTTTACCTTTTGCCGATACGATATGTCCTAAAAAGGTGACTTTTTCCTTGGCCCAATCACATTTTGATTGTTTTAATTTCAACTTCCATTGTCGTAATCGAACAAATAGGTTTCGGATATCTTTTAGATGTAGCTCGAAGGTGCTAGAATAAATTAATAAATCATCAATATATACCATACATTGTTTAATGCCGTGAGTTACAAAGTTCATACATCTCTGGAAGGAGGCTGGTGCGTTGGTTAATCAAAATGGCATTTTCTTGAATTGATATAAATCTTTTCCGATTATAAAGGCAGTTTTCTCTCGGTCCTCCTCCTTGACCTTTATTTGCCAATAACCACTTTTGAAATCTAGCGATGTGAAATAAGCTGCTCTGTGCAGCGTTTGTAGCATCTCATTTATATCTGGTAACGGGTATGTATCCCGTTTTGTTACTGCGTTGAGTCGTCGATAATCTATACAGAATCGTTGTGTTCCGTCTTTTTTCTTTACCATGACCACTGGAAATTGCCACGGTGAGCAACTTGGTTCAATTACTCCTGCGTCTAACATCTTTTGAACTTCTTTTTCTGCAACTGATTTCTGGACTTCTGCCAATCGATATGGTCGTAATGTTATTGGGGTATCATCTGTCAATGGTATCGTGTGTTGCGTCACATCGCTTGTGCTGAGGTCTAAATCGGATGCTACAAATATGTCTTTGAATTCCATTAGTAGCTTTTGCAATTATTCTTTCTCTGTTTCGTTTAGTAGCTGACTGTCAATTGTCCATAATTCCTCCTCAGTTCCCTCGGTTTTCGTTGATGGGAGTTCAATGTCTATCATCGGTGTTAGTTTCCCCAATCTTTCGTTTTCGTAAATTACTTTGTCTTCCTCATCAAAGTTAGAATTGTTGATTGGAATTTCACTGTTATCGTTTACATATACTATTTCTCTAGCTAAAGGCAGTTCTCTCTTTTTCTCAAATTTATGGTTAGGTTCGAAGATCATTTCACCTCTGGTTTCCTCGTTCACTTTTACGTAACAGATCATTTGTGTGCGTCCAGGTACTACTATTTTCTCTGAGCATCTCACTTCTGATTTCAACATGCATATTCATCCAGTTTTGTCTCTCAACTCCATTGATCCTAGATCTATTATTATTTCCTTTAATAATTCTGGCATGAGATCTGTTCTAATTATGCAGTCTGCGCTTAGTCTCCTGATGACTGCCAGGTAAGTATTAATTTTCACATTTTTATATTCGATTATTAACCCGATTTTTCCAATGACTGCTGCTGATTCTTTGCTGCAGGTTATCACGTCAATGTTTGCTTCCTCGATACATGGCCATAATTTTCCTGGTATCTTATCCATTTTTATTGCTGAGATGTTTGCTCCGGTATCAATCATTGCTTTTATCTCTACTCCATTTATATCGATTGGTCCAGCTAATGTTTGCAGCATGGCTATGGTTCGTGTTTCTGGGTATTGATCAACACTTCTCGATCTTTGGCTGGTTCTTGGTATCAGCTCTGCCCAATTCGGTTCGTATGGTGCTGGATATATGTTGCGTAGTGTTGTTGATCTTGGTATTGGCACGTGTCTTTCCACCGGCGTATTTCTCTCTGTGGGTTTCGCTACTTTCTTCAGACATTCATATACTGGTGGTGGATGGTTGTAGTGTTCACTATGTCTTGTCTTCCGGTTCTCCCATTGCTGGAGCTGTTCCTGGGTCAGCATCTGTGTTCCTCCTTGATTGTCGTCGTTGTTGCTGTTGTCGCTGTTATCATTTTTGAGGTCCATCCATCGCTTCCAGTTACTTGTTTTTTGTCGTTTTATTCTGGTTCTCTCGGCTTCTAATCTCATTATCGCTTTGAATTTTCGTCCAACTTCTTCGTCGGTGCCATTCATTCTGGTTAGAATTCCTATCAATCTTTTTATCCTGTGGATGTCTTTCAAGTGTCCATGCAACACCATTGTCTTTGCTAAGAACGGTAAGAATCCTATGGCCATTTTCCAGTTTATTTTCCTTTCTCTTTTGTATATATCAAAGCATTCTAGCATCTGTGTTAGGATCACTCTCACAATTTGGATGATGAGTATGATGCCCAGAATTTCTGCCATCATTTGTCCGAAGATTAAGAATCTTCCCCACATGGCTTTCATCATATTTGCTGTAGCATGTTGGAAATGGTCTGGTGATAATAATAATTCGTAGTTGGGTTTTTCTCCGTAGTTGCTGCCTCCCGTTATCGTCACAATATTGGATAATATTGCTTGTCTTTGCGCTGGGAATAATAAGTGTTCCCTAGCTCGTTCCAGATCCTTTGTCTGGTATATCCCGCTCTGTGATATATCTACTGGTTTAAATTCTGCCTCGCTGGCTAATTCTGTGAGTCCAAATATTTTTGGTGGGGCTACTATTACTCGAGTTGGAAATTGTAACCAACTTCCATCTCTTATTTCGAACAATGGTCCATATACATTGCTGCAACTGAACATGTTGGGTACAAATTTTTCTGGATTTATCATCCTTGTTACTGGTTGAGGGAATCTGATTTTCCCTTTATGCATTATTTCTAGTTCATTTATGTATTTATCTCTGGGGATTGTTGAATTCTCCGGCAGTTTTGCGATTGTCTTTTCACATTTGTACGTATGCATTAATTCGCCGACTATTCTTCCAAAATATCCTCCTTGGAGTGGTAGCAGTGGAATCGCGTTATCTGGATTGGTAATTGCTATAGCTAACTTAGTTTCTAGTATTTCTCTGTTTAATATACAGTCATTTTTGACCAAATCGTAATATATTTTCTCCATTGATGCTAGGCCTCTGTGGTATAGAAAATCCATTTTATTGTTCATATTGAGGTACAACTTTACATCCTTTGGATCTACTTTGGCTTTTGCATTTGATATTTTTCTCTGTGATAGAAATATTCCTTTTCATTCAACAAGTACCTAGAACAATTACCTAACAATCTTATAAAATTTTAAAAAATGATCTAATAAATTTTTCAATTATCTTACAACTTAGTTAATTTAATTTAATTTTTAATTGATAAGTACTTTTGATAAGTACTTTGATAAATACTTTCTCTTTAAAATTTGCTACTATGTTGAAGCTTTCTTTAAAAAATTTTATTTAAAGAACTAACAAATTTAATCAAATTTATTTAAAATTTACATCTTTCCCACTACTTTAATCAAATTCTATTCACCAGCTAACCACAATTTAATAAAAATAATTTCTACAAAGACTAATAGACAATCACATACATTTTTCTTATAACTTTGGGTTTTCAGTAAGTGATATCAATACACAAGAACCTATGTATGTATGGTATCAGAAATTATAGTTATTTGATTTTAGTAATACGGTAGATATTAATTTTTTTTTCTATCAGTTTTATTCAAACCTTTAACATCTTTGAGTTAATAATTTAAAGAGTTGAATCATTTTCAATAAATGTATGAAAAATTATTCCAAGTACAATGAAAGTAATATATGTTTTGAGAAATTAATTTAAGAATATTTTTCTAATCAAGTTTCTTTTCACTAGCATTTAGATTAACCACTACTTGTACTTACTAATTAATTTATCATTTAGTAAACAATAAGAGTTGGGGGTGAATAGAAAATCAATAAAAATAAATTTAAGTAATTTTTTGATGTGTTAGCAATTAATTTATTTAAGGCATGTGCAAATTAAATGAAAAGGTTTGCATTCATCTTTGAAAATAACTTTTAATAATTGTTCATTGTTGGACGCAATTAAAAATATTACAAAAATAGTAGAAAAATTTCAAAGTTTTTAACAAAACTATCAAGTTTTACAAAATAATTTCAATAAATCACATACAAGACTGTAAAGAAATAAATTTTTATTCAGAGAAAATACAACAATTGATTGAGCATCAATGAATAATAGTTTCTTGATAGCAATCAGGTAACTAAACAACAAAACAATTTGGAGACATCAATGATCGATAAAAGAGTCGAGAAGTTAATAAAATTTGTAATTGAAATTGTATTTCTTTGGATTGTTCAAATTTTTATGTGCTTTTATTTAAAGATTTCTTGGTAAGTAAAAATTTTTTGAAATTGATTTGTTCAGTAACTAGTTATTGATAACATATTGTGAGTGTGTGAATAACCAAGTATTTTAAGGGGAAATGATTAAGAGAAAATTTTATTTTTAAGTGGGTTAAGTTGGTTGAATATCTGTGTTGAAAGAGTAAATATTATTTAAATATGTCATTTTAATGAATAAGTAAATTATTCAATGCCTAGTATGTATATAGAGAGTTGTACAGTACTCAGTTATTTGTATACAGTACCTAGTAATTGTTTTTCAGTTATTAATGAATTATTCACTGTGTATCAGTATTCAGAAGTTGATACCAAGTAAATATAACAATGGATTTGGTTTCGCTTGACATCAACAAAGTAACTAAGCAACCAAAAAAATTACCAATTTCGAGACATCAATGATGTGAAAGAGAGTGAAGAATTTAATAAAATTTCAACTTGTATTCCTTTTGTTCAACCTTTTATGTTTCTTATTTCAAAACTTGTTGGTCAGTAACCGATCATTAATATTTATTGGTTCAGTAACTAGTTATTGATATTGATTTGTTCAGTAACTAGTTATTGATAACATATTGTGAGTGTGTGAATAACCAAGTATTTTAAGGGGAAATGATTGAGAGAAAATTTTATTTTTAAGTGGGTTAAGTTGGTTGAATATCTGTGTTGAAAGAGTAAATATTATTTAAATATGTCATTTTAATGAATAAGTAAATTATTCAATGCCTAGTATGTATATAGAGAGTTGTACAGTACTCAGTTATTTGTACACAGTACCTAGTGATTGTTGTTCAGTTATTAATGAATTATTCACTGTGTATTGGTTATCAGTGTTCAGCAGTTGATACCAAGTAAGTTAACTTTTTATGTTTTATGAAAGTATTATTATTATTATTATTATTTATTATTATTATTATTTTATTTTTTTTATGAAGGATGGGTTGCTGCAGAGTGGAGGAGATGGGTTACTCTTGTGAATGATTACTACCTACCTTAGGCATTACTATGTAACACTGAAACTCAAAAATTTAATTTAATAAAATTCTTTGAAAAAAGTTTTTGAAAAATTTCTTTGAAAATTTGATCGTTATCAATATGTATAAAAAAGTCATTGTACAAATTATACTAAAAAATTTCATTGTAAGATTACATTCAAAATTTTTTCAATTAAAAACATGTATAAAAATTTCATTGTAAAATTATCCTAAAAATTTCATCTTTAAAAATTATATATAAAAAATTCATCGATATAACTATACTAAAAATTCTATTTAACAATCATGTATAAAAAATTTCATTGTAAAATTATGTTAAAAGTTTTATTATTTAAAAATATGTATAAAAAATTTCATTGTAAAATTATCCTAAAAATTTCATCTTTAAAAATCATGTATAAAAAATTCCATTGTAAAATTATGTTAAAAATTTTATCATTTAAAAATATGTACAAAAATTGATCGATAAAACTATACTAAAAATTTTATTTAATAAATTTTATCATGCAATATTGACGACTCTTTAACTTTAAAAATTCTTACCTTATGTAATTTGTCTACTATAACTGCTTTTAAAATTACCCTTGTGTAACTTAACTGTTGACTCTCTATTTAATTTAAAAAAATTCTTACCTAACTTACCATACTTTACTCTAGGCACCTTAATTTACTTTATGAACCTTAATTTACTTTAGACCCTTTAATTTACAGTAATTTACTCTAATATACTTAAATGTATTCTAATGTACTTTAATTTATCTAAATTTACTTTAATATACTCTTATATACTTTAATTTACTTTAGACCTTTAATTTACCTTAATTTACTTTAATATACTCTAATGTATCCTAATGTACTTTAATTTATCTTAATTTACTTTAGGTATTTTAAATTATTTTTATCTAGAGCCTGAATTTACCTATGAAAATTATGTGAACAAATATTTCAAGTCTTTTTTTTAACAAGCCTATAAAATACCCCTGTCAATTTTTTATCAGTAGGCCATTCAAGCCATTTTTATTTTATGCCTATATTTACCTATAGAAAGTATTCAGACCAAATATTGCATTGTTTTTTATTACGAGTTAAAAATATCCCTCACTATAGTATGTTCATCTTAGGCGATTTGAGTCAATTTTAATTTTATGCTTTTTTTTATCGTTAGGCGATTCAAGCCAATTTATTTTAGTCTTTTTCAAAAAATACCCCCTGACTATAGTGTGATTGAAAAAAAAATTTATTCAAAAAAAATATTTCAATTTTATTTCAAAAATTCGCCAAAACTTGAATTTAAAAAAAATCGCGCCAAAAACTCGAAAAAAATTTCAAAAAAAATACATACATAAAAAATTTGGAAAAACTTCGAAAAAAAAAATTAATTAAAATACACACAAAATTAATTAACTTGATTACATCATTATGTAATCAAGATAATCCGAAAATAATCTGTAAATAACCCCCCCTCCCCCTATTTTATTATGCAATTTTTTATGTTGCAGTGTGCCCTTAACTACCTACTAACACTGCATATTTACTTTTGATATTTAAACAATATATATTTATTTTAAGCATAATCATGATTTTAATTTGTTTCACAGTCTAAAAACAATTTTTAATTCAAATAATGAACAATACATATTTATTTTGTATTATAACAACAATTTCAGTTCATGGAAAGTAGATAGTTAGTCTCTCCTTTATTTTTCGTTGGCATAACATGCAGTGCGACTCTTGTGCGAATCCGTGACAATAACTCAGTTGTCCGCCAGGTATCACCATTACTCGTGCTTCCTCTGTTTTGCACACATAACATTCTTGATAAGCTTTGGTCTGCTCTTTCATCGTTGCTGTTATCTCTTCCTCAATGTTTTCGACTTTTTTCATCATCGTATTCCAGTCTTTGCCGAATTCGCCTATTTCCAATCTCATTGATAGAATCTCATATATTCTTTCAGTTGCCACAACCTTGTCAACATCAATTAATTTTATTAACATGCAGAGTTCATCAGAGTACAGGTTTGAAATCGTTGCTATGTCGTCTTTGACTCGTTTAATTAATTTTTGTTTATTAATTAATTCCTCTAGATTATCGTTTTCGATGTCCAAGATACCCTTTAGTTTCGCTATTATTTTGGCTGGTTCCATCTATAAAATACTAAATATTTATAATTGCTCATTCAAATTTATCTTATACTAATTAACTAAATTACTCTTTGGAATTTATCGTATCATCGTTTAGAATTTTAATTTAATAGTTATACTTACTCGTTGAAGTTTATCTTATAAAATACTAATTTAATAGTTATAATTACTCGTTGGAATTTATCCTATTATTGTTTATTTACTCCCTTGGTTTTATTGCTTTCCTTATTGTTTATCGTTGATCCCCTTACTTACCCCATTTTATTTTATCCCGAAATTTACCCTTTTAATTCTGTGTTGTTTACTTGTTCATTGCGTGAGTGTTATTGGTACTTTAACTGGGTATTGTATTATCAGGTATTGGTAAGTGTTTTGATTGAATGTATCAATTATCAGGTAGCATGGGCATCGATTCATATGCCAAATTATTGGTAAGATGATTTCATGTCAATTTATTTCCTTGGGTTCTTTGCAAAAACAATCATGTTTGATCCCGGCTGAGCCCCCAAATTTATATGGTGGGTTACTGGGTATTATTGTTCGTTTTAATCTTACTGTGGTTGCCCAGGTAACGTCATATAAATATTTCTTTGCTGCCACTCGGCACCCGTTGCTAAGCAACGTTGGAACTGTGTTCGAGTGGGTAGATCGTCCGCAAAAAGTGAGCGTTATTACTAATGCTGTAATTGCCCGAACGATCTCTGGGTTCAACGAGCTGTCGTTAGAAGACTTGTGCTCGCTTTAGATTATTAGGTCCCCTTTATGTAGGGTGACCAGGTAAAATTTTAAGAAAATCAGGACATTTCCAGAAGAAATAAGGACATTTTAAAAAGTTTCATATTTGAAAATTTTTATGCTCCAAATATTATAAAATTACACATTTTATTATAGTTTTTATTGTTTCGTTAAGGTATTTTTCTTCAGATATTACATTATTTAAAAACTTAGTATCCTTCTTTATCATGTCAAAGAAGTCTAGACAGCTCATTTTTGAATTGAACTGAATTGAAAGTATTGCATTCATCGTATCAATATTCAAGCGACTCTTATGATCATCCCAAACATTATTCATAAGTGAAAAAATTCTTTCACATTCAGTAGATGTGCCAGCAAGACAAAATGCAAATTGTACCAATTTCTCCATATTAACAAGAGAAGTCGAGCGTTCACGAAAATTGGTAAAAATTTTTATCCCAATATTTTCAGGTGTCGATTTTGCGTCCATCCAGCTTGAAATGTTATCTTCAATAAAATTTCTCATTAATCCATATTCATCAAAAATTACATAAAGACATCTGATCCATCTAGAGCACCTTCCCAAAGCTTAAGATAATCCAAAATGGTAGCATAAAATTCCGAAACTTTCTCCTTTACACGATTTTGGTGCTTAAATGAGAATTTTTCATATTCCTTTTCATGAGGCAAAAATCCAAAATTTTTCCGGTTAACGAATTTTTCCTTTAGTATTTTCATATGATTTGCCACTTCAAAAGATGTAATATTTGATGATTCCATGGCACGTATCGATTCATTAAAAAGTTTGAGATTGTTGCAAATAAACAAAATCCAAAATTTACTTGTTGGATCATTAAAGAAGTTTTGAATTGAAACAGGACAGCTTTTAAAAGTTCCAAAATATTCCATCAATGGCTCAAACAACTTAATAAGTCTCCGAACTGCGGGTTCTAAAGAAAGAAAGCGAGTACTTGAATGATTCAAAAGTGGCATATAAATTTGTTCCATCTCTTCGCATAGTGACTTAAAACTTTCAGTTCGAACGGAATATATGCTGAAGTGTTTGTAAAGTTTTACTATAATAGCTTCCAAATCAACTTCCAAAATTTCACAACCAGCACTTGATGCATTATGAGCAATGTGTGCACAACATCCATTTCCAACTACATTTCTTCCAAGGTCTCTTTGAAGTTTTCTCCAAACATTATTTTGACCGTTTCTTTGTACACCGCCAAAGTTCATATTTGTATTGTCTGCTGAATAAGCAACGATCATGTCACACAAATTATTTTTTTGAATCACGTCCATTATAGTGTTACATACTGTCGATGATTGATCATTTGGAATTGATGTAATTGTAATCTTCCAATTAATGAATCCCTGAGTTGGATCAAAACAACGGAGCACAACTGGCAACATTTTTATATTTTTGTGATTAGAAGCATCGGTTTATATAGAGGCGAAACTAACAATATCCATCCCTTTAAGAATTTTGTTGTCAATGAATAGTGCAATGACCTTTGTAATAATTGCTGCCGTTTTCGTCCGTCCTAATGAGAATTTTCTGTCAAAGAAATGTCTTATGATGTTTGATGAGCAGTCATTTGATCGAAATGAAATGTAATGTTTAGCAGCGTGATATGCTAAAGCGGACTCTTTTGCAGCAATAATCAAGTCTTCATTGGATCCTTCAAATCTCTTAAAAAAATTGCTAACTTTTTGACTTGATGATCCAGCGGCAACAGATGATTTGTGGTTTTTAGTTTCAATATGGTTCATAATGTCACTACGGCCTCCACTTGCTATTGAAAATTCTGTAGAAAAAAAAGAACAAAATGCTTTTGATTCATCCTTGTCGACTTTTTTGAGAAATCCAAATTCCGTGGAGTACTTTTCATTCCATGATGTTTTTCTATTCTTTGCCGACATTTTAGTCTTAAAATAATTTTTAAAAAAAACTTTTTGTAGATTATAACTTAAGTAAGAAGCAATTATTTAAGCTTATTTTACTTACTTTGAAATTTTCTTATGCTTTTCTCCAATTTATTCAAATCTATACTAAAATCAACACTTTAACTATTTTTTATTATGATTTACATTTTATGACGAATTAAAAGCTCAGTTAATATAGTTAGAGTTCTGTATTACTTATATAAAATTCAAAATTTAGAAAACTGATAACTTTACTTCTATATAACAACATTCACTATATTAATTTACCGTAATGGAAAGTTAAATTTATAGATAAAAATTGCAAAACTTCATCTACTTGTTCTTGTTAACAAAGCAAAGAATTAAAATTTTACTATAAATTTCAAAAAATTCTTTAATAATTAAAAAATAAAGAAGTTCTCATTCAAAAATAAATTACTAATAAGTAATAAGATTAGGAATTTTGCTATCACGAAAAAAAATTCAAAAATCAGGACAAATTCTTGTAAAATCAGGACGCAGGACATTTTGCAAAAAATCAGGACTGTCCCGCTCAAAAACAAAAAGATGGTCATACTACCTTTATGTCGTAGGTTTTAATCGTTTGAGTTCATCATAAAACAAAAAAAAATATAATTAAACAAAAAACAAGTGGCTACATATCGTAATGGTGCATTTTAGTGTGTTGGTTGCGGGTTTTTCAATATTCAAGTGGCTCGGCGTTTTGCCCGCTCCTTTCGTCCAGGACGATAACTGTTCGTTGTTGGTGTCGTTTTTGGAGTTGCTACCGCCTCTCGAAAGGCTAATTGGGCAGGAGCAAAGACAAGGGACTAAGAGACAGCTGCCCCCTCTTGACAGGTAGATAGTGCAACCTCCAGTCCCCATATTTGCGTTCTGAGACTCTGATTTAATTGCTTTTCGTCTGCCCATCCCTTTTGGGCTGCCGTAAGTCTTTGATACGTTAAACTGGCCTTCTTTGGGTCCACCCATGTGGCTTTCGTCTGCTGAATCTCGCGGGACAGCTGGGCAATTTGATCGTAAAGATTTTTATTAGTTTTTCGTGCGTGCGCTAGTTCCGTCTGTAATATTTGCAGGGGTTCCATTTCTGTAATAACGAAAATTAATTTTTTGTTACTAATCCAGGAATTATTAAACATAAATTTGATTAAACATAAATTTGCAAACGTTACGCTAAGAAAAGAAAAAAAATTGGAATCTTAAACAATAAATTATTTATTAGATGAATTTCAAGTTTATTAATGTGACGGGCCAGATCAAGAAATCCACAGTTCACAGAGCAATGGAATCAGAGATCTTTGAAACATCTCTCCACCCTGGGTTTCGTGTTTCGGACGCGACTAGCTCGGGGCATCGGATGATCATTGCCGCGACTATCCATTCTTCCGCCAGCATGACCAAGCGTGGGGCTGTGCAGCGGCGAGTAACCATCGGTGTTGGCGATTCTGCCAGCAGCTATATTTTCTTCCACGTTTGCCAGGTATTGTCTGGCCCAGATCACGTGGGAGTCGACCCGGCGTTTGTGGTCTTGGAGGCGTGCCAGAAGAGATCAAGCCCAATCATGAATTTCTTGGGCCGGATTCTGACCGCCTATTTGTCCGTTCTGTATAACCGGTCTCCAATTATTCTCTCCCTATGGTATGACGTTCCCTTGGGTTTCTCTTGGTTGGGGCACATCGGGGTATTTTTCCCGCCAGACGCGTCGCCAAGCCTGTCGCCACTGGTCGGCAACTTGTGTGGGGACATAAATGAGAGCTCTTGATGCATCTATAATTAGGTTACATAAGTATATTCCCCGTAGGTTTATTGAAATAGGTAAACGATTATCCAAAGGTCAAGAAACTTTTTATGGGGTCACTACACTTAGGAGCATTTCACGGCACGAACCTAAAGTTGCGGACTTATAATTCGTTCGTCGAGTGTTAGGTAGCATTTTTCCGAACCAAATGGGTCGCAATAGGGTCTATCGACTAAATTATTATACCCACAATTCCTTACCAAGCAACATTTCATCTATCGGATATTTAGTAATGAAAATATTTATTAAACAAACCAAAAAAATAAAATAATAAATTAAAGAAAATTATCTAACAATTATTAACCAATACACTACTGTTAAATGAGACAAAAATATATTAACCAAGTTCATTTAGCAAATCATAATTAGGAATAAATGTTCGAATAGATATAGTATTAAATTGTTTAAAAATGATTAAATATCAAACCTTCACTTATCATAGTCTAACTCCTACTCATATTTATTAAATGAACTTGGAATCATCATTTACCCACCGAATTAATCTTTAATATGGAGACTGAAATAAAATCACGTTCTACCTAATGAACAATAATCGAAAAAATATAAAAAAAAAATATTTATTAGCTGAAACAAATTGAACTTTCGCTACTGAATGATAACTAATAAAAATGTTACTTAGGAAAATCAAATCCCTTCTATGGCATACTAGTTGGTGGTTCATACTCCAGGTTAGTTTAGATCAAGTTAAATTCCTATCGATTTGGATATCTGGTTCGGAAAAAATGGCAGCCTTTTCAGCATCGTGTTTCTTATGGTTCCTGGCATTGAGTGTTGGGTTGCCGTGGTAGATTCCTTATTTAATACTCACGTGAATTAGTAGCGGGATTTAAATGAAAACACAAAATCTACCTGAAATTCGGGGTACTGAATCCGGATCTATACCTTCCAAGACTTTCCTGGCCATATTGACTGTATTTGTTTGAGTGGATTGGTCGTACATTTTAAATTCTCCCAAAAAAGTATATATTTGTCAGTTCGCGCTTGTCTACGTTTCTTATGTAGTTCGGAAGTTCAACGAGCATGTGCGTGGCTGTCGGCACACTATGTGGATCCGGCCTACACGACGAGTGTGTCTTGTAAAGGTCATCCACTATAGAATCCACTGTCCAACGGATGCGCATATCATCTACCTGGTGTGCATGCCATTTTCGAACTAAACTGGTGCGGTTGATATTACCTAATCTGGATTTATTGACTGAGTGTGTCTCTTAAGCCTGGCAGTGTAACTTTTGGCGTGCGAAGTTGTGCCTATTGATTTACTCTGTGGCGAAGTCAGGGCAGCCGTGCATAGTAAGTTTTCGATTTTCTCATTTATTTTATCTTGTTAACTCAATTTCAGACTTACATAAATTTCAGGGATAGTTGCACAAATTTAACGCGTTAAGAATTTTTAAATTTGGATTATTTCAGTACCTTGATTTCAAGGAGACGGTTGCTAGTGGAAAAAAAAGATGAAAAAGATTGCTCCATGGTTCCTTCCGATTTCGGGCGTTATTTTATCGAGAGACATTTTCAAACTGGTGTTAGTATCGGATTCCCTAACTGAAATGATTTTTTTGGATCTCGTGAGGAAAGAACAAATTCTGTGACAGGTATTATTATAGTTTGCTTATATTAATCTATTAATTTTGTTTTGTTTAGTCTTTTAGAGCATTATCTTTAGGCGATGGGGTAGGTATTGTAAATGACATTGAAGATCGAAAATCTAATAGTTATCGAGTTGGCATACTGGTCTGTTTCGGCCCTTTACAAGATTGGCATACTCTCAGGATTTCTGTGGGAACATCCACAAAATTCGCTTTTTCCAGCTTTACTTATGGAGAAAGAAAAATTTGTTTCCTTAATCAGCTGGACAATCGATTGGGAATTTTTTTTCTTGAAAATCAGGACCTCTTTAACTATTTAATAAGTTATGCCATATGTTTAGTTGGTTCATATTATTTCAACTTTAGGGACTTTGATGATCCATTTATTGATTTAATTGGGAACGAATTTCGTCAGGTTTAAATTTCATTCTTTTGATATTGTTAAATTTAATTTTTAGACGGGAGTTTTAGTTACTTAATCAGAGTCATTGTGAGGAAATCTCGTCCGGTTTTAGGCTCTCTTGTGATGTCGATGGGAAAAAAAGCAAATAATTCTGTTTATATTATTGTGGGGAAAACTGAATCAATTCGGGTTATTATGGGCTTTTCCTAATTAATTATTGATTAAATTGTATGTTTAATAGATCCCGCTGAAATTGGATTTTTGTTCAGTATTCTCAATTTAAAGGGACTGTCGTGTCGACTCTATCCGTGTCAAATTTTGTGTTGAACCTAAATTATATTATTGTGATATTTTATATATTCTCCTTTGGATTTAATATTATTGATTTAATCAGTGGTACGTTTGTTGATTTTGTTATTTCTTAATTTAGTTAATTAGTAATTTTCTTAAACCCGAATAACTGGTTCATTCTATGAGATTAAGTTCAGGGGAACGTTTACATGCTTTTGTCACCATTTCAAGCGTCTATAGCGTCTGACATTTCACCCAAAAATCTCTGCTCACTTTGTGCCCTCAAACATTTTCCCTGCATTTTTTACACGTTGGGTTGAGGGTCCTTAACTATTAACTTCCCGTTACTTTTTCTCTCTACATGCTTATCTAATTTTAAGCATTAAACTGGTAGTGATAACAATTACTATATTCAATTTTAAGGAAAATTTTTTAACACGTTTATTCTTGAGGTTTACGATAGCAACATCATCTTATTCCCTACTCGGACAGGACGTTAGAAGTTTAAACTGGCTACTTTACGAAACAACCTCTATATTTTATTCAGTTTTTAATTAAAATCTACAATTACTTGGGTAACAGTACCGATCCTAGATGGGAAAATTAGTAGTTCCTAACTGCTACTGTCATCCTATGTTTACCCACATGACTTTTAATTATCTAGGCTATCTTTGGAGACTATAACCATGAAGATTTATAATGATTTCCCTATTGGTTTTGGTTACAAAACAACAACTAGATATTCGTGATTAAATTAAGTTCCTAATAACTGCTTGAATCTATAATTTATTTAAATTCGTAACCCTAACTTGAGCTTATTAATTATCAAGAGTTTATGGCAACCGCTCAATATTTAGGATTTCTCTAATCTCATATCAAGAGCTTGAAATTTATGATTATGTTAAATTCATAGTAATAGTTTGGATTTTTAATTCATAACAACGATTTCATTTTATATTTACCCGTTACATTTCCCTTGGTTGACCTTAGGCTCATTATGTTCATATTATAGTTAATGAGTGCCCACTGGACTACTCGTGTGATGATTTTGAGCCGTGTGTAAGATAGTTTAGGTCGAGTTTAAAGAAAATCGAGAGACGAGGAAGTAGCCAAAAGACCACATCCTTATTTCTCCTTTCTTCTATACTGGATAATATTGACGTTCCAGCTCCTGCGTTCCGCACGCCGGGCCTTCACAGACACGAATCATTGACGATATTCCACGCACTTACACGAATTCGAGTAATATGTCGGATTTTATTAACTTGTGATGTGTCTTTGGCTGTAGGCCGGAAAACTTTCGACAAATATAAAACAAAGTTTTTATGCGTTATAAATATTTTATTAAAATAACAATATAAATTACCCAATCCAAGCGTAACAAATTTATCATAAAACATCCCCCTCCCCACGCCGACACCCAAGCAGAGCTCAATCGAGGTTGCGAGGATGCGACGTGGAGAGAGCTTTGAAATAAACAAAACTCTCACTCACTTCGTAATAAAACTATTTCTCAAGTAAGAATGATTTTCAAGTGAATCGGTATATATACCTATTGTACAACCCTAACCTTGCGTGTTATTTTTGATTTAGTAAAACAAATTTTGACCTTGGAATTTTCTGGTATATTCTAATCTTTAATTTTATTATTTTGAGATTTTATTTGACAATTTTTTCTTTAGATTTTTAATTGAATTATTTCTAATTCAAATTATTTGATTTTTATTTCATTTTCATGAAATTTCTTATTTTTTATTAAATTGTCAAATTTGGTCAAAATCATTGAGTTTTCGTGTTATGTCTATATTTATTTCGTGCGGATCTTGTTGCATTTTGTTATTATTTTAATTTATTTTTGTGTTTATGATTTTATATTTTATTGTTTTCTCTCTCATATTTTGATAGGGTTAATTGATGTTTTAATAGGTTTGAATTTAAATCTGCATGTTATATTTGCATGTGTGTTACCGATTCATTAAAACATTTACAAGGCCGTTTGTGTTCTGGCCCCACAAAACATACAAAAGTATTACCGTTGCTTGAGATTTAACAACAATGTGCAGAAGCTATCCATTAAAATTTAGGCGAACTCCTCGTAAACTCCGACATCTTTCTTAGGACTTGAAAAATGAATATCCGTAGGTCTGGATGATTCGCCAACTCTTACGAGCAATTCCAAGATTAGCGTCACTCTTGCGTGAGATTTAACTATAGATACCCAACATCATAGATATTCCTCATGAAATAATTGCATACCACAGGTAGCTGATCAGTTAATATAATATTTCGAGAATCGTCGGCATGACGCGTTTTATGAAGGACTCTGAGAGATATATAATCATTCCAATGGCATATGCTTAAAATGATCGTGTAATTAATATAAACACAGTTAAACCCAACATCCAACTAATGTGACGCTTCCTAAATGCCAATCAATTGCACATTTCTGTAAAATTCCAAGAACACTAAAATAGAATAAATTACAAATCAACAGTAAAACTCCTGACCTGACATTTCTGGAGTATTTATTGCATGCGCATTAAGTATATTCAGGTGATTTCATAACCTTCGGGGAATGGATACACACCAAAGCGTTGCACAGCAAACAGGTGTAGTAGTGCATACACACTCACCTGAATATAAACACATTAAACCCATTCAGTAGACCAGATAATCAAAGTTTACGATGGAAAACTATTCACTACGAAATAGCGTATCCCCCAAGGAATCACCGCGTGAGAAGAGGAACCGTCTGGCAGCTACATTGATTATAGTAAATCGAATCCCTTTAATTTTTTAAACATTGAGGCATAGACGTACGACCAACCAACGATTTAACCACTCACGTTGTAGACGAAATTATGAGAAATCTGATCACGGGAAATTTCATTAAAATTGAACACTGAAGCAAACACCTAAAATGTCCTCATTCATCCATAGGCTGACTTTTTTTATTCAGCTCGTCAACTTTAACGTCCAGGAACGACGCCGAGAGGGTTAGGAAGTCACTAAAGACCCATGAGAATCTACTATAACATGTACAATCCGAGACAAATCGACATTTAATAGAACCTGTGTGGACATCTAATTACACCCTTGCTATGGTGATTCCCCTAATGGTGGGTTACTGGGTAGCGATATTTAAACTATATGGTTTTTACCCAGATAACCCAATATAAATATTCTTTCGCTTGCCACTCGGCACCCGTTGCTAAGCAACGTCGGAACTGTGTTCGAGTTGGTAGATCGTCCTCAAAAGTTGAGCGCTATCACTAATGCTATAATTGACCGAACGATCTCTGGGTCTAACGAGCTGTCGATAGAAGACCTGTGCTCGCTTTGATTTATTTTTCTTTTTAGGTCCCTTTATTCTCCTATCTCTTCCGAATGTTACTTCACGGGGTTCGACTCTATACAATCGCCAAAATAGTAGTTAAAAGACAACAAGACATGTATTTTACGATCGCAATAACACATTTAGGGATGTCCATCAGGATTGGCTGAGATTCGAGTGGCACGGCGTTTAGCCCACTCTTTACGTCCGGGTCGGTAACCGCTAGCCTTCGGTGTAGTCTTTGGACCTGTTGTTGTCTCTCGGTAGGCCAGTTGGGCAGGAGCGAAGACGAGAGGATACGTCACGGCCGCCCCTTCTTGGCAGGCTGATACTGCTACTTCTAGCCCTTTGATTTGGGTCCTCAAACTTTGATTTAATTGTCTCTCTTCCGTCCAGCTCTTTTGTGCTGCTGTGAGCCTTTGATAAAGCAACTTTACTTTCTTTGGTTCCATCCATGTGGCTTTTGTTTGCTGGATTTCTTTTGACAACTGGATGATTTGCTCATAGAAAATTTTGTTGATTTGGCGAGCGTGCTTTAATTCCTGTTGCAGAACTCTCAGGGAATCCATGTCTATAAAAGGTAAAATTAACTTTTGTTTATAAACATCAATTCAATTGAGTAATCATACAAATATTTTGTTAAAAAATATTTCTAGAAAACGGAGAAATCGAGTACAACTAAATATTTATTCAAATTCAGTTTCACAAATGATTTGTATAGTTCGCAATCGAGTCACTGATGAAAATACTGGGTTCGGGAATACCCAACGGTGTTTTCTTCAGGAGTCGGCCGAGCGTAAGGGTGCTCCCGATACACAAAGATGGGTCTCTCTGTCCTTCTCCTGTGGCTGGGAAGGGTCTTCTAGAGCACGGCAACTTTGAGGTTCGGAGAATTTACGTTCAACCGCTCATTCACCCGGTTGAAAGAGGAGTTGGGCGACGGTGCGTAGTCGTCAGTACACGCAATTCTGCCGGTGGTAATATCCTCCTCCACGTTCGCGAGATATAGTCTGGCTCTGGCTACTTGAAGATCGATTCGGCGCTGTTGATCCTCGAGACGGGAGAGGAGGAACACTGCATGTTCGCGAATTTCCTGGGCAGGGGTTCGGCCCGATTCTCGTTTTATTGCTACGAATGGTAGCTCAACGTCGTTCATTTGTCGTAGTACATCCGATCGGAATTTTCTCGGCTGGGATACGGTGAAGCCCGCATCCCACATGGCCTGTCGCCATGATCAGCGGCTTGTGCGGGAAATCGAATAATGACTCTCGATTCTCCTAAACAAGATTCGATTAAATTGATCATTCCAATTTTCTGGCTGATAAATAACATGTTCTTCGCCTGAAATCCCTTAGGTCTTGTTTAGATTAACTAATTGGCGATCCGTCGATGATACCTAACTCGTTAAGTGAAAATTTAAATCGAGAATCGGGTTATCAATTAATCTTCACGAAAAATACTCGTCGAGCCCGATTTTAAATCGAAAATTTGTTTATCATAGAGTAAATAAAGTTCATTAAATGAAGTTAAAGTCAAGAATTCATTCATCGGGTATTAGGTAGCGTTTAAAAAAAATATACTTGCTAAGTGAAACGTAATTTAGTTTATCGACTAAAATTATTATTCCCAAAAATCCTTACTAAGTAACATTATAAATCATAATTCCGTTTATCAAATACCAATTAACGAAAAATATTTATTAAATGGAATTAAAATTCAAAAATTCATCTATCAATTAATAACTAATAAAAATACTTATTAAATGAAACAAAAAAAAAATAACCAAAATTCATTTATCAAGTAATAATCAATAATAATACTCATTAAAGGAAATTAGGAATCAATATTCGTCTATAGAATAATAAATTAACAAAATGCTTAATAAAAGTAATTATAAATAAAACATTCATCTATCATAATATAACTAATAATAATACTTATTAAAATGAACTTAAAATCAACATTCATCTATCGAATAACCATTAATACGAATACTTATTAACTGGAATAAAGTCAAACTCTATCTATTGAATAATAATTAAAACAAAGAATACTTATTAAATGAAAAAAAGAATCAAACTTCGTCTAGTGACTCATAGTTAATATTCCA
The DNA here is from genome assembly GCA_022537955.1 of Schmidtea mediterranea. NCBI lineage: Eukaryota > Metazoa > Platyhelminthes > Tricladida > Dugesiidae > Schmidtea > Schmidtea mediterranea. The sequence goes on along the minus strand of CM039680.1, from coordinate 203,711,474 downwards.
GAATAATATAGATCAAGTTAATTTTTATAGATTTTAGATATCTAGTTCAGATAAAATAGTAGTCCTCTCAGTATCGTGTTTTGGGTTTTGGTATCTCCTTATGGTTCTCGGCATTTCGACGTTGGGGTTGTCACGGCGAACTTCCTATTTAATGGTCGTGAGGATTAACAGCGGAATTCAAACGAAAAACAAAGCTTACCTAAAATTCGGGATTCTGGATCTAGATCTATATCCTCATTCGGTATCCTAGTCGTCTTGACTTCATTTATTTGATTTGCTTGGTCACACATTTTTAGATTCTCCCAAAAACTATTTTCTGCCAGTTCCAGCTTGTCGACGTCTCGGAGTAGTAGCTCGGAGTGTTCAACGAGAATGCGTACTACTACCTGCACACTATGTGGACTCGGCCCACACGATGAGTGTGTTTCGTAAAGGTCATTCACTACAAAATCCACTGCCTAACGCATGTGCGTACCATCTAAATGGTGTGCGCATTTCAAGTGCGATTATGCAGTGTCGGGCCTGAGAGCTTAAGATCCGAGTTGGCTGTGATATTTATCTGAATAGTGTGCGATTTGGATGGGTGTGTTCCTGTTAATGTCACGCCGATTTACAGTTTAAGCTAGTCTCTGGCATTGCGTAAGGATGTGTCACCTGCACTTAGGGTGTGCCTGCAATTATACTTGTAGGACGTCATATACAAGTGATGGAATTTATTGATTTTCGTAGAGCTAAATGTCGCATCTTGGTATATGGTAGGCATTTTAATCTGTCTTCAACATTTACTTTATCAATTTATTCATAGATTCACGCTCGCTTGGCTTGGATCAGCGGATTATTCAGGTGGAAAAACACTATAATCACAGGTATTAGCGGATAATTAGGTTATTTTTATTTTAATAATTTTTATCCTTTCAGGGTCGACTCATAGTGGACATCGGTTGGCCAGAAAAGACCCATGTTGAAAAAACTCCTTTATTCTTGAACGAGTTTATTTTTTAATAAATGATTGCAATTTGTTGTTGGTGGCTATTTTTGGGATTGATACTAGTTGGGGAAATGCCGGGTGGGTAGATTGTTTTATTCTATTCGAGAAACTACCGTTTTACAATTACTAGTAAGGGTTTTGGTGTCTGTGCCTTTCGATTTATTCTATAGTCATATTATTAAATACTTATAGCTTAGCCGAGTCTTTAGTCGGGAAATATAAAGTTGCGTTTATCGCTGTGAGGTTTCGTCGTGTTGGGGAGACATTGGTCTCTGCTAATCTAGTTGTTATCCTCTCGCCGGTTTTTACTAAAGATGGTTTTTCCACGCTTAGTCTATTAATGGAGTTTAGGTTGTCGGGAATTTTTCTCTATGGATGTGGGAATCTTATCTTATCATCTGAAAAATTTCGGCGATTCGGGGTTTAATTGGAGAATTTTCGATGTTGTAAATATTTGTTCTTTCCTATCAAATATTTTGGTTGATTTTAATTGTTGTAACTGAGGTTTGTTAGTTATATTCCCCCTCAAGTCCTTTTCTCGAGTTAAATGCTACATCAAAGGTTCACAACTAGCTACTTTCTGGACTTCAAATAACGTATTAGGGGCTTCTTATATTTACATTTACTACTTCCTATTCTTAATATCGTATTAGAAATTCGAACGTTTGCATTATTAATTCCTTACTCCTATATAAACTTAATTTTTAAGTTTCGTATCGAAAATCTATAACCGCTACTTTATTGATTTTAGTGCGACGTAACCTCTCAATATCTACAATTATATTTTATCTAAATTTAGTAAAAATATACCCACTAGGTTCATAATTACTTCATTGTCTTTAGTACGAAACAACAATTCAAAAATTTATCATTATATTTCGTTTAATTTTAGTTAAAATATATATTTAAGTTCCTAACAACTATCTCATTTTTCTTATTTCCCCGTTACCTTTCCCTTGGTTGACCTTAGGCGCATTGTGTTCATATTATAGTTAATGAGTGCCCACTGGGCTACTCGTGTTATTATTTTGAGCCGTATGTGAATATAGATTAGGTCTAGTTTATGGAAATTGGGAGACGAGGAAACAGCCAAAAGACTATTTCCCTTTCCCCCTCTTCCCATATTCGGAATGATATTAACGTTCCAGCTCCTGCGTTCCTCACGCCGGAGCCTTCACGGGCACGAATCATTGGCGATATTCCACGCACTTACACGATTTCGAATTGTATGTAGGATTTTAATGACTTGTAGTGTGTTTTCGGCTGTGGGCCGGAAAAATTTCGACAAAATAAAACAGATTATTATGCTATTTTAATATTTTATTAAAAGAAAATATAATTTACCCGATACATTCATCATAAATCATACAATATACCGCTCTCCCCACACCGACACCCAAGTTGAGCTCAATTGAGGTTGCGAGGATGCGACGTGGAGAGAGTTTTCGAATAAAACTCTCACTTACATCGTGATTTAACAAAGTTTCAAAAAAACGTTCAAGTTTTGGAAAAACTGTTTTAACGATTAAAATTATGTAAAAATGAATCGGTATATATACCTATTGTACGACCCTAACCTTGCGTGTTCTTTTTGATTTAGTAAAACAAAATTTGACCTTGGAATTTTATTATTTTGAAATTTTATTTGACAATTTTTTCTTTAGATTTTTAATTGAATTATTTCTAATTCGAATTATTTGATTTTTATTTCATTTTCATGAAATTTCGCATTTTTTAATAAATTGTCAAATTTCGGTCAAATCGTTGGGTTTTCGTGTTATGTTTATATTTATTTCGTGCGGATCTTGTTGCACTTTGTTATTATTTCAATTTATTTTTGTGTTTATAATTTTATATTTAATTGTTTTCTTTCTCGCATTTTGATAGAGTTAATTGGTGTTTGAATAGGTTTGAATTTAAATCGCATGTTATGTTTGCATGTGTGTTACCGATTCATTTAAACATTTACAAGGCCGTTTGTGTTCTGGCCCAACACTAAGCATGCATGTTTTGATTTAATAAAATACGTAAGCAATTTTAGATAAGAATTTTAAGTAATGGGAAATTAAAATAAATTTCATTTCATGATTGTGTTTTTAGAAACTCGTTCGAAGATATTCTAAATTTAGTTCTTTCCTCTTAACATTATTACAGTGTTTTACGGTAAAAATAAAATATTCCTCAACGATTGAATTACCCCAAATTAGAGTTTATTTCTAGGGTACAAATTAGTCAAATTTTATTTAAAACATTTGATAATTCTGGTTATATATAAAATGATATTAAAATGCCCAAATATTTATGTCTCATTTGGTATCTACTTAAGCTATGTCATATTCACACATTTATTATAATTTAGGTTTTGATTGATTATTTAAGGTCTTAATTTATGTCTATTTAGATCATATTTAATGCATTATGGGAAATGGTAAGATAGGAGTTATTCACTGACCAAACATTTCATTTATCCATCTCATGGTAACAAGGTTCATGAAGCAAGTTCAGACATATTAGGAAGATAATCATTAGTAGTTATTGGATGTAGAATGATCAATAAACTTTAAGATTTCATACGACTAAACATTTGTTTTAGGATGATGACAAGGACCGCGATAATTGTGACAAACTTGTCGTGCATTAGTAACTTTATAAGAAAATTGCGACGATCATGCTTTAAGATGCCCCAAAGGACCTCAATTTGAAGTCATTAAGACAACGTTAAACCTAGCTAGATAACTCAATAAATTGTTCCAAGTTGATCCATCTGAAGATAACCTCTTTCTAATAAATGTAATCAGATAATTATTGGAGTTAAACAAAACTTCAGACCACTGTCGACATTCGGGTAAGAGAATAAAATTTATTAACTAAAAATGATCAGGTAAATTAGAAAGTATCAAACCTAGATTAATAAATATCTTCCTAGTAGGAGTATAAAACTTACCAACCAGTAGTAGTTAGGGTAAAGTAAAAAGAATTAAATCTCTATTAATAAATATCTTATGTCATATAAGTATAGTAGTATATGGTATAATATGATAAGTCGATAACTAGTTATAGGATATGACAACCTGAACTGGCGGGGAGGTGACCGACCAAGGTAGTAAAATGATAAATACGTTATTCAATAATACCGTGTATTATCCATGATTCTATCTTGAAGTTATTATCACTTCTAACACTAGAGTTTAATGTGGGATTTACATTTCTTATTTATTGTTTTATATTGTGCCCTCTATTAATTTGAATTTTCATTTTGATCAACTTTGAAGTTACATGTTCACTGTTATAAGACACCCTCGAATACTTAACCTTGTCACGCGAAGCGGGATATTACAGACCTGATTAACCAACCACCCGACCACAAAAACCAAAATGAGTAAAATACGATTAATACATAGTTTAGAAGATCTTGGATAGATGCGTCCTGCGTCATAGCACGTTTCCCTGCGCACGCAGCAGCCAGGTGCAGACAAGCAATGTGGGACGCGGGGAGTTCGGAAGTCGTGGAACTCCCTTACGTGGCCATAAAACGTGAGCCCTGTCGAAATCCCGCCAGAGAGATCCGCGGACAAGCAGAGTTTCTATTAGGCTGACTAGAAGCACATCAGAAAGAAACTGAGCGGCAGATCATCCAAGCCAGACGTTATTTGGCCCAAGTGAATAGAAACATTGCGGAGGGCAGAATTCCCAGCACGGATGGGTACGCCCCGAGCTACAATGTTTCTTTCGAGCTCGATGACCCAAGTCTTCGTAACCGGTTGGAGCCAATGAATGTGGTACTTCCGCGGAGGGTCCTCCCTCGAGAGTTAAGAAACGTGGAGGAACCATCGGAGTGTCGTCGGAATCATTTCTACGCGCGGAGTCGAAATAGACTAAGATATGGAAATGAAAATCCTCGGTTTAACTCACGTTGACTTACATAATCTGTGTGATATAATTAATAAATCTTTGTTAGCGATTTCTTAAAGCGTAATGCCAATGTATTTTTTTATTGAGGTGAAAAACGTGTCAATAATGTCATAGAAACATCGGCATACAGGTGGAATACGACTAATAACTCCAACTCTGGATATATAACTAAATTGATTGGATAATTTGTATTTAGACATGAACCCGCCCCGAGTTTCGAAACAAGAGCTCTATCAAGTCTATGCAACCAACCGGAACTTACTACAACAAATATACAACTAAATCAAGATATTCAACAGATTAAGGCCACCTGGATCGAACCAGGGAGGGCCAAGAAAATTTATCAGAGGATGATGACGGCGCAGCGGGGGTGGGCTGAGGAGAAACAGCTCACCCAGGCGCAAAAGGTCCAGATACGCGGCCTTGAGGTAGTGTTATCGGCCTGCCAGGGAAGCAGTGCAATAACCTACCCCCTCGTCTTCGCACCGGCCCAACTGGTCTACCGCGAGGCGACATCCACCACAGTGCCGGCGACCAAAGTTACCAAACATCGACCAGGAAAAGCGGAGCGTGCGAAACGCCGAGCTACAAGAACTGAAGGACGACAGTTATAGTAGTGTTATAATAGTTAATAAACGTTTGACTTATTGACTTAAACTAATTCTCTACACTCAACTACAATGGTAACCTAAAAAAGGAAAGAGGAAAATTCACGAATAGCTGGCGAGAAGGGGCGGAAAAGAGAGAAAATCTATGAGATAAACAAGGGACCGGAGAAATGAAATCGCACCCAGGCCTTCTAACGGCAGTGCGTTGAACCCAGTTTGAGGTCGGGCCAGAGTAGTTCCTATGTGGCGCTCACCTTTGGCGACCTTAAAAACCAATAGTTGCATCTCCAACGTTGTTTAGCAACGGGTAACTATTGGGGTAGGAAAACATTTTCATTTGAGGTCTATGTTAGCGAAACCAAAAACCCCACAATAATTGGGAACCAAAACTTATGGAGGAGTAAAATTAAACCTAAAAAGTTGTTGTAAAAAACCGTAATAATGTAAGATATGGAGACACCAGTCCCCAGATGAAAATTAAACGAATTACCAAAAATCTTTTCCAAATAACAGGCAAGAAATAAAAAAAAATTTGAAATATCATAAATAGATTTACAAGACAACTCACATTGAAAATTATATCAAATAAGATCACCAATAGGCGGAATATCACAACGAGCAACATCTCTAAATAAAGTTAATTTCCCTAAATATCGACCACACAATAAGATATCTACTTCGGCCAGTGAAACCACTGCAGAGGAGGTCCATTGATGAGGATTAACGAAAAAAACGCCGATGAGATGGATGGAACGATAGGCACTATCAACCTATGCCGGCCGGTCGGAGATGTGTAAATCTAAAGAGTAATAGTTCGTCATAATGAGGATAATAGAGACTGCATACATCTAACGCCAATTAATGATGACAACTCGATTTCAGCCAGGAACGCTGATCCACGAGGATAGAATTACTGGTGAGTATCAGCGCTGCCCAGCAACTGCAACAATAATTGTTAAAAAAAAATAATAAATAACCGATGAATTTCCAGAGAATAAAATCAGCCAGAATTAATTCCCTAACAACGAAATTAATTTAAATGAGCAAAATAGGCAACTGATTTATAATTTTCGATTTGATATTTTCGGGAATTGATCGACCGAAAATAACTCTCGGCTAGTAGACGACTACACCGCTTATGACCTTTGAAAATCAGCAGCGGATACACCAATGGAAAATAACGTTGGTAAATTTAAACAAGTTACCAATTATTATTATAAATTAGTTAATCGGATATTTGGTAATTCAACTGATATTGTCACATTAATGTTACAAAATATATTAATTGGGAAGCTCTAAACAAAGTATCTTTTTAATACTGCAATTTTGGTAGCACATTAAGTTCGATAGTTTAAATAAAAGTGTCATTAAAATTATATAAAATAAAGAAAAACAAAAACGGACAATGAAGATCATTAACGCTACCGGCTTAGGTAAATCGCCGGTTATAATAATTTAAAATAACCTGTCAGTTTTGTTAAGGTTAGGAGATGATTAAGTCAACACCATTAAGAAAATGGAATTATGAGCACCCTAGATTTAATAACCGAATAAAAGTCAATTATTGCTATGAGGAAGTTTTATGATGAAGAAATTTTTAAATTGAAAATTTTAAAAATTAAAAGATTTAGATTAATTTTTAAAAAAAACAAAATAAGAAGATATTTTAATTAAAAATATCTTCGTAGAAAATTTGTTTAAATAAGAAAGATTAAAGCAGACAATTTTTTTGAGTTTGATATTTATTGAAATAAAATTTATGGAAACAAAAACTGATTTTAATGTTTTACAAGATGAACCTCCTAATATGGTGGCAGCGGTAAACACGGACGCAATCACCGAAAGATTGCTACCAAAGGTATTCTGCCAAGGGGACGATTTGGAAAAGTTCATTAAAAGATGCGAAATTTATTTCGACGCCAAGGGAATCACGCAGAAGAAAGACCAGGAAAGATTAACATCTTGCATGATTGATGAGGATCTCCTGGAAGTGTACGCCAAAACACTGAAAAAAGCCGAAGGATTCCAGGCTAGGTTGCGATTGGCATTCGATCGTGAAAGAGATGTTTTAAAGGATCTACAAAACTTGTTGAATTACAAGCGGAAGGGTGAAGAAATAGAAACGTATTTTAAAAAGGTGGAGGACCTTGTTGATAGGTTGTTCGAAAATAAAGAATTTACCAAAGAGAAATTAACAGCAAGGATGTTAATAGTATGTGCGGAGAATAAAGAAGTTGAGAAAGAAGTGATACTACGGAAGATAAAAAGCACAGAAGAAATAAAGGAAACACTAACTCTGATGGACAAAGTAGAAAAGCAAAGAGAACAGATAAACAGTATGAAAAGTTACGCCAGAGTGGTCTATCAGGAACCACAGGGAAGAGTACAATACAAGAAGAAAGAACAGAGAGAAGAAAGTATCCGAAGAGAAATGCCAGAATGCTGGTTATGCCACAAAATAGGACACACGAAAATTGATTGTCCAATAAAAGGTAAAATAGAATGCTGGACATGTCATAGAAGCGGACATATAAGTAGAAACTGTCCAGATAAAAAAGCTCCAAGATGTTTTGGGTGTGGGAAAGAAGGTCATATAAGAAGATTGTGTCAGGAAATACGCTGTGAAAGATGTAGCAGAAATGGTCATAGATCCGAGGAGTGTTATACAAAGATGAGGTACGGGCAAGCGACGGAGAGACAAAGATTCACGGGAAACAGATACAGTCGAATAAATGGTATCGAGGAAGAAGAAGAAAGGGAATCGTGTGTAGAGACAAATGAAGATAATTTTAGGAAGACGTACCCAAACAACAGGGCTCCACCAGTAGAGGAGTTGGTTGGAGCCATATTCTAACAGAAAATTTGATGGGATATCCTCAAGGGGCAGAAAAGTGGGAGAATGTTGGAAGGGTAAGCGAGAAAGTATACAGGTTCCTAAAGAGAGAAATGTTTGAAGAGGAAGTGGAGAGAATTGGAACCATCGAAACGGAGCAGGTTGTTGAAATTTTGTATAACAGAATGCAAGGAAGGCCTAGTATAACAGTAAGGATGAATGGGGGAAATTTCGACTGTTTATTAGACACTGGGGCAAGAATCAATGTAATGAGTGTGAACTGTTTCAACAAGCTACGAGGACAACAATTGACGAAAAGTGACGATAAGTTACGATGCGCAAACGAGAGTACGATCGAGACAATAGGAAAAACGAAGGTGCAAGTAACCATTGGAAATGTTTCGAAGGAAGTTATATTCATTGTGGCGGAGAAAGTGACACCAGACGTGATTGGAGGAATCGAATTACAAGAAATATTTGGATTTAGACTGTTAAAAATTAAAGATATCGAGGCTAGTGAAAAAGACAAGAACTATATTTGTAACATTGAAGCAAAATTTGGCAGAAAAATAAAGGATGAAGAACGATTGATACGAGCGTTGGAGCAGTTAAAGATCAATGAAGATAGCAAATTAAAGGAAATTATAACAAACAGTGGAAACGTGTTTATGGCAGATAAATGGGATGTGGGTCGCACACATTTGGTAAAACACAAGATAGTTACAAGAGGTGAGCCGATAAACATAAAACCATATCGCCAACCACTAAATTTGAAATCAAAGATTGAAGAAGCAATACAAAATTTGTACGAAAATGGAATTATACGGAAATGTAACTCTCCATGGAATACACCGCTAATATGTGTATGGAAAAAAGAGAAAAAGGATATTAGACTATGCTTGGACTTTAGACAGCTGAACGCGGTAACAGAGAGGCAGGCATTTCCAATGCCAAACATAGACGAGATGTTGGATTTGTTAGGAGGATCCGTCTTTTTCAGCTCAATCGATCTAGGTAATGCATATTACCAAGTGGAACTAGAAGAAGAATCACAGGAGAAAACAGCTTTCTCAACAAAGAACGGACAATATTGTTTCAACAGAATGGCGTTTGGAATTGCAGCAGCACCAGGTACGTTCCAAGAAATGATGACAAAAGTATTAGGCAAAATAAAGGGAGCAATGGTGTATTTGGACGACATCTTGATTTATTCAAGCAGTAAAGAGAAACACTATACAATACTCGGAGAAGTGTTAAAGGCGATTGAGGAAGCAGGCCTAAGGATTAATCCAGAAAAATGCCAAATAATAAAGGAAGAAATCAGATTCTTAGGACACATAATCAGCAAGGAAGGAGTACAGACAGATCCATCTAAAATTCAGGCCATACAGAACTTTGGGAAGCCTAACTGCGTAAAGAAACTCCGAAGCTTTTTAGGTATTTGCAATTATTATAGAAGATTCATCAGTGATTATGCAAAGAAGGCAAGGATGTTAGAACAATTATGTAGCGGACCAAGTAACAAAAAATTAGAATGGAGTGAAGGAACGAATAGCGTGTTTGAGGGATTGAAACTAGCACTCACGACGGCGCCAATCTTATGTTTTCCGGATCTGAAAAAAGAGTTCATTTTAGATACCGACGCTAGTTTCGATACCATTGGAGCAGTACTTTCACAAAGAGATAAAGATGGAAAGGAAAGAGTAATTGCGTATGGATCACACTCGATGACGAGCCACGAGAAAGGATATTGTATTACAAGAAAGGAACTATTGACGGTATATTATTTTTGCATTCATTTTAAGCACTATCTCTACGGAAGAAGATTCACGCTCAGGACAGACCACAAGGCAATCACGTTTATGATGACAACCAAGAAGCCGATTACTTCATAATTCCAAACATGGATCAATTATTTGAGCAGTTTAGATATAAGAGTAGAATACAGAAAGGGTATTAATCACCAAAATGCAGACATGGTGTCGAGAACTAAATGTGACACGTGTGTTCAATGTCAAATGGCCCACGAAGAAGCTAAGAAAGGAAAAATAAAAACAAGATTACTAGACTCGATCAGAGAAGAGGGAAGAAGCAACATCCAACATGGAATTGTAGAAGAAGTACGAAAGAAAACGATGATACCTGAAAATGAGTTACAAGAAACAATAAAAGAAATACATAGACTATTGTGTCATGCTGGAGTCGAGAAGATAGCTTATTATATGAAAGATAGATATGTTGGAAAACACCTGTGGAGTAAGATTCAGGAGATTGTTCGAAGTTGTGAGATTTGTCAAAAAACCAAGGCTTTAACAATAACAACGAAAGAACCAGTAAAAAGACAAGATTCGAAGGAAATGTTCGAAATCATATTCGTAGATATATGTGGACCGTTGGCAGAAACAAAAGGACGTAAGAAGTATATATTGGGCATAATAGATCAGTATAGTAAGTATCAAGTCTTGACAGCGATAACAAAACAAGACGAAGAAACAATAAAGAAAACGATTTTAGAAAAGTGGATTTTAAGATTTGGATGCCCAAAAGAGATAAGAGTTGATTGCGGAAAGGCGTTTGAATCAGGAATGATGAGAGAATTCACAAAGATGTTAGAGATTAATTTATGTTTTTCGAGTCCATACCATCACCAAACAAACGGTCAGATAGAAAGACAATTCAGGACAATACGGGATTTGATAAATGCTACTTTACAGGATAGAAAGAAGACGGATTGGGCAGAGATATTACCAGAATTCGAATTCACTTTAAATGCAACCAAACAAAAAACGACAGGGAAAAGCCCGGCAGAGATAGTTTTTGGAAAAAAGATTAGCAGGGAAAAATGGTACGGGTCCAAAGAAATACCGATAAAGGAAGAACTAGAGGAACAAACAAGGAGAAAATTCAATGTAGGAGAAGAAGTATTAGTAAAAGTAGAAACACGGCACAAAGGCCAGGACAGGTATGAAGGTCCGTACAAAGTGATAGAGAAAGTGCATGACAGACGATACATCTTAAGAAATGAAGATGGAAAAAGGATCGAAAGAAATGTGGAAAAACTTAAAAATTTCTTAAGAAGGGGGATATGAGGAAGTTTTATGATGAAGAAATTTTTAAATTGAAAATTTTAAAAATTAAAAAGTTTAGATTAATTTTTAAAAAAAACAAAATAAGAAGATATTTTAATTAAAAATATCTTCGTAGAAAATTTGTTTAAATAAGAAAGATTAAAGCAGACAATTTTTTTGAGTTTGATATTTATTGAAATAAAATTTATGGAAACAAAAACTGATTTTAATGTTTTACAAGATGAACCTCCTAATAATTGCGTCACATAAAGTAAAAGTGCAGATAAGCCAGATTTGTTGGAATAAGCACTTTGTTCAAATGATCAACTTTGAGAACCCAAGGGAATAGTTGGATTACTTACGTTAGATACGCGGTGGGGAAGCAAGGGGGAACAAGTAAAATGCTTCCATAGAAGTGCTCTAGTCGTGTAGTAGTCTAAGTCTAATTAATTAAACAAATTACCCTATTTTAAACGCAGTGTAAATTTACAGGAAAGTAAGTAATCTAATTTTTTGCGGAAATAATAAGTTAGGTCATTTTCTTATTAAGTGAATTATTAAATCTTGGATTCCATCCCCAACGCAGTTGGGCCGGGTGAGTCGACATCACCCTAGTGACATATTTCCACTGATTCTAGATTCGTTACAAAGAAACCCGTTACAGAGTTACCCTTCTTAATACCTCAAGTACTTCCTACTTAGGAGATAGTTGTCTCTAATAGTACTCATCACCCTAAAGAGCGAGTGTCCTCAAAAGGAAATTAGACAGATTAACCCATGATAATAAACCAATGAGTTGCATGACACTATTTGTATGACCGCGACTAACAATTATAGAAAAGAAATGATGTCGAAATTTGTTTCTGTTTAGAAGATTCGCATCCCGGATCACGGTGCGCTTCCCCGCACATGCGACAAATCGATGTCGCCAAGCCCTATTGGATGCAGGATTCACCGTCTCCAAGGTCAAGGAGTAGAGGTTCAGAAGACAACAGCAATCGGATGAGATCGAGCTCCCGTTTGTTGCCATGAAACGGGAACCAGGATGCAACCCGGCACGAGAAATCCGGGGTTAAGCTGAGTTACTCATCGCCCGCCTTGATGAACATCAGTGGCAAACCAACTTAAGTAGAGAGGGCTAGACGTTATCTGGCCAGTTTTAATAAAGACAGACGGATACCCTCCTCCGTACAACACATATTTTAACCTCGATGACAGCAGATTGAATGCGAGATCAGCGGCCATCGATGTGGTGGTCCCACGGAGGATCCTTCCCCTTGACATGAGGATGGAGAGAGATCAAACCGATGAACACCGCGAGCACCCTTATGCTCGGACAACTCCAAAGCGGGATAACTATAGACACCATCGCGAACTGAATTGTAAATAGTTGTTAGAAAATAAAATATCCTTGTTCTACTTATGAGTTTTCTTTTCCGATCCAAAAATTTAACGATTGTATCTATAAAAATTCCACGATTAAGGGATTTTTGTTAAATAACATTGATGTGGAATTGTGTGGCCTAATAATCATTCTTTTGTAGATATGGAATCAAGCCAAATCTCACAGCGCGAATTGGACAACACGCGCAGAGCGAATAAGAAATTGTACGAACAGATTTTGCAATTAACGAAGGAAGTACAACAAATTAAGGCTACCGGATAGAGCCGAAGAAGGTCAAAACACTCTACCAGAAAATGACAGCGGCCCAAAAGGGTTGGGCTGAGGAGAAACAGCTCAACCAGAACCTGAAAACACAGATAAAAGGCCTAGAGGTAACAGTGTCGGCCTGTCAAGAAGGCGCTGTGGTGACATACCCCTTCGTCTTCGCCCCCGCACAACTGTCCTACAGGGATGCGGCGGTTACTTCAAAGACCGTCCCAAAACCAAGCAGACATCGTCAAGGAAGAAACGAGCGCGCCAAGCGTCGTGCCACTCTACACCACGAATAAAATTTGGTGATTATTATTAAATAAATGTTTTCTTTTGTTCCATTGGTTTGTCTAATAAGTTTGACGTCAGGACGAACTAGAGTAATTAGTAAGGGTGAAAGATTTAGTTTATAGAATGAACAAGATCGAATATACAAAAATGGGACCAGAACAAATAAAACGCACGCAGACCTTCTAACGGTAGTGCGTTGAAACCAGTTTGAGGTCGGGCCAGAGTAGTTCCTATGTGGCGCTCACCTTTGGCGACCTCAAAAACCTTTGGTTGCATCACCAACGTTGCTTAGCGACGAGTAACCATTGGGAGCAAGGAAATGTTTATATGTGGGGTCAAGGTTATCGAAACTATAAACCCCACAATATGTTTAAATCTTTCAATGTTTATTGCATTTCTTATCTCTCATGAAGTGTTTTGAATGTATTAATAAAATTTTCATCCATGCTTTTTTTCAATGAAAAAAGAGTTCCTGAATTTCGGGGGGAATGAATTAAATGTCTTTAACTTATGAACGGGGCAGTTCAGTTATTTTTTGGTCTAATTCACCTTCGATTTCGTAATTATTCAATAAATCTAACATTAAAAAATCATCACCATTATATGTAATTTGAGATTTTACTAAATAGTTTGGTAGACTATTTTTACACATGTTGTTATTCCTAAAAAAGAAATTTTCAAATCCAGCTATATTTAGTGGATTCTCTTTTTTTTGAAATTTTAGTGAATTCGATATTTAAAGAATCAAATTTCTTTTCTGATTGTTTACCGATCAATAAAGCTAAAAAATTTAGATATAACTGTTTCCTCTGATTAAAATATAAAACTCTAACAGATTAGAAAAAGTTTACTGTAGAAGTTTTCTCTATTTTCTTTTTATCAACTTTCTTTGAAAGAAAAATTTTAGTGGGTATTTCCTTAATTAAACCTTCATCTGGCAAGTTAAGACGAGGGACCTTATTTTGAATCAAAACAGCTGAAGTACGATCACTAACAAGTACAGTCTTTGAATTAAAAATATCAACTTCTGGAAATTTAAGTTCACAGACCTTATTCTTAACAGTTGGAAGAGGTTCGGTAGCATAAATAGTTTTAGAATTACAATTCAAGTTAATATTATTATCAAAATTAGATTTTAAATAATTTAAAGCATTAATAATAAAATCAATCTTACCGTTCAGAAGCTCATAATTTTGTTTCAATGCATCCATTCTTTTCATCTGTAAAAAAGGCATATCTTCACAAATAAGGTCATTTTTCCTTCTGGAAATAACGCCGTTTTTCTTTAAAACAGAATCTTCAGAAGGCACCGATTTATTCCGAATTTCATCTTCCTGCTTCGATTTAGTATAAAGTTCTTCAAAAAAACGCTGTAAAAAAGCAGCAAATTCTCCAAATTATATTTTCATAAAGTTAATTTAAAAAAACGTGTAACTTATGTAGTTTTCTAAATTAAAACGGAATATTAAATAATAAAAAGTTTACATAATTAGGCAACAAATATTGAGATAGTATTCGATTAGTCCTTAGGTTGAAGTCGGAATGAAAGATAATTCCGAAAGCTGTTTTTTACCTGGTAGCAATCCTCTGGTTACAACACTTTGCGTCGTACTTTACAGTGCTTTTTCTCACTAAGTTTCCAAAATTTATAATTTGAGTTTTTCATCCTCGATTTCATAATTATTCAATAAATCTAACATTAAAAAATCACCATCCTTATATTTAATTTGAGATTTTACTAAATAGTTGGGTAGACTATTTACTCTAGAAGTTTGCTCTATTTTCTTTTTATCTACTTTCTTTGAAAGAAAAATTTTAGTGTGTATTTCCTTAATTAAACCTTCTTCTGGCAAGTTAAGAGAAGGACCTTATTTTGAATCAAAACAACTGAAGTACATTCACTAACAAGAACAGTCTTTGAATTAAAAATATCAACTTCTGGAACTTTAAGTTCACAGACCTTATTCCTAACAGTTGGAAGAGGTTCGGTAGCATGAATAATTTTAGAATTACAGTTCAATTTATAATTAAAATATAATAAAGTTTTACAGTTCAATTTATAATTAAAATATAAAACCAAAAAACATAAAAATAAATTAAAATAATAACAAAATACATCAAGATCCGCACGAAATAACATAAATTACAAAATAACATAAAATTTCACCGAAAATTTGACAATTTACGTAAAAGCAAAGAATTAATGAAAAAATTTTAATAAAAATAAAATAATTTAGGTTAGAAATAATTCAAGGTCAAATTTTGTTTTATCGCATTAAATTTAATACTCAATGTTATGGTCACAGAATAGGTATAAATACCAATTCATTTTCGCATAATCGCATTTAATCACTTGTGAAGGATTACTTTTTCTCGTAAAAAACTCTAACGTTTTTTTATCAGAAAAAACAGCATTGTATCACAAAGTACTTGAACAATTGTCTCGAACTATTATCAAGCACTATTGGTGAAAACTCTCAAAGTGAGCCAGAATGAATATTATGTACGTATGCTGGAAGTGATCATACTATGCTATGAATATAATTGGTGGGTTGGTGGGTGTTGATATTCCGAAACTATATGGCTGTTACCCAGACAACCCCATACAAATAACCTTTTGCTTACCACCAGGCACCCGTTGCTAACCAACGTTGGAACTGTGTTCGAGTGGGTGGATCGTCCGCAAAAAGTGAGCGCTATTGCTAATGGTGTAATTGGCCGAACGAACCGAGGGTTCAACGAGCTGCCGATAGAAGGCCTATGCTCGATTTTAATTCATTTGGGTCCCTTATCAGAAGTAATCTTTCGTTCTCACGAGTTCCCAGATTTGCACTTCGAATCTGTCGATTGAGTTAGGTCAGTTAATAATATGAACTACTAACGATAATATTTATTAAAAGAACAACAAAAAAAACATTCGCGTTCATACATTACAATCCATTCGTTTACTTGAGTCGCCGACGCTTTGCGCGCTCGGCCCTTCCCGGCCGGTGCCGGCTGGGCTTATCTTTGGGCGTTGTCGGATCTATCGTGTCGCGATAAGCCAGCTGCGCTGGGGCAAAGACCAACGGATAAGTTACCGCTGCCCCTTCTAGGCTCGCCGACAGAGCCGTTTCTAACCCTTTAATTTGGGTCTTCAAGTTCTGCGTTTATTGTCGCTCGCCGGCCCACCCTTTTTGTGCTGCCTCCATTCTTTGGTAAACCACCTTTGCCCTCTTCGGCTCGATCCAGGTTCCTTTGACCTGCTGGATCTCCCGGGTGAGTTGGAGCAGCTGTAGATGTAAATCCTGGTTGGTTGCACGGGTCTTATCTAACTCCCTTTGTATAATGGAGAATTGTTGAAAATTCATTTCTGAAATAAGATGAGGTGTTATAAGATGTAATTTAAATAAAACCAATAATCAATTATCAAGAAAGTTATCCGGACCATCATCAATTTCTAGGGAACTATTCAATTAAAGTAGTAATAATTTGTAAAGATTTTGTAAAACGACGGAAACGAAAAACGAATTCATTTATTCAAATCATTCCTGAAATTCCATACACATTTAGAATGTCTTTGCCGCTCTATTTCCTCCTCTTGAGATACCGCTCTCTCGCGTAAGAATGCTTGCGTCGGGGTTCGGGAACATCGTTCTCTTCCCTCATCTTCCTTGGTAGGATGTGCCGTGGAACTACTACGCGCATCTCGGACATTCGCCTTTGGAGTCTGGGGTCGTATAACTCGAATGAGACATTATATTGCGGGGCATAACCGTTGGTACTAGGTATCCTGCCCACCGCAATATCCTCATTCACCCTCAGAAGATATTGCCTTGCTTGCTCTACCTGTTGGTTTGTTTCAGCTTGGTGACGTTCGAGGCGGTCCAGCAGGTACTCCGCCTGCCCTCGCATTTCTCTCGTCGGATTCCTTCCGGGCTCCCTTTTAATGGCGACATATGGGAGGTCTACTTCATCCGAGTCGCCTTGTGTGCCACCTCGGGCTTCGCGGACTGGAGATATAGAGAATCCCGCGTCCCACATCGCCTGTGGGGAACCGCGCTATGACTCTGGATGCATCGATCCACGAGTCCTCTGAAAATACGTACAACATTAATTACATATCATTATCAGTCGACTTGTTCATTTGTCTACGGGGATTCGGGTTGAGTAGGCGAATGCGTCTTATTCGTGCTAGTATAGGTCGGGGTCAACTCATGGGCTATTTTTCGTAGGATCGTCTAAATTTTCGATTCATTGGCAGTCGTTCAAAGTCCTTTGCACCCTCACGTCATCGGTGGTATTGCGGAATTGCCTCGATAATTATCAAAATTTTTAATGGGGATTCGGTTGGTGGATACGATTCCGTGATGGCTTAATGGTTGCGTGAGTATCAAACATTTGTTAATAAGTTTTATTTGAGTATAACTCTCAAGCGTCTACCTGACTAAATCTGATCCTTCTCTCAAAAATTTAATTACTGTCAAATGCGTATCTTTAACTAAGGTTGTAGGTTTTATTCGAAACCCAAATTTATCATCCAACTATTAGATCTTAGAATCGGGATATCCATAACTAACTTCCTATCCAGTTGCCCTCAACCTCAATCTAGTTCGAGTCGTTTGGTAATTAGCGCTAACTATTATACGTGTAGATTGGAACGTTAACAGTATTTTAATTTACTACCTATTTTATTTGGGGTTGACATATGTATAGTTGTCAGACATCAATACTTAATTGGAATTTGAAATGAGAGTTTCAGAATTGATAATGTTACTTCGGGTTGTTCCTTTGATAAAATTTACATTTGCCCTTACTTTATCAAGACTTAGTACCGATTGTTAAGATCAAATCTACTTCTAGTTTACCAATGATTTATATCCAATAAGGAAACTAAATCTGCTTTCACCCTAATAATTTGGTGTCTGTTAATAGATTAAATCCACCTTTATGTCAATAATAATTAGTAACCCTTAATAACATCAGATTTACTTCTACATTAATAATCGTTAGTATCTATTGATAAAGTTTAAATCTAATTTTGGAGTAATAGTACCTGATCGCTATTGGGAAAGTCAAATTTACTTTTACGTTAATAATAATTGATAACTATAATATCAAATCTACTTCTAGGTTAATAATCGTTAACAACTATCGATAAAATCAAAGCCACTTTTATATTAATAATAATTAAATCTATTTTCAGGAGACATTGATAAAACCAAGTATACTTTTATGTTATGATAATTTGCAACTAATAATAAAATCAAATGGTGCTAGAACAAAATGTCACGGACAAAATGACATGGACAAAATGTCATTGGGACAAAATGTCAGCGGACAAAATGTCACTGACAAAATGTCATGGGAACAAAATATAAGATGTTTGGGTATTTACTTGTCGTTGATCAGTTGGGAACAAGCACCAAAACACTGTACTGTGTAGCATACGGTGCCATTTCAGCACAACGAGCCGTTTGCTCATCTTAAACTCATTGAATATTAATGTCCTTTCGTATTGAAATATAAGAATCCTTAAAGCCTTTTCAACTGAGCTAAAACTTAAATGAAATAAAGCATTCTTCCGTGAAATAATCAAGGGCACCTAACCATTGAAAACAGTATTAATGAAATGGTGACTGACTACAACAACCGAGATTCAATCACATATTTAGGAGACATTGCATGTGTTTTAAACATTAATGTTGTTTAACTTCTAATTGTTGTTTAATTTTAATTGCTAAAAGACTCGATTATTTATTTTTAGATGCGTTTTTAAAATAACCTAATAATGTTAATAATACTGTGCTTTTCATTAACTGAATATCTCAGACTATTATTGATATAGGCTAAATATTATTACAATAATAAATTACATTAGGACTTAATTTTAATAAATATATTATTTCATTTCTTCATTTGTTATTTTATCTTATATTTTTTCCTCTACCATTTTGTCCGCATGACATTTTATCCTCTGACATTTTGTCCGCGGATCTTTTGTCCGACCACCAATCAAATTCCTCTCTACATTAACAATAATTGATAACTATTCATAAAATCAAACCTACTTTAGGGTGTAATGATTGATAATTATCAACTTTTACTTTTATGTTATAATCATGGATGACTATTAATAAAATCTGCTTTACTTTTACGGTATGGTAATAGATTGCCATTAGATTTATGGTATGTTATTAGTCGTTGGTAGCCATTCAATCTATTTTTATATTAATAATATTTGATAATTATCAATTTTTTACATGTAGGCAATTCAACTCACGATTTAAAGGAAAGTAATGCGTTTATACCTCATCTGGGTTTTAATCATGTGAATAGACTAGTTACTTGTACTTGTCCGTTAGTCATAAAGTTGCGGATCTTATGTTCAGATCCAAATACCCTCAGTACTATTGATAACTCGTGAGGAAGGACTCTGACCACTGCCAATCAACCTTCATGGGTCCATCGTCATTTGCGTCGCGATTGGTGACTTAAATATGGAATTAACTGATAAAATTGCGACTTGTTTTCTTTGTTATTAAAAATCAGGTGGGGAAAATATTCATTAAACAATCTTTCTAAGTGATCTAATAAATTTATTAAACATTAGAAAAGTTCTCTTCAGGTCTTGTTTCAGCCTGTGTCCGGAATGGTGCATTGATGGGGTCATATGGCTACGTCTCAGAGGATAGATTAAATCAAATGACGAAAGTTTAGTAATTTTACCTGTAGGAGGGGGTTCGTTGGAATTCCTGAAACTGGAACCCTCGCCTTCTCGTCGTTTCTTGGAATTCTTCTCAGACATTCGGGACATAAAATTTTAGATACGAAAAAATTAAATTAGACTTCTATCGTACTACTTCTTATATAAACGTGTGTGTTTGCTGGCGTAGACATTGGTGAACGACACACACTTCCTCCACTGCTATCGTCTAGTTGTCGACACACTGTGCATGGATTTGCTTCGAATTATCTGTCGTGACATTTCACAAAATGTCACGTTCCATCTCTATTTGGGTATTCAGGATTTTCATTTAAATTACGACTACTATCTATCGGATAAATACAAAATTGGTATCGCTGGTTTTCTTAACTTATTGGCTCTATTTTATTCTAACTTATTGCTAGTGGCAACCCTTCACTTTCACTTATTATTTATTCCCGTGGTAAGTTATTCATTACATTTCGGATATATAATTTTGCTTATTTCTAGTCATACCGTTGGAGTCTGGACATTTCTAATGGGTTTCTCGATGTTTCTTCAGCGTGGTGTTGGAGTGCATTCGGAAATCAGGGTTATCCAAGTCAGGCGGCTTGAGTCAATAGGGTCTCACTATGGTTTAATTCGAAATTCCTTGCCAAATGGAGCCTACCGATCATTGCTATATTCGATCTCAAATCAAGGTGATGTTAATCTGCGAGGTGTTTCGCGTCCTAATGAAAAAATCATGCGTTGGGATTTAGTTCACCGTACACTGGACATGACTCAATTTATCGCGGAAATTCTACTATCGTGTTGTTTATTTACTTTTTTCATTGGTCATATGATTAGTAAAGTAATTTTTTGACTTTATTTTTCTTTTACACGTTTTATGTTTTAATAAATTATTTCGTCCGGAGAACGGCAATTAAAAAATTTTTGGAAAATATTTTTCGTTCCAGTTGATTCGAATATTAGACTCATTTTATATTATACACCTTATTAATCCTCGATTTTAATATTTAGCAAGGTTCTTATATTTCGATGTTTTAATACAGTTGATATACGCGCTTAATATTTATAGAAGTTTTGGAATCTACTTCCGTTTAATCAGAGCGTTTCAAGGTTCGATTTACTCTCAATTTTTAAAGTCTTATTTTCTGGCCTTAATATTTCGGACTTTAGGTTTATTTAACATCGGTATATTCGTTCATATTTATTTATTGAGTCTATGCAACACTCCTTATAACGCATTCGGTTACTAACTTTAGTAAAATTCCTTTAACTTTGAACACGGTATATTTTTGTTTCGACAACAAGTTCCTCAATACTTTTAGCGAAAACCTTTCACTTTAGCGTAGCATTTTAGTTTGATGGTAGCTAGAAAACTCTTTGTCTCGTTTTAGTTCAAGAAGGTTTTAGCGATTTGATATTTTGTCATAGCATTAACGGGTTCCTCAGTATTTTTAACACATTTTTAACCTTTTACACGTCATTTTAATTAACAATTTTCCTTTTACTAAAATTCTCTATTTTCTAGTATAGCGTCTAATTAGCAATATTTTAATAAATTTTTTAGACTTCGTTATATTTGGAGCATAGCAACGATTTAATTTGTCGAAAAACCCCGTCACCTTCCCTTAATTGATCCTAGGCGCTTTTGTGTTTATATTATAGTTAATGAGTGCCCACTGGACTACTCGATGTTTGAATTTTAGCCGTGTGTGAAAATAAGTTTAGGTCGAGTTTATGAGAAATGAGCGACGGAGAAACAGCCAAAAGACTATTTCCCCTCACCCTTTTCCCCTATACGGAATGATATTGACGTTTCAGCTCCTGCGTTCTCGCGCCGGAGCCTTCACGGGCACGAATCGTTGGCGATAATAAACGCACTTACACGATTACGATCATGTGTTGGATTTTATTAGCTTGCAGTATGTTTTGGCTGTGGGCCTGAAAATGTAAAGCATTGATGGAAAAATTTCAATTTACGAATATATATTTTGCCAGATAATACATTGAAGTCACCAAATTTTCCGGGCATAACACAAAAATTCTCGAACATAATACAACAATACTCTCCCCCCACTCCGACATCCAAACAGAGCTCAATCGAGGATGCGACGTGGAGAGAGTTCCGAACAATCTCTCACTCACATCAAATTTTGTGCTCTCAAGTTTTGCGAATTACTTCTGGCTAAAAACCGATTTACTGGTCAAAACTGATTTCAAGTTTTTGTAAAAAAACGATTTCAGATTTGAAAAACTGATTAAAATTATGTGAAAATGAATCGGTATATATACCTATTGTACGACCCTAATCATGCGTGTTCTTTTTGATTTAGTAAAACAAAATTTGACTTTGTGATTTTCTGGTATATTCTAATCTTTAATTTTATTATTTTGAAATTTTATTTGACAATTTTTTCTTTAGATTTTTAATTGAATTATTTCTAATTCAAATTATTTGATTTTTATTTCATTTTCATGAAATTTTGCATTTTTTGTTAAATTGTCAATTTTGGGTCTAATTGCTAGGTTTTCATGTTATGTTTATGTTCATTTCGTGCGAATCTTGTTGCACTTTGTTATTATTTTAATTTATTTTTGTGTTTTATAATTTTATATTTAATTGTTTTCTTTCTCTTATTTTGATAAGGTTAATTGATGTTTTAATAGGTTTGAGTTTAAATCTGTATGTTACGTTTGCATGTGTGTTACCGATTCATTTAAACATTTACAAGTCCATCTGTGCTCTGGCCCAACATAATTATATGAATATAATTATATGAGTTCAAGAATATTAATGTTATTTTTCTGTCGAAATTTTTCCGGCCCACTGCCACACACCAGGAAGTAATTAAAATCATTCATCCATATCGAGTGGTGTAAGTGCGGTTCATCCGCCAATAGCTCGTGCCCGTGAGAGACCTCGCCGTGAGTAACGACGGGCTCGAACGTCAAATCATTTTCGCTTACCAAGTCGACTTAGGGAAATCAGAGTTGAGCATCTGATCCTTCCAGTAGTGAGGAATATCTATCAAATCACAAAAATAAAAAACAAAGGATCAGAACCAGTAAGGATAACAGTTAAGTAACCCTACGTGTTAAATCGCTAGACGAGCATATATCGGATATACCCTGCACTTCCTAGTTCTTGATAAAACAATTGTTAGATCTCAAAAAAGACATACAGCCGATCCATCCCAAAACATAAGGCAAATTCCAAAACAATTTAATAAATAATAAAATTAAACATACATAGATCAAACGCTAAGATAAGAATTTATTAAAATCGGCATACATAGAAGTCATCGTAAGACATAAAATAACTCTAAGAATATTTATTAAAATAAATTATAAAGACATAGAAAAGATCGCAAATCACAGATACGTTATAGTATAATAATTTATTAAAATAAGCAAACATATAACATAAATAAATCATAGGACATTTTATTAATAAAATATATAAGCGCAAATCACAGATACGTTATCAAATAATAATTTATTAAAATAGGCAGACCTAGAGGCTATCATAAAATACGAATAAATCATAAGACATTTTATTTCAAAATCATAAAATAATCATCAATCACAAAAATATAACTAACCTCTTCGTTGAGCAGATAAGAAACAACGGATTATTTCATTCACATGTTCATAAGTTAGCGCGAGAGAATCATTTAATCATCTGGACCCATCGATAGTTTGACATCTGCATAGTAACGCGAGTCTTCACTACTGCAGTAGCTACCCTCAAAAGCAAAATAATAGTATTAAACAACGAAAAACACTCACCGAAAATTTCCCTGTAGTTGAATCTCCGTTAAATCACATCATCAAACGTTCTCGCAGACTACTTGACCTTGCTTGATTCATTTCAAAGAAACATAAGGTAGTAATTCCCAACTTACACTGATTCGGAAATCCGAAATTTCCTAGAAATAAATAAGGATTTGGATGAAATCCCATCGACGGTGTAATGGTGACGCTCCACCTAGGAGATTTGTGGTGAACTCGATTGCGACGGAGAAATAATCTCAAAAGAGAAGTATGAACCAATGTCACATTCAGAACTTCATTGGCACTAGCAATTGGTCAATATTTCAAATAGCAAACTAAAATTTAAATAACATAATCAAATATGATGACATAATAACATGCAAATAGCTAACCGATGTGTTGTGGAATTCCACACCCTATTCAGTGTGTCCAAATAACCATCCCAATTATAGTACTGATAGTAATAATTGAAATTTACACAAAATTCATTGGTAATACGATTCACCGAATGAAACCAATACCGCAAAAAATTCAAACATCCAATATTATTAATACGTGGAATATAATGCCCCAAAGGTACGTAATAACAACTCATTGTATTACGTGCCTATAGTTGAGAGTAGTGACGCGACCGATAATAATATATAAGAAACAACGAAAATGTTCTACTATGTCATTATGTCAGCTCAGATGAACATTCCGCTATAACATCAGAAACCGGAGAAACGTTCTTGAGAACAGACTAACCGAACGGCTCAGGAAAAGAAATTTGGAGAACGAAATATAAGGATGACCAAGCTGACTCCTCAATCGCATACCAATGAAAGTAAGGAAACTGGAGTTAATTTAACTCCTAAAAGAATGTTAACCCATTAAAATAAGCATTTTAACCACTAAGAATTGTAGGACCACCTTTTCAAACGAAACCGGCGCTAGGTCATTGGATGATTAACCTCGATGACAGGACGGAAGCGCAAGGACGCCAGCTTCTGTGGAATTATGGTTAGTATGTCGCAACATCGGAACCAGTCACTTGGCCAGCTAAATTCGATTCAATGAGAGGTACGGGTCTCCTCGGACTTGCTATTAAGAGGGAACCTTGACGGAACCCTGCCAGAGGATAGAGTCGCTAGTGTTTTGCTTGGATGACGAAGATCGTGAACTACAAAGACGACGACGAATGGTGCAGATGGAGTTGGACAGGATAAACCGAGATATAATCGTCTGGAGAATTCCAGGCTCGGACGGATATGTGCCGGATTATGAGGTCTCCTTCGATCTCAACGATCCGACCTTGAGGACTATAGCCGCTCTAACGCATGTGATAATCCTGGAGGAATTGACTCACCCGGACATGCTGGAACGATTGGACTCACTGCGGAAAGGAAGCTATCTGCGTGACCGAAAGTGTCGTAGACCTGGATCTCGACCTAACAATTTTTATTGAAAAAAAAGAAAAAAAACAATTTTTTGTGAATGACAGTCATAATAAATCATAAATAACGTTTTGTTTTTCTTTTATAGTTCGTATTATTGACTTATTTTGATAACAAGCTTGAACGATGAAAGTAACATTGCCCAATCTAGAGGTAAAGTCAAAGTTAATTAAGGAGCTCATATAAATGGTTGTCCTAAAAGATTTTTATTTACAGTTAATAAATGCTATTTGATCGATGAACCAGTAAATTATTCTAATCGTCAGGAGCTTTTAAATAATAAATTTGTTATTTTTGACACCTGATTCAGTGGTTAATCGTCATGATTGGATTTTGTAACGTCTATATATAGTATTAGTCCAGTGGTAACAATGAAATATCCATTTTAACTAGTAGCGAAAGCAATAAATTCGAATATTTTTGCTTAACGTTATTATTTTTTCGATTGCAGTGTCGGACTCAGATCATTCGACCGGATTGGTGACCCGCCTCACCTAAAGATTGACGCAGGCCACCCAAGAACGACAGTGACTGCAATGCACCTGATTCGAATCAAAACAGGTAAAGAAAATATACCAGAAATTGAATGCCGGTCGGACCGCCCTAAAAGAGGCTAATCAGAAAATGCAGGCTCAAAGGACCCAAATTCGAACCTTGGAGCTGGCGTTAACCGCCAGTCAGGAGGGAAACGCCGTCACCTACCTCATGGTGTTTGCCCCTGCTAAATTAGCTTACAGAACGTGCAGCAGCGAAGAACGATAATGTGTCCCAGAAGAAACACAAGCCAGGAAAAGCCGAACAGGCTCGCCGGCGTTTACAGCGCGCCGATCCAAAGAGCTAAATGATTTAAACTGTGTTGTCAAATTTTAGTGTAAACCTGTAATGTAAAACTATATTGGTATGATTAAAATTTAGTGTGATGATTTCTTGATCATTAACGAATAATTCATTGAGTCTTTTAAGCACAAAGTGTAGATATTCGATCTAAAGATTAAGACGTTCACAATTAATTTTATACTAAAACTCACCTAGACAAGAAAACGGGTACAGTATAGAAATCGAGCACATGTGGTAATTGCAGATATTTGTATAGGGTTGTCTGGGTAACAACAATATGGCTTCAAAATCTCAACACCCAGAAACCCACCAAAAATGCACCAAGATCAGCACGAAATTAACATAAAAATAACAATAACACAAAGATTTGACCGAAAAATGACAATTTATGTAAAAACAAAAAATTAATGAATAAAATTGAATTCAAATAAAATTATCTTGGTTGGAAAAATTCAATTAAAAAATTAAAGGAATAAATTGTCAATATAAATCAAGAAAATAATAAAAATTAAAGTTAGATAACACAAAAAAATTTCAAGGTCAAATTTTGTTTTATCGCACTAAAATTAACACGCAAGGTTAGGGTCACAAAGCAGGTATATATACCAATTCATTTTTGCAGAAAATAATCACATGTGAGGAATCACTTTTTTCTGGTAAAAAGCTTAGACGTTTTTTATCAGAAAAAATAGCATTGTATCACAAAGCGTCCGGAACGAACGTCTCGAACTACTATCAACAAGCATTATCAGAAAACTATCGAAGTGAGAATAATTGGATGCTATAAATGTGTTATGGATGCAATGTACCTATTTATGAGAATAATAATGTGTTAGAGGACATGAATTTTCTTTTGTCGAAATTTTTCCGGCCCACAGCCACACAAATCGCAAGCTATTAAAATTATACATTACTATTGAGCGGTGTAAGTGCGGTTCATCCGCCTATAGCTCGTGCCCGTGAGAGACCTGGTTGTGCGTAATGACGGGCTCGAACGTAAAATCATTCTATACCTATAGGGGCAGTGGGAAGATCAGGAATTAGTCTTTTGGCTGACTCCCTTTCACCTATCTCCCGAAAATTAGACATAAGCTTCAAAACACATCGGCTAAAATTATCACACTGAGTAGTCCAGTGGACACTCATAAAATCTAATATTACGACATGCTTCTTAATGTCAAATTTTGATAAAGGGAAAGTGAATCTCGGAAATTGATGCAACAGTCGAAAAGCTTGTAATAATTGTTAAAATAGAAAATAAACTCATAATTCCGCGGAAATTATTTCGTCATACTGTTGGGCTAGAACACAAATAGCCTTGAGAATTGTTTAAATGCATCGGTAATACAGCACGAAAACCCAGCAACAAGAAAACTTAAAATACTACATACAACACCAACTAAACATTTTAAAATCTGAGAGAATATAAATAAATATAAAATCAAAAACATAAAAGTAGAATAAAAGAAATACAAAATGCATCAAGAACCGCACGAAATTTACATAAAAAATAACATAATAACAAGAAAAATTTGACTGAAAAACGACAAGTTATATAAAAGTAAAAATTAATGAATTAAATGAGAAAAAATAAAATATTTTTGGCTGAATAAATTTAATTAAAAATTTTAAAAATAAATTACCAATTTAAATTAAGAAATTAATAAAAATTTAATTTAGATAACACAAATAATTTCTAGGTCAAATTTGATTAATCGCAATAAAAATAACACGCAAGGTTAAGGCCAAATTATAGGTATATATACTGTTGTGTTTTGACAAATTTTCAGTCTTATTTTTCAGAAAAAAAAATTTTTCAGTCCAAATCGGTTGGTTTGCATTGCGACTGTTAGCCGTGCAATCAGACAATTAACACTGGTAAGTGTTTTGCCTGAACACGATAACCTTCAGTTGCTGTACATTGACATATATGGGAATGAATGCTTTATGAATTTATTGACCAGTTATGAGAATATGTGAATGGGTGTTTTGTGAATTTATTGACAAATTGATTAAAGGATGAAGCGATGAACAGTGTTTATGCCAACGAGCTCCCGCTTACTATGGGAGATGTGTCATGCCAAATAAAACATTTATGAATCGAAACTTTTACCCAATTGATCTGGTAAAAGTTTTTTTTTCCTTTTTCGGCCCACAGCCAAACCATAAAGCAAGAAAGTAAAATTACACATAACTATCGAACTGTGTACGTGCGGTGTAAGTCCGCCAACGGTCGTACCCGTGAAGGTTCCGGCTTGAGAACGCATGAACCCAAACATCAAATCACTGAACTAAATAGCGAAAGAGAGTAGCTTGAGAGTGGGTCTTTTGGCTCAACTTTCTTGCACTTAATTTCGATAAAATCGACAAAAATCTTTAACAACAATCGGCTCAAAATCACTAACACCGAGTAGTCCAGTGAGCACTCATTAAATATAATATGAATATAAATAGATCATAAGGACAAAGAGAGGGAATGGGTAGCGGGGAAAGTTTCGAGATCGTTGCAACAGTTAAAATGAATAGCCATTGCAAAAAGATTAATCCGAACGACCAAAACCATGAGAAATAATGTTTCGAATAATATATAAGAATTAAATAAAATATGTTGAATTGAGACAGAAAATATGGGCGGAACGCTGCTCAAATTTTTCGAATTAATTAAAATACTTATCAAAAATAGTAAAGTAAAAGTGGAATGTTGTTCAATTGTTAGTATAATATCCTTATAAAACTGTAAAACAAGGGCGGTAGCTGGTAAAATTTTCGACTTAAGGAAAATACTTTGTCGAAAACTGAAAAATCTGGATTGATTACGACTAAATTTTTATATAAGCAAAGTATATTTTTTTTTATCCGAGGAATAAGAACGAATCCCTACACAAAAATTTGATAATAATAATGATTATGGTAAGGATAATGATAATAATTATTATAATTATAATAGTAATAATAATAGTAGTAATAAAAAATAAATATAATGGTAATTATAGTAATAAGAATAATAATAAATGTAATAGTAGTAACAATTAATAAAGGTAATACATATAATAGTAACAATGATAATGCTAGTAATAATAATAGGGAACATAGTAGTTATAATGGGGATAAGGGTAAGAGAGATACTGTATGGATATTTAACATAATAAAGGGTTTACAGGCCATAGAAAAATCATCAATACGGACAACGATAGGAAGGACTAAGCAAATGGATATAAAGATAAATGATATGAGAGTATAGGTTAACATTTGAAAGAGATAGGAGAATAATGATACCTAAAAAATAGAAATTGAGCACAGGCCTTAGATTGGCAGCTTGTTGGACCCAGAGATCGTTCGGTCAATTATAGCATTAGCAATAGCGCTCACTTTTTGCGGACGATCTACCCACTTGAACACAGTTCCAACGTTGCTTAGCAACGGGTGCCGAGTGGTAAGCGAAAGATATTTGTATGGGGTTGTCTGGATAACAACCATATAGTTCAAAATATAAACACCCAGAAACCCACCACTACTTAGATAGAAATTAAGAACTTAAACTCAATAATATAAATTGTAAATGACCTAACATTGAAATTCGATTAAATTATATTTCAGAAAATTTAAACTAATTTAACGACGTTACCAATGAATAAAATACCAACCCCTCCTACAAAGATGATAAAAATTGAAGAGTATGACGAAAGGTCAACCGAAAGTTTATATCAGTTTATATATAATATTTTTTACTGGTAATAATCGCGTAAGGAAGCATAGTATATTTGAGTCGCATACTAATTAGATGCAATGTATCAATTAAATTTAAATAAATTAAACCCCAACAATCAAAAATAACTAATTAATTCTTGACTAAAAGACACCACTAGGAACTCTTATAATTGCAAGTTATAACTAAGCATAGAAGTATTAATCTAACGTAAATGAACTAAAAATGATAAAACAGGCACTCGATTAAAAGAAAAACTGCCGACTCAAATTCATTTACAAATTCATGTAACTTTTACAAATTCAAATTAATAAACCTGCTGATAGGCCGACCGAAGGTTCCTGTTCGAAAATCAATATTATTTCCAGTAATCCCGCAACGAAGATTTGTATATCCGAGTTAAAAGTGAATTAAATCTAGAAAATTAATTGAATTTTGTTGGAGTTATTTCAAATCATAATAATAGACAATTAATTGAATAATAAATCAAGACTTAAATTCATTCGAAAGTTATGATAATAATCGTCAAAATGAAGATCAATGTTCAAGCCGAATGCAATTGCAATTCAGAATATTAATCAGGTTAAATATTTTGAGCTCCGAAATCCTACAAACGCATAACCAATCAATAATAAACATGACTTAGGGCTTAGGCAAAAATTCATATCCAGGAAAAGGACGTTGGAAAGGGACCTCGACCTTGACAATTCCCCACTGATTCGCAGGACGATATAGACAGGTTCTATGGGATCGGAATACTTTCTATCCACATACGGTAATCAGGAATGGCCCTACCGGAATCCAAGCCAAGACGAAGACGTGGAAATGCCCAGCCTCGCAATAAAAAGGGAGCCAGGACGGAATACGGCACAAGAGATTCGTCATGAGGCCGAGGTTATGCTGCAACAATCCGAGCATCCCGAGAGGAAATTCCGGTGGATGGCAAACCTTCAACGCAGACGACTGGCGAGGATAAACTCCGACATCGCAAGCGGCCGCATCCCCAGCTCCGATGGCTACGTTCCCGAATATGGCGTGACATTCAATCCAGACGATCCAGCCCTCCTGAATCTTGATACTCCTGTGCACTTGGCTATACCAAAGCAGATCGTTCAACCTGATATCTTGGAAATTCTGTCAGATCGGACAAATGAAAAACACGCCTATTCTTGGCGTTCGCTGATACGAAAATTTACAAACAGAAATACGGTAAGGAATTCACGAAATAGATGTGTGTATAAATGTATGCCTGTAATAGTTAAAATAAATGTTTCTTTAATGGTTCTAATTTTGTTCAAATCGAAAAACTATAATGCCAAGAAAAAAGTTAACTATTGTCGTAAGTTAATTGTTCAAGTAAACAAAAGAAATCCAAGAATAAAATGAGTTAATAATTATTGAACACGGAAATACAATTAAGAAAAATTTAGAATGACCCATTATTAATTAAAGTGAGTAGCTAATTACATCAGTTAAGGAAAAATACAAGAGTTTTTCCATAGAGTGTTGTCACTATATTATGAAATTATAATTAATACGATTTGATAATGATATTTGTAAATTCAGCCATGGACGCAATTCAATCTATCGGGCAAGAATTAAAGAAACTGCGAAAAGAGAATGTTGGACTCTATCAACAATGTGTGCAGCTAGGTCGTGAACTCCAGTGGGTCAAGGTCACCTGAATTGAACTATCCCGGGTGAAACAAATTTATCAACGTCTCACCGCTGCCCGGCGAAGGTGGAAGGAAGAAAAGGTCCTGAATCAGGCCCAGAAAATTCAAATTAAAGGGTTGGAAGTAGCGTTGTCGGTAAACCAAGAGAGGAGCGCTGTAACTTACCCTTTGTTGTTTGCTCCGGCACAAATTGCTTATCAAGACCAAGGTTGTTCCAAGAAACTAAAAGGAAAGCCACAAACTCATACCAGGCTAGGTCGAGTCGAAAGGGGGCGTAGGCGGTTTCATCAAATAAAAGACAACTACTAATAATTGTGAACAGTAATGTAATAAATGTCTTGAATTTAATTTGGCTATCGTTTGGTTAATAGCAATTTTTTGTAATAACATAATAAACGTTTGTATTTTGATTCGGTCATCGTTCTTTTGTCGAGATTTTTTCATAGTAAAGTAGAAATAAATGGAATAATTAAAGATGCAAAGACAGTAAGGAACTTGAAAAAGCAAGACGAGCATACACCTTCTAACTGTAGCTCGCTGAACCAGATGTAGACTGGGTCTTAGCAGTTTTAGCAATAAAGCTCACCTTTAACGGTCACAGAACCTTTGGTTACATTACCAACATTGCATAGTAACGGGTAACCAGTGGCAGATAAGGAAAGCATTGTATTTAGGGGGTCAAGGTTAAAACCCATTAACCCCACATAGGCGAACAAAATTAAGGGATTCGATCAGTTTTTGCCCAACACAACAGACCAAGCCAATCAAACCCGAAAAAAAGAGGAAGTCACCTAGAAAGCGAAACAAAAGCCATCATCAAGGAGAATCATGATCCCTTAGAAACTAAATTTGATATTTGATAACTGATTTTATTTTAACTGAAGTAAAAACTGATTTAACTTCAATTTGATTTTGTATATAGTAGTCGGACTATAAGTCCATCTGTATCTTAATAATTATTTACAGCGTAGAAAATTTTTATATATGTGGGTAGACAGCTCGTGGACCCAAATAAATGTATAAAAGTAGAATCTGTTAGGACTTATATCTTATGGAAATTGCGGGTTGCAATTTTAGGGGCTCCGGGTGTTTTATGTTGGCCAGGCCTGGACTTTGTTTAAATTGATTGGAAATAGCACTCAAATATAGCAATGCAGACCCATAAACATCAAATAAACAACCTTAAAAATATGAGAAAAACGTAATTAAATATAAAATCAAAAACATAAAAATAAATCAAAATAATTCCAGATATGCACCAAGATCAGCACGAAATTAACATAAAAATAACAAGATAACATAATTTTGACCGAAAAATAACCAATTCATAAAAGTTAGCAAATAACGAATAAAATGGAATATTTTCAATAAAAAATATCCTTTTAAAAAATTAAATAAAATGCTCATTTAATATAGAAAATTGACAAAATAAGAATTAGATATTACAATTAAATTCGTTTAAATTTAGTTTAAATGCATCAAAAAGAACACGCGAGGTTAGGGTCACAAAACAGGTGTATATATTAATTCATTTTCGCAGAATTTAATTTACTTAGTTAGCAAATCACTTTCTCGAAAAAATCTAACTTATTAATTGTCATAAAAATCTGAGAACTGCTATTCAGCTGAAATCAACGATTTTGTAACAATTTGAGGACCAGCTATCGTTGATAATTTTTTCATAATACGAACTCAAGCATTCTTCTAAGTAAGCACTACTAGAGAGTATTTGTTGGCAATAATTGTTGCGTGTTTTAGTAAAAGGCCGTGAGAGAAAAGTTATGAGACAAATGTACTGATTATGTAATGACTCTGAAATACATGCTTCAATAAAGGAAGTATTATATCTGTCGAAAATTTTCCGGCCCACAGCCACACAATCTGCAAGTTAGTAAATTATGACATAACGATCAAGCTGTGTGAGTGCGGTTTCTCCGCCTATAGCTTGTGCCCGTGAGGGTCCAGTCGTGCTTAAAGACGGACTTGAACGTCAAATCATTTTAGTCTATAGAGGCAGTGGGAAGATAGGGAACTAGTATTTTGGCTGGCTCACCTTCACCCATCTCCCGAAACTTCGACCTAAAATCTACACCACTTATCGGCTAAATTTCTTACACCGAGTAGTCCAGTGGGCACTCTTAAAATCTTAATATTAACACATATTCCTTAAGATCAAATTCAAAGGAACGGGAAGTTGAAACTCGAAATCGGTGCAACAGACTTAAATAAACCCTTTAATCTTATGAAAATGAGTATCATACTCTAATAACTCAGATCAAGTTATCTAAAATGAATATAAGAAGATGTATATCAGATTAGACACTAGGCTCAATAAGAATATAATTTCATTAGAAAGATAGTCAACCGCAATAAAATGCCTATCAATTTACGACATCGGTAGTAGCTAGGAATCAACTATATTAGACACTAATATGATACACCTTAGGTAAGGTGATACCGACGAGTAACCTAATAAATATGATATGGATAGTAAGACCCCAAAATAACGAGGTAGATTTAGTATTCCCACAGTCGACTGAAATTATAACAATAAGATAACCGAGATAAATTTAGTTATGATAACCCGACATTTGTAACAATAATATTAGTGACCCCTTAATATAAATCAAAATCATCAAATCGTTACGGACACCAACATCATAATAATATTAACCATAAAAAACATAAATAACAACCACAATAAAACTTTCTTTTAAAAAGCACCGGGAGTGACAAAATAATCAGAAATCCACCAAGTACACAATTTCACTAAATCTAATTTAGCCTCTGTTGAAGGAACAGTACCAACAAAATCTTTGATCCATCCCGTCCAGAATTCACCCACCCTTAAAGATTTCATATTAATCTTCTTAAACGCAAATAAGGAAACAACGAATTTAGAGAAGAATTAGGGTAGAATTAGTTCCACCAATGAATAATTATATGACGTGATACGGCCATAGTTTCATCTTAATAATGTTGGCCACAATTATTATATTCTTTGGTAACAGGTACAAGAATGTCTGAGATTCAATCGAGTGTGACTACTGACCCATATCAGCCAGATTTTCGGAGAAGACAAATAGTACGGTAGAAAAACAACCGCCAGTCAAGAGGGGGAAAATAGCGAGAAATTTTGGTTAGAGAATAAACCGAAACGAGGAGGTAGATCAGTTTCTTGCTGCAACGAACCAAGTGATGGTGATAATTGTCGATATGAATTAGCCAGAAGAAAGCTGAATTTATTCTGTACTCACTGGCGACACACAGAGAGAATAGTAAGCCATGTCAACTGGGAGATCGGAACAACAAAGTAGAACTGCCCAGCCTAGCCATCAAGAGGGAACCGGGCAGAGGGAGCCCGGTATGAGAAGCCCACCAACGGGACAAATTCAGTCGGTATCGTTTGCAAGGCCTAGAGACGAAATTTTATTGGCGAGAAAATCTAACCCGACGACATCTAGCGTATGAACGCGGATATCGCCAGCGAATTGATCCCCGCACTAATGGTTTCACTCCGGAATATGGAGTTTCCTTTGAATTGGATGACCCTTGGTTATTGAATATGGAAGCTCCAACAACACTGATTCTACCGGATCGATTAGTACAACTGGCTCTATTGGATCGATTAGGACAGCGGCAACCAGGAGATCACACGTATGTATGAATTATGTATTAGAATTATGCATGATCAATACTAATAATATGTTAAGACCATTACAATGGGTGTTTTCGGCAGAGAAATACTTAACAACCAGAATTATTTCTGTCCAACATGTATATTAAGTACTATCGGTTTTAATCGAAAAACAGCGATTTTCTATGTGACAGATAAAAAAAAAAGATTTTAAGAATATATTTTCCTTTAAAAATTGTAAAGTATTCATTAAAAGAATATCAGAGTTTACCAAAAAATATATCTTGTCCATATTATGAACACGATGATGATTGTGCATATAAAAACTGTGTAATTGGTGCTTTAGATTACCTGAAATATTAAAAAATTATGTGTGCAATTTAAATTGTTTTGATTGGTTAA
Source organism: Schmidtea mediterranea (assembly GCA_022537955.1). Taxonomy (NCBI): domain Eukaryota; kingdom Metazoa; phylum Platyhelminthes; order Tricladida; family Dugesiidae; genus Schmidtea; species Schmidtea mediterranea. The sequence continues at coordinate 203,675,958 of CM039680.1, read as the reverse complement.
TTTATTGTAGTAGTAATAACGTAATGATTCATATATAATAATATATTTTTCATTTTATGGTGACTTTTTACATATACTCAACTTCGATCAATAATCAATTTGGTAAACTTTTTAATTTTAATTATATTATTATTTTATTTAGAACAGTAATAATTCATCTAATACCAACAATTCCAAACAAATACCAAATAAAATAATATGGTAAATTTTAAATTTTATTTGAAAATTATTACGTTTATTTAGAATTCTAAAAACTTTCCGGCTCAAATGTATTGGCAGAATATGAATACCAACTTTGTAAGATTAAAATTTTAATTAAATGTTTAGTAATTATTTATATAACCTTTAAAAATACATTAGGTTGAAAATAGTTTAACCTTTTCGTATGAAACGGTTAAAATTTGGTAATTTATTAACCTTTTAAATAAATTTTCATTATTCAATAATTTATGCAATAATTCTCAAAGATAATTAATTTTCACCAAATCATTATTTTTATAATTCAATAGGTCATTTATACATTCAATACTGTAATTCATTAGTGAATCATAGTGATGAATGCTGTTAGAAGACTTTGGAGACATAATATTTATTACATAAAACAAGAGAGAAACTCTCAGGAGGAAATTATTATAGTAATTATCTTGAGCAAGATACACACAAACATATATAAATCAAATAAATCATACCTTTGACATTCAGACACATTACATAATCTTCAGTCATACAAATTCAACATAAATAGAATACATACATACATATTATATTACTTAGAATACCTATTATTTAATGTTATCCTACATCTCCCTCATTTTAAAATGTTTGATCCATTCAACATTTCTAATTTTAGATTTTCCATTCTGAAATTCAATCATGAAACTTCTGTCATGCAGTTTCTTTACTATTTTACCTGGACCCTCAAATCTATCTTCATTTTTATTAACATCTTTTTTTACCGACACAACATCTCCAACATTGAAGATTCGGTTTGGTCATTTTTCTTCGGAAAATAGTTCAGTTTCTTTTCTCCCTTGTATCCTCTTTTTTAACTCTAATCTTTCTGATTTATGATTTTCCATAAATAATTGTAGGTCACACGTTTCGTCATTTTTGTACCGCTCTCTTGCAATCTTTTTCCCAAAAACAATTTGTGCAGGACTCAACTGAGTAGTTTTCTGAATTGTCGCATTCAACATAAGTTTAACTTCAGGAAGTATTTCGACCCAGTCTTTACCCATTCTTTCTTTTAAAGAGATCTGGATAGCATCTCTAATAGTTCTAAATCTGAGAAACATTACCTATTGTATTTCATTATCATATATTGAAACATGGCCTCAATCAGTTTCACCATTGGAGTCTCAACTGCATTCCAACAAGCACTGGGAAATTTTTAAGTTTAATAGTATGGTTTGGGAAGTTTACTGTACGATTTATTGACTCTTATCTACCAAATTTCACAGTTTCAAAATTATTATTAACTTATCCCCGAAAAACAATTATGTCATCCATTGGTGTCTCTTAAAATTGTATATGGCTCTCGGAGTAGAAGTTGTTAACATTCATCGAGCAATAAAATTTGTATCGAGATTTTTATAAACTATTAAATAATAGTGTTTATGGGAAAACAGTGGAAAATCTGAAGATGATAATCAATCTGAGATTGTGCGACAATGCGTCGAAACTGGTCAAATATACATCAAAACCGACATTTAGAAGGTCAATTAAAATTGCGGATGATTTTATTGCTCTTTTGCTGAATAAAGGTGTGGTTCATTTAGATAGGCCTAGCTATATTGGCCAAAAACAGTGCTAGACCTATCTAAACTCAGAAGGCATGAATTACAATATATTGTACTGGCAAAATATTCAATTGTGAAATATATATCATAGCCGGGGACACAGACTCATTCTTCATCGAATGTAAATATGTTAAATTAAGATTTCAATTACTTCCTGCAATTATTGCTGACGGGCTATTGGATACAAGCAATTATGATCCATCAAATCCATTTTATAACAGAAATCTGGATTCGGTAATTGGAAAGTTCAAGGATGAAAGCAAAGGAAACGCGTATCAAGATTGGGTTATTCTTCAAGCCAAAATGTTATAGTTTGCATATTAGTGATGAAGTAAATAAAGTAAATGGCTTAACGTTAAAGGGAACGGCAATAACACATCAATCATATGTAGATTTTTATCACAAAATGCAAATACCTAAAGTGCATCAATATCGGTTTGATACAAGAAATCATCAGTTATTCACATTTAGAACAGAGAAGGTAGCCCTTAAAAACAATGATGATAAAAGAGTTTGGGTTTAGGAGAATGAGAGCTTCGCGTATGGGCATTTTAATGTTTTAGATAATAGTGAATTGAATAATATTTTTCCTGATGAATTCGATTTGCCCGATTTGATAAATTTGATAATGAGTGAGCCAATGGTAATGATTTATTATTATTTTATTATGATTATTATTATTATTATTATTATTATTATTATTATTATTATTATTATTATTATTATTATTATTATTATTATTATTATTATTATTATTATTATTTCAGTTTTGCCTCAGAATTATTCACAGTTTCGTCAAATGAGAACGAACCAACGGCCATCTTCAGGGCCACAATTGATTATTGGAACCCACTTTGAGAATGTGTAACGGTCCTCTTTAGGATCAAAAATATTGATTGTTTTTTATTGAATATAATTATTATTATTAATAAAAGAAGTTGCATTAAATATTTATTTATAAAATAGTCCACACCTAAAAGACAAAGTTTGTGAGCACAATCGGAATTTTCACGATATTGACATGTGATACTTGATGGAAAATCTATTTTCTTCATTGAATATGGAATCAATCGTAGATTTGGAAAATATCTCTTTAACAATCTGATCTTCCATCCGCCATCATTAAGAACATAAAAAATTTGATTACCATCTAAGTATTGTAAAATACAGGTCGGACAAATATCGCTAATTAATAATGGTTCCAAAATATTATTAGAATTTATAATACATAATTCTTTAACATTATCTTTATGACAGAAAATATTATTAAAATAACAAGATATTTTACAAAACATATATTTAATTTCAAATGTTTATACATTAACCAAGCAAGGCAATGTTGACTATAAGTAATAGTTAACCGGTTTTGAAACCGAATTTTGTTGTAATCAATTGGTTTTCAAATAATTTCTAGTTTTTTGATTAGTAGAGCAGGATAATAGAAACCCATGGGATCGAAAACATATATTTTTTCTGATTTTACATAGACTGCAATCCAATGTTCTCTTACAAGAGTTGATGATTGAGTGTTGACAACTATAGCCTGATTGTTTTTTAAATAGGGAATATTTTCTAATGGGTACACTCCGAAAGATTCTTTACTCAATATTTTACTACCAATTTGATTTATCTGAACAGAACTATTATAATAATAATAATAGTTTTATAAAAACTTACTCCATGACAAATTTCTTTATTTTTTATATCATTTATGATCAAATAAAATATTTAAACCAACACTGTTCTATTTGCAGTTATTTGCACTTCATTTTTAAATACTCCATAAATTATGACATGAACTGGTTAAGCTGTAGCTTTTGAAAATTTGATATGAAGTCGCTGATTTCCATTTTGAGATATTTGACTTTGATTCAAATCAAAATCAAGGGCCAAAATATTGTGAAAAACGGGTATTTTGTTTTAAATTCTTCAAGTGTTTTACCACAATTCAAGGTTTTATCCAAAAAACCCATATTTCTCACTATAGTTTGCATATATATAGCACAATAATTATCATTATCGAAATCTTGCGTGCATGTTTCTCAATAACCCCTATTTTTTGACAATGATAATAAAGTAACATTACAATCTTTGAAAGTTAAACTCTATGTTCAACTGAAACTCTTCTTACCAATAATTTTGCGTCAACTAATTGACATATTGGTTTCCCCCGTTGCCGAAGTTAATGATAGTGCGGAATCAGATCTTTTCAAACGCATATGGACATTAACACCAGGAAGTGAATATTTAGGTTGATCCATGAAATTAAGTTGTAATGATGAACACATGGTAAATAATTTTGAGCTCTTAATCCATTTTTTCCTATCATCGACACTACCATAACCCATAAGACTAAGACATGTATTTTTAGTATCGGTATTATAATTTAAAATAGTTTTAATTATAGCTTTATTAATATATGTATTGTTTCCACCCTCAATCTTGATATTATTAAAACCAAGAATTGCATCCATAAAAAGTGTATGAAACAAGAAATTATTCAATGTTGCATCTGAAGCTTCAGCCAATGATTTTCTATCTTTATCTACAACCTTAATCTAAACAGTCAATAAAGTATAGATCAAATCCAAATATTACGTTTGAGAACCATTAATGTAAAATTCAATATCATTTCTACTATTCATAAAAGAATTCATAGGAAATACTTCTTCAAAAGCCCCATACTCAATTACAGCTTAAGGAGATGGACGGTCAAATATACACAATTCGGATTTACCACAAATCATTTTTCAAATATAGTTCCATGTCCTTTCATTCGTTTGTTTATATGCAATGATCGATGTTTTTTACTTTTTGGAGCCAGTGCCGGTGCTTCCTGTTTTTGAAACATACACGGAACTCCTGGTAAAACTTTTCCAGCTCAGTCATGGGATTTGTTTTAAGAGATGGCAATATTTTCTGTTTATTCATTATCACATCTTTAGCTGTTTTCATACCAAAACTACCAAGACGTCTAAGAATCAGAAGAGCAAATCTACCAATTGTTCTCAACCAGCCCGAACCATATTGTTTCCCGATAAAATATGGTAAATCACCGCCTACTTGGCAATCACTATACATACTAATAATATCGTTAATAGCCATCTATTTTACGAAAATGTAGGGTTAAATGAGTTTTTGTATCTTTTGGAAAGTTTATTAATTTCCAGCTATCGTCACTAATATTTATTTCTATATTGTTTATACAAGATGTCAATATTAGTATGTACATAGGATTCTCAAAATTTATATTGACAACTTCATCCTGGTCATGTTTATTGAGCCAAACGGATTTTAATAGAGAAACACATGTATCACAACAATTATAGGATTGATGATGTTAGTATATATAAACATTTGTTGATGAAGTTTAATTATTTTTGGTTTTCGTACACCAATATCACTTGTCCGAAATGTTTGCCTTTTTATCAAATGTAATTTCACAAATGTTATCTTTCAGACCGAATCTGAATAATCCGTCATTAACAATTTCAAGAGTTTTAAATATCAGTAAACAATTGATGGAAATATATTTTTGTAACTCGTCAAGTGTTTCAATATATAAATCATTAGTAAACGTAAATTTATCTTCAACTTCATTAATATATGATATAAATATTTTGATTTCTTCTGTCATAAAACTGTTTTCTTCAAAAGCATTGAAACGTAATAAGTATTCCGTCCCAGTAACAACAACGTTAAGCTTATCGATACCCATTCGCTTGGCATCACTAACATTTTCAAATATTATTGCAAATGGAGAAAAATCACAACTAATATTTAATCCATCTTTTTAAAACATTTGACAATGCTCATCTAACAATTGATTCGGAATATGATAATATCGTTCAAAATTATTGATTATGAAAATACCACTACTTCTTTTGCAAACATTCCTCTTGTAACTGATTTTACATTGACTATTAATTGGAAATGTGTTGTATACAAATGTAAAGTCTTGCAAAGCAACTTTCCAATTGTCATGTAAATAAATTGGATTTTGAAGATTTACCTTGAATTTACTTGTATGATTTTCGGGATGGGTTGTTGGGCAACTAATCTTCAGTAAAATAATATAGAAATTCAATTTACTAGATCTTTTGCTGATATCCATGCCACTTGACATAGTATTGTTTATACTTACCATCCTTTTTTTTCAATATTTTTTCAATTCGAAATTCAGTGGATGGTGGAATAATTTGTAATTCCTGCTCATAAAATTTACCCTGTACTTCATTATTATCATAGTCTTTAATAACATACATTACAGGATTTTGTTTTGTATTAATTTTTGAAATAACAAAAACTTCATCACTCCAATTTGTGTCGAAATTTTTAATGAAGGGTGAAGCAGATATTTTAAATATTCGAACATGGCTACTTATACTATACTTTGGTTTTTTAACTTTTTCAATTTTTCTAGACAGCCATAAATCGACGCTATTTTCTGAGGAAATATCAACAGGTCTTAACCCATTTAAAACTATATGCGATGAATGATTATAAATGTGGATGATTTTCGGTAAAACATTAATCCATGTTATATTGCCTTGATGCACAAAGAATCGTTTGAGTTTATTTCTAAGGTTCTATTAAAGCGTTCAACATAAGCGGCTTTACATTGAGAATGTACAAAATAATGGTTTATTTCACCAAGAATTGTCAGAGTAACCATCTTTGAACATTGTTTTTATAGCTTCAGCCATTTCATATGCAGATTTAGTTTTGATTGGAATAGCACGAGCAAAACGACTGAAAACATCAATTGATGTCAAAATATATTTGTATTCTTTATTGATTTTCGAATATGGTATCATTTTCATCAAATCCATTTGCCATAAATCATCAATACCAAATGTCTAATATGGTCTAGTTGGAAATCTTTTAAACTGTATGCTAGTTGTCCCGATAACCACTATTGTGTCTTCTTTTTCGAATTTGGAACTCTTTTCTTTAGCATTTCTACTCCAACGAAACCGGCTTCGTCTTTTTGGTTTGTTCATATCTTCTCCATTACAACAAGAAGACTTGAAATTTAAATTAAGATTAGGCAATGGTTGCCCCATCGTTTATTGTCCGACTACTTCACCAAGTGATGATAATGCCAATGGTATCAATGAACTAATAAACCATCACTATTTACAAGTGATAACAGAGGTTTCTTATGTTTATTCAACACAAGTTTTTTCGATTTATTTAATTAATTAATTTAATTAAAATATCTAGTAAATCATCAACAACGAAATTAGGGAATGATTTTAAAATATTCATTCTTTTAATACTTGGTGCTTTTAACAATGCAGTGAAAAACGGAAAAATTCTATGGTTTTGGACTGTTTTAACAGATTTCACTTGTTTTTTAACAGGTTTCGGTTTTGAAATATGCAAAATGAGATTTGACGTTGGAAAATTTGCTGCTACAAGTTTTATCAATGGATTATAACTTGTTTTTGGAATAATTGGAATTTTCTTTTTAACAATTCTTTTAAGTTTTCTTTATTTAGGTTTTGACATTTTTGATGGATTAACACGCGTTTTTAAAAACATTTTTACATGTTATTGTTTTTAACTTTGTTTATAAGCCATGACCCCAACCTTGTAAAAAATATCAGATCTAATCCGTAATTCATCAGGAAATTGTTGAGTGAAATCGAGAAAAATATAACCATGCGGGTTTATGGTCGCATGTTGAAATGAACTGATTAGAAAATTTTTATTATTTGGATATGCCTGTCTAGAAAGAAAATCAATAACAGTAGCATCCCTCGGAATTTTTGAAAACTACTAAATATTGTATATTTAAATGACGTGTTCGATGGTTGCCTCCTTAATGAAACAGATTTAGAGTTATAAAAATAACAGTGACATCAACATGTCTACTGATTTTTGTGAATAAATTATTGAAATCCATTTCTTTATTTGCATATAAATACATATGAATGCGATGCATGCTTGAAGTGAAGAAGGAAATACGTGATTTGGGTATTAAAATCCGAATTAAAGAAATATCGTTACTCTACAATAGTAGCTTGTGATTGAATGTTTATTTTAGTCAATAAATGTTTTCAGTTTATTAGTTTTTATAATTAAATTTTGTGCAAATCGACTTTTTATAAATAGTTTTATTTAAATGTTATGTCAACTAGAATAGTGATTTTTTATTAAATGCAAATTACAAATTTAATACAAATTTGTTTATTGTAATTCAAACAAAGACATTACAACTGAAGTGCAATTTAAACAAGGCAAATGCAACACAAATGCACGAATTTGATTGGTCACCCTTAGTTATAAATACACAATGCTCTTTGAGTTTAGTCATAATTTCAAAATGACAAAAAATGTTGAGAAACCAGTAAATCTTCAACAAGAGCAACTGTTCCATAATTACAAAATTTATTTCCTAAAAGATCCGATGGAAATTAAGTTATCGAATCCAGTCAAGTTATGCAAAACTCCTTATTTCAATCTCATGGCTACTTTTTCAACAGAAGATGTTGATGTTTTAAAGAAGATGTTTATGAAAATAAATAACAATATCCAAGTCACTACTACTGTGTTTTTCAAGATTCGTCAAGCTCGATTTTATGATTCTTTTCAATAAATCATGTTCAAGGAGAATAAAAACTGGTATGTCACAATAAAGATTCAAGGATTCAAAGTTGACCAGAACAATATATATTCATCAATATGGCGATTAAAACGTGCAATACTTGCTCTTGGATTTTGAAATGGTAATAAATGTATTTAACCAGATTTTGTTCATTTTTAAAAATAATATTTCGTTAGTTTGAAAGATCTTTTGTTTGTCTAACTTCTGATGGGTTAAAATAAGTATAAAAGTAATTGATAATTTCATTTTAGTCATAAAAAATGTTCTTAATTCCGAGCGCAATTCAAGCTTTGAAGGAAATTGAACACTGTTGTAGGTAGTTATTATTATAGTGATTTTACCTTTTGCAGATGAATATTTAGAAGTAATCAAAGAACATCTCGAGTTCTACTATCCAACTACACATGAAATAATCAGGGTTCAGCCAACCTCAAATATTCTAAATATCGACAATATGTGGAATGGGCTTTAAAAAAATCTCTTCGACAATATTAATTAATAAAAGTTTCAAGTTGTTGATTTGTTTCTATTATATAAAATAATAATAATAATAATAATAATAATAATAATAATAATAATGGTAATATTAATATCAATAGTAGTAGTAGTAATAGTAATAATAATAATAATAATAGTAATAGTAGTAATAATTATAATAATAACAATAATTTATTGGTTTTGAATTTTCAAAGTACATGTTTTAAGTAAATTTTTAAGTAAAAGTTGTTATTAAATGCCCTTTGCACACACATACACGAGGGATAGAAAAAATTTGCTTGTTTTAAAATTCATATAACTTTTTGGTAGGGTAGTATGAGTCATAAAATATTTGGCTAGGGAGGCTTATATGTCTTCATTCTGACTTAGAAAATTATTGAAAAATAAATTTTTGCTAGGAGCTAGGGGTTTCGAACTTAGAAAATATTTTGAAAAATTTTATACAAAAATCCATGTATTCTTAAAAAATTTTAAGGTTTCTATTAAATGTCCCGTGCACACACACCACTGGGGTACAAAATTTTAGGTTATTATTTAATGGCTACTGCACACACACACACTCAGGGGTAGAAAAAGATGAGTCATCGAGGGCTCACTACCACCTACAGTCATTTGACCACAAAATGAACGTTACGGTAAATAAACTTTTTATAATTAACGAAATAAAAGAATGGACAACAAACACAGATAATATCACTATTTTTAGTCATCAAAATCCTTTTGTAAGAGACCCTGTAAATTTTCCTTAAAATTCTTAAATGTTTTAACTCTTGAACTAATTGAAGAAGATTTAGTGTTGTATAAATTGAGGAAACCTGATAACAAATCTGGACTTGATGGAATTTAATATAACGATATTTCACTTCTTGATTCACGAGGTAAGTTGTTGATGCTTTTAAATAAAATCATTATGAAAAGTACGATTCCAGATGTTTCGTAATCATTTACAACTTTTTTTATGATTCCTTATCCTGATAAAGCGGATAAATACACTTTAATATCATTTGGGTGGCCAATTGCTTTGTTATCTGTAGTTTATAAATTATTTGCATTTATTTTAGCTAGACGTCTTAGATCATTGGTTAAAACTAATAATATTCTTCATATAGGACAAAAAGAATTTTGTTTTCATGATGAATGTATTTAACACAATTTTGTACTTTCATCGTTTCTTGAACATTCGAAATATATTAAAGAAACACCAATCGCAATTGCATTTCTTGATATTAAGGACGCTTTTGGAAGTGTACCTTACGATTACATGTAGAACATTTTACGGCATATTCAGATTGGCGAAGAACTCACAAACATTTTAAAATTACTTTACACTGAAACCAGTTCTTTTTATACTCGTGGTAATATTGTAACACCAAAACTTCCAATAAAACAGGGTGTTAAACAAGGATGTCCACTTTCAATAATTGTATTTGCAATAGCTATAAATCCTGTTCTACAAGCAGTCAATGTTTTTAAATGTTAACCATTTTTAAAATTGGTCAATTCTCAATTTAAATTCTTGCTTATGCTGAAAATATTGCTCTTACACCTAATAATGTAACTGATCTTCAAAAGATTATAAACATAGCTGTAGGTACTGTTTCTAAAACAGGCTTCGAATTTCGAACTGTGCATATATTAAACTACCGAATATTAACATTATTAGAGAAATAAAAATTTAAAATATTAAAATAAGGAAACTAGTAGCCAAAGAGCTTTATCAATATCATGGAGTACAAGTTGGTGATGAACCTGATCAAATTCCTTATCAAATTCTTGATAAAGTGGTCAATGATGTCAAAAACTTGTCAATTTAGATTTGTATGGATGCAAAAATTGAAAGATTACAAAATATTTATTCTCTTTCGCCTAACGTTCACATTTAGAACGAGAGAAATTAAAATTAGTGCTCTTTCTGAAAATATTTGTAATAATACTACAATCATACCTTACAAAATGATTTATAGCGCAAAGCCAGATCAGATAACCGATGATAATCAGAGAAGAAAGAATGTTTGAGGATTGAAGCATAATTGAGAAAATATTTTTCTCAAAATTAAATCATATGAAATTTGAAAATCCTGTATCTAGCGTTCAAACTCCTTGATAGACTTATTCTAAGTAAAATCATCTCAATTCATAAGAATCAAGAACTTGTTGTATTAATAAAATTTTAAATAGTATAAGTGCATTATATTGATAAGTGTACGAATTAGTTGTAGGCAATGACGGGTGGTAATGTCCGGTAGTGATTGGTGGTAATGGATGGTGATCGATGGCAGAAGGAGCTGTCTGTCAACGGCCATGTCTGTGTAGCAGTTGAACTAGGCGACAGTTCCTGGCCGATAAACATGGAACAATATCAGGAAAGAAGTGACCCTTGATGGTAATACAAAGGGAAAGTCATCTCTTTAGAATTGCTCCCACTGATTTAACCAACAGGCATTAGATCGTGCATCCTAATAAGGCAAACAGTGCAAGCCAGGTAAAATAAAAAGAATCAGGTGTCAACATTGGAAAGACTCTCGAATTCTAGGACATCTAAAGAATCAAGCAGCATAAATAAACCATCAATCATAAAAGTTTACAATTTTTATGTGATTTTAACTTAAATTATCATTTTCGTGATGTTCAACCTATCTGAATTAAAATAACCAACATCTCTAGTTCCTTTTCCAGTTCAACATAGTTTAATAGAGTAAAATTTAAAATTGGACAAAGGTCTTCTATCTACAGTCTGTGCACTTGCACTGGTGCCAGGGCTTTATTAGCACTCGTAATTGTGCTCATCTTTAGATGGTATTCCACCCATCTTGTACATTACCCACGTTGTCTAGTAGCGGGCACCAAAAGGTCAAATGTCCAACATATTTTTGTATTGTGTTGCGTTAGCCACAACACTTAAGGTAATCTACTAAGAGAATCTAGTAACCCACCAATAAATATGTCAATTATTTACTAAAATAAGAATGATGAAAATTGATGAGCAATTTTATGAGCACACCATGATCAGTTTGATGATTATTCTGTAAATTTACTGCCATTCAATATATAACCAAATACCATACTTCCATTCTTTCCACCCAACTATTTTATCTTCATTATTCGTAAGTGTGACTATAGTTGTTTGTAAACTATATAACTAGTTTTTGCTGATACTCATTCAAAATTTGGACATTCTAGATATTTATATTTCATTGTAACAATTGAGATAAAACTGGTGTTTTATGTCTATATTTCTCAATGTTACCCTTTTTGCTTAAGTTTTAATAGTATTACCTAATAAGCTATAACATTTTGGTTTAAAAAATATCCACTCTTTGTAACTAATACTCTTACTCTTGTTTTAAAAGTTTTCAATCATAACTAACTCTTGTTCACAGCGACCCATGGCGAGTGCGAATTTTTTATAACGCGACCGACAATTAAAAAAAAATTTTCAGACATTGGTCTATTCCAGTCAGAAATTTGACTGTAAAAACTATCGAAAAGGACCTTTCGCTACACAATCAATGTATTGAGTTGTTAGAAGTGAACGATGAAGACTACGAGCGAGTAAATGCTGTTAAATGTGGCTGTAATGCATTGTTTGATGGTTATCGGCAAATTGTGGGCAATAAACGTAGAGCATCCAAACAATGGTATCTAGATTCCTTTATACAACGTCGAGAAAAATGAATAAATTATTAATTTATCCATTGTATTTTTTTAATTCTTAATGTTATTTTCAATTTTTATTTAATTTTTTATATTTTTTCTAAAATTAATGGGATTTGCCATTTATCAGAGTGAAATTTTATATTTTTTCTTTTCTTAATATAATTTTTTTTATTCCTAATGCTATTTTAGATATTTATTTAATTTTTTAATATTATTTGCCTTTTTATTATTCTAATGTTTATTTAATAAATATAAAGTTTTTCGAGTCTTTAAATGTTTTTTTTCAAAAATCCCCCGTTGATCCTGATATTTCACTTAACGCGATCATGTCCAGAACGTATCCCCCGCGTTGAACGGGGGTTACCTGTATATATTTTTAATATATAATGGGTGAGTTATGTCATAATTAGTAATATGTTATCATAATATGTAATGACTTTCTGTTGGTTATTGCACAATCTAAAATTCATTCTTTTCTTTAAATTTTCTACAGTCTTGCCATACAGACTATTGTTGAGCAACTTAAGATAACTTTAATCAAACTTTTTGTTGATTGAACTCTGAGTTATCATCGGTGTTAATATTAATATAATCTTTGAATATAGGATTTTGCTTAAATTGGATAGCCAGATGAATATTGACAATTTACACACCTAATAATAAATACATTTTGAGCAATCACCACCTCGAATTCCACTTTCATAGAAATTATTATCCAATGGGTTTATCATATTTCATTACAGCCGAATTCAAAGATATACCAGGAAAACCAAAACTATTAAATGTTTCAATCGGTTATGAGCTAGGGTGCATTGTAAAAGCATAAGTATAAATCACTACTAATAAATCTATTACTGTAATTAAATGTTATTTTTTGTAGTTATTATAGACGCAAAGCCATAACACGTTTGTGTGTTTTCAATTAACAGAACCAAGATATTTTTATATTTCAATAAATTTTTGTTGCTGTGCTAAAATAATAAATAACAATAATTTTATAGTGACAGAATCAGACAGTAATATTTTACATGTTTGTATCAAGCGGTGTGATCCGCAGATGCTACACCAAGCCACTTTGAGACAAATCACCTATAATATAAAACAAAAATCAATAAATTTATAGCATATAAACACACCAACTCACCTTGAGGTTGCTTGTAAAATAGTCATTGAAACAAACCCTACACTATAGAAAATCAAAAATTGACAGAGAAATAAAATAATGCTCATTAACACAACCTATAATAAAACATGCATGCAAACGTTTAACATGTAGCCATCCGAAGTTGAAAAAACCCCTATAATAAATTAATTTATAGACATTTTTGAGATATTTTTAGAAAGAAAAATGGCGGAAAAAATTTTTAATTTAAATTTTGGTTTTTGCTAGGAAATTTCGAGTATATGAGGATGTATCTTCATAAGATTTACCATTAAAACTAAAGTTAATTTAATTTTTGGGACATTTTTGTCGAAAAAAAAACAAAACCTGAAATCCGAAAAAAGCATAAATTGTAAATTTTATTAATAAGTTTTAAAAAATAATCATAAACCCAATTATTTTGTGTACATAATTGAAGATTTTTTAAAAAAGATGTAAAAAAAAATATAATTATTTAATGCAATTAATAATTTTTTTAACTTCAAAAATAGTTTAACTCACTTTTTTTGAATAATATTCAAAAAATAAGTTATCATAAAATAAATCATTTCCTGAATATTCATAATCATTATTAATTATAATATACATAAGATTGTAGATCAAAAGTTATAATTATAAGTTTGAATAGTAATTTAATTTCCTAATAAAATCGTAATTCAACTCTTAAAACTTTAAAAAATAACTTACTTTGCAGCCATTTCAGAAATGGATGAAATCCATTGATATTTCACAAAAAATAAATTCCAATGAGATTTCAAGATTTTTTTCAACTTGCATTATAGCGGAATTTATCTGAACATCGCTTGGTGTATCACTTCCTTATGTCAGTATTTAATAAAAATATTCAGAGCATTAATAAATATGCATCATGTCCCCTAGCAACAAGCACCTTAACTACACCACTGATTATTACTTTAATTTCACATACAAAACAAAATCTCACATTAAATCGCCTTATAATAAACAGCATAATGAGGTAAACAATTTGATCGGCATATAAATAAACTCCCTATATCACAAGATCATTAATTTTTCTTTAATATTCAAAAGCTATGAGAAATTTATTGACTAAATCGACAAATCTCATTCACTGCTGCAACAGAATGAAAACATTTATAACATCAAAATTCCGACCAATCACGCACAACAAACCGCCAACCAATCAAATTCAAGATAAATTTATTCATCTAGAAAACCTCCTTCTCAAAAACGGGCGTGTTCTCATAAAATCTGTCCATGCTGAAATTCCTCAGCTCGATCGATTTGTATTGACCGAAAAAAATCAATTCATAAATTGCTCTGCCAATCGCGACACTGTGCTCGATGCCGTGCCCACTGGAACCGTTCGCAAACAACACATTGAGAAGCACTGGATGGTTACCGATTATCAGGTTCTGATCAATATAGTTGTAATCGAGATAACTAGCCCATCCGGACCGCACTTTTGCCGTTGCCATGGACGGCACTCGTTTCGCTAGCAACGACCGGATGCGCGACTCGAACAAGTCGTAATTGACAGTGAGGCCGCTCTCGCCAACGACATGATCGTCAGCTTTTGCCGGTCGTTGGTAATGCTTACTGAGAGGGGGCGTATCGAGGAACGTAATGAAATCGCCACCGAGACGGTCACGGCGGATATTGAGACCGTTATAGTCGACAATAAATGGGCAATCGATTCCGGGTACGCAGCCACTCTGAGAGGAAGCTGCGACCGGCGACACTACAAATGAGTGCTGAACTCGCGGCTCCACTGGCAACGGTAACAGGCCGCCATCGGAATTGATCTCACCCATCCCGAGGAGTCTGCTCACGTCGCCTGCCCATGGGCCCCCCGCATTGATCACGAATGAGAACTGGACCGGCTGGATGTTGCCATTTATCAATCTCACCAAGGCGTTTATCGGTTTCCTCCGCATGTTGGCTTCGGTGATTTTCGGTCCCGATATAGTATTGAGCTCCTCGAATTCGAATCCGATAACTTCACCGAGAATCTTGTGGACTCCCAATGAACTGGCTTTTCGCTGCATCGAATTCATAAGCTGCCACGGATCGAACCAGCCTTCATTCTCAAATCCATGGATACCACCTCCGATATCCGATACTTCCATCCATGGCCAAATACTTTTTATGTCATCCTGCGACAGAAACTCAACTTTTGCTCCTAATTTTCTGTAATTAATTCAATAATTTCGTTATTTTGTTTCGGTATTTATTTTCACCTTTGAACCTCAAAGCAATGTTTTAATTGTCCTACTCCGTTTTGCGATGCAAGTGTCAAAAATCCGTGTGGATGAAATTGAATATCAGGTGGATCGCAATCTGTTAAAATAATAAATCACATCAATCAATTTGACAATTCAACCTAAAATAGATAAATGTTCCCGAACATTACGAAGGAATTCAGCACCAAATAAAGACATTTGAATATTTTCTGGTTCAGAAAATTGTTGTCTTATCCCACCAATTCCTAATACAGTTGCACACCGAGTATGAGATGGATCTCGTTCAACAACAGCCACATTCATCATTGCATGTTGTCTAATAAAATAAGCGATACTCCATCCGATAATTCCACCGCCGATTATTAAAATATCTACTTCACGTGGAATGAGACTATCAAGATCTAGTTAGATTTACAATATGCAAAATAATTATTTTCTTCTCCACCTTCTTCATATTCATAAGACAATGTTTGCCAGACATTTTTCGGATCATATACACCAGGTAACCTCACTCCTTTCGAATTTGGGCTTGTAGATTTATCGTCAAAGCTAGAAAATTTCCGAGAAAAAATTCTAGAACATTTAATATTCTGAAAATATCTATACAAAAAATGCGGTTGAAAAAAAAACTTATTCATATAGTAAAATCAAAAAATAATTATTCAAATATTCTCTTTAAAATAAATATAAATCCAGAATTAAAAACAAAGCCATTTATTAATGAAATTCAAAACGAATTTTAAAATCAAATAAATATCACAAAATTTATGCATTTAATCATTATTTATTTAAATTTATTTTCTCACGAATATTGAAATGGATTGAGCTTGGAACACAGTTATTCTAAATTGAAATAATATACTATAATAGCAATAATTACATAATTAATATATAAAAGACTACATAACAATTTAACATGATTTATAGTTTGTGAATAAAAGTTAAAGCAACATTTCAAAGTGAAGTAATAATAAAAAAATTTTATTAAAAATATAAACATTATATGATTAAAATAATAACACAGATTTAGGATATTTATTAATTTCGTCCCGACTTTCGGGCGAGGATTCCAAGCAAAATATGAAGATCAGAAATTTACAAATTGATTAAAATATGAAAAATTTCCAATGCTTGTAAATATTTAATTCTTGATAAGAAACACAAAACACTAGAATAAATCCTTAAACTTTGATAATATTCCAATATTATTGCCATGAGAAGTTCTATTATATAATATTTACGGTTTAGTTGAAAATTAATAGTTTATCGCAAACTAACATGATGGATGTGAGGAAAAGAATTAAAAAAAGAAAATTGTAATAAAATCCAGTACAAGCTTTTTGATAACCAGTTCGAACCCCAATACTAGACTATTGGTGGGTTGCTGGGTGTCGAGTTATGAAACATTGTGAATGTCAAGAAGGTAATCTAATATAAATATATTCGATTACTACTAAGCAACCATTACTAAGCGCCATTAAACTGTGTCCAAATTGGTGGCCATCCGCAAAAGTAACCGTTGTTGCTGAAGCTATAATTTACCGGTTTACACCAAAGAATTAAAGAACACCTAAGCCCTGCCGGAAAATCCTCGCTATACAAGCATCTCAAACAATGCCAACAAAGGAAAGAAAGAAAAAGTATTTGAATCAAAATCTTGGCCGAGCACAATATCCAAAAAAATCTCAGATTCAAAGAGGTGGTGGGTTTCAGGGTTTTGATATTTTGAAACTATATGGTTGTTACCCAGACAACCCCATACAAATATTCTTTTGCTTACCACTCGGCACCCGTTGCTAAGCAACGTTGGAACTGTGTTCAAGTGGGTAGATCGTCCGCAAAAAGTGAGCGTTATTGCTAATGCTATAATTGACCGAACGATCTCTGGGTCCAACGAGCTGTCGATAGAAGACCTGTGCTCGCTTTTGATTCTTAGGTCCCATTATTCTCCTATCTCTTTCAAATGTTAACCTATACTCTCATATCATTTATCTTTATGTCCATTCGCTTGGTCCTTCTTATTATTGTCCATGTTGATGATTTTTTTATGTTCTGTAAACCCTTGGTTATGTTAAGTAAGCACAGTACATCTCTTACCCTTATCCCTATTATAACTACAATGTTCCCTATTGTTATTACTAGCATCATCATTGTTACTATTATATATATTGCCTTTATTAATTGTTACTACTATTACCTTTATTATTATTTTTATTACTATAACTGCCATTATATTTATTGTTATTACCACTATGATTATTACTACTATTATTATTATCATAATTATTATCATCATTTCTACTAATACCATGATTATTATTATTATTATCATTATTATTATTATTAATATTATTATTATTATTATCATTATTATTATAATTATTATTATTATTATAATTGCCATTACCCTTATCATTATCGTTATTATTATTAAGATTTTGTAGGGATCCGTCCTTATTCTTCAGCGTTCCACCCTTATTTTACGCATTCCATTTTTACGTTACTATTTTTGTTAAGTATTTGGATTAATTCGGAAAATTTGAGCAGCATTCTGCCCTTATTTTTCAGTTTCATAATAATCTTATACCAACCGTTGAGTCGCATTTCACTTTTATTTTTCTATATTCTATAAGTATTTTAGTTGATTCGGAAAATTTGAGCAGCGTTCCGCCCTTATTTTACAGTTTTTTATGATAAGTGTTTTAACTATTCCCAAAAATTTGCGCAGCGTTCTGCCCATGTTGTCCGTTTCAATTGACATAATTTATTTAATTTTTATTTAAATATTATTTTTCGTGATTTTGAGTCGTTCGGATCAATCTTTTTCCGATGGCTATTCATTTTAAGTGTTGCAACGATTTCCCAATTTTCGCTGCTACCCATTCCTTCTTTTTGTCCTTAAGATCTATGTATGTTCATTTCATAGTTAGTGAGTGCCCACTGGACTACTAGGTGTTAGAGATTTTGAGCCGATTGTAGAATCATTTAGGTCGATATTAAAGAAATCGAGAAACGAGGAAGTAACCAAAAGACCACTTCCTTACTCCTCCTTTCTTCTATACGGAATAATATTGACGTTCCGATCCCTGCGTTCCGCACGCCGGGTCTTCACGGGCACAGATCATCGGCGGTATTCCACGCACTTGCACGAATCTGAATACTGTATATGATTTTACTACCTTGCAATGTATTGGCTGTGGCCAGAAAATTTTCGACAATTAGAAAATAATTTAAGCATCATAATAATTTATTAAAACCAAAGCTAAATTACCGGCTACTTCCATTAAAATTCATAAATTCAACCCTCCAAATTAAAAACATTGAATTAAACTTCCTAAATAAATCGAATGCATCCATAAAAATCCATAAATCAATATCCATAAAATTCATAATTATCCATAAAAATCCATAAATCCATATCCTTCCTAAATAAATCGAATACATCCATAAAAATTCATAAATCCATCCAAATTAAAAACATCGAATTAAATAATCCAAAGTGAAACTGCTGACAACCAGTGTCAAAATACGATTTAAAATTAATACTGAAAATTAAGATTAAGATTTGTCAAATCATATCAGTATATACACCTATAATTTGGCCTTAACCTTGCGTGTTAGTTTTATTGCGATTAAACAAAATTCGACTTTGAAATTATTTATGTTATCTAAATTAAATTTTTATTTATTTTTTAATTTAAATTGGTAATTTATTTTTAACATTTTTAATTAAATTTATTCATCCAAAAATATTTTATTTTTATTCATTTAATTCATTAATTTTTAATTTTATATAAATGGTCATTTTACGGTCGAATTTTCTTGTTATTATGTTATTTTTTATGTAAATTTCGTGCGGTTCTTGATGCATTTTGTATTTATTTTATTTTACTTTTTATGTTTTTGATTTTATATTTATTTATATTCTCTCAGATTTTAAAATGTTTAATTGGTGTTGTATATTATATTTTAAGTTATCTTGCTGCTAGGTTTTCGTGTTGTATTACTGATGCATTTAAACAATTCTCAAGGCTATTTGTTTGCTGGCCCAACAGAGGCAATTCTTATCTTAGATAACCATACATCAATAAATATCAAAGAATAAATCAGTGAAATCACCAGTCTGAATTGTTGTTAACTCTAATACTTTTACTTAAAGATTATAACAATTTTATAGCAAAAAAGAAAAACCTTCAGGAATGAAAATCAGAGTAGAATTGTATTTAGGTCTTGAAATTGTTTGTGGAGGGTGGTTTGAAGGCCTTTATTTGTTGCGTCTTTAAGAAGAAACCTTTTCATATACATCTTTCATAAGATTTTAAAAACTCAGGAACTATTTATTAATTTGCTCTGAATTTAATAAAAAAAACTTTCTTTCGATTTAATATTATTAAGAAATTTGAAGAACAAAAAAAATGACATAAGAAGCACTTATTTAACATAAGATATAGAAAACATTTTTAAATTTTAAAGTTTTATAAAAAAAATTAAAGTTTATAAAGATTAAATTAATAAATGTTAAATTAAACAAAATCAAAAGAGAGGAAAAAAATTTATTAAAAATTTTTTTAAATTTTAGGTTTACAGTGTTTTAAATTTAAATCAAGCAAAAAGCAATAAATTTAATTTTAATGTAAATAAGAAGCTATTTCGGCATTTTTCTCATTGTATCTAGTAGTTCCAAAAGAAACTGAAGAGGATTATTTAATAATCGAAAATTTTTTCAAATATATAATTATTACTTCGTAGCAAGGACTTATTTTGTTATTCACTTATTAATATTACAATTTATTATTTTTTTTAGCATTTTTAGGAAACTCTTAATTCATTTATTGTGTTGGGCTAAAACTAAACAGACAGAGGGATTGTTAAAATTGCGCGATAACACAACACTAAAAACCGGTGCAATAAAATATTATATCCACTAAATTAAATTTTAAAATAAAACAGAAGCAAGAAGATCTACAAGAATAAAAAGAAAAATAACAATGAAAAACATAACAGAAAACAAAGTCGAAATCTTAAGCGGTAGTTGAATTTATAAAGAGAAAAAATTAAAACATAAAATAAAAAATTATCTCTTAAAAATAAAAATAAAATTTTCGGCTATTATGATGAAATATAGTCAAATATTTCATCACCATTAGAAAAGTTAAAACACTCAATTTATTATACACCCAAAATTTGTCAGGACAATTTCAATCAAACAATCAAATATTTACTTTTTACCAATATATTTGCATTCGTTTTAAATATTAATTTAAGTTTTATAAAATTTTCCAAACATCCAATATACTTATTACCAGGGATGGAAACCGAAATTAATTTCGGTTAAAATTTAACCGGTTTTATATTCCTTAGAATAATGTCGGTTTTCGGTTAAACCGGTTTGCAAAATAACGGTTAACCGTTAAAATCCGGTTTTTTAAAATTACTTTGTTAACGTAAAACAAGTTTAGTTTTACGGACATCAGAAGGGCACATTCTGTAATTATGATAAAGTGAATGATCTTTATTAATACGCTTCAGTATATCAACGCGTATTATCATGAATCAAAATAAAACGTTATTATAATAACCGAATGTGTCTTACGAATGAAGTGAAAGAAATTTCATTGCAAAGGAAAAAATTTTATGAATCTTTAAAATCAGGCTTATTGTTCACCAACTCTTAAGTTTCACAAGGTTAAAATTTCTCATTTACTAGGTTGTGTAAAAAGTTCCCGAGTAGTTTCGGATTAATATTTCAACATAAAGAAAAACAGTGAAAGCAATCATGATTTACCAACCGTTTTATTGGTCAAAGTGAAGTCCTCCATTCTCTATAAGAAGCTGCCATCTGCACAAGCAATCGAATCTGATTCAAATATCAATTTGGCAAAGAATTGCTGACAAGCATGTTCAACCTCAGATAAAGTTATAAATTTTCATTCTCGTAAGAAATGTTGCATTGAACAAAACAATCCGTAATCCGATGGAGCAACATCTGGGATGCATGGAGGATGGGGTAAAACTTCAACACCAAACAATTCATCAATCTTCTGCTGAGTTAGACGAGCACCATGGCAGAGGGCAATGTCAAATTGCATGGGAACTCAATTTCGATTGACTAATGCTGGGTATTTAACTTTTAAAATGTTTTATACACTATCAAGCTTTTCACAACAAAGCTCCACATTGACAGCATGACTGCCAGGAATAAACTCGTAATGCAAAACTCCTTGGTAGTTCCACCGGGCTAACAGCATCACTTTCTTACCAAAACGGTCTTGGCGGATCACTATTTCAGGTTCCTCTCCATGTTTAACTCATTGTTTTAATCGATTGTTATTAACAAAATAAATCCATTCCTCATCGCAGGTAACAATGCGTCTCCAAAAACGATCATCTGTAGAATTTTTAAGCAGCTGCTGACATATCTCAACTAGTTTTTAGCTTGTGCATCAATGAGATCATATGGATCATATGACATTTCAACGATTTCCGACAGAATTTATATTTAAATACCAGTACAAAATTTAATTCAAGCAATGGTAATATACTAGGCCGTGTAAAAAGAGTTTATTAACTTATAACTTCCATGTATGCAAAGTGCTTTGTAAATTCACTTGATACTGCGGTCCGGAAACCTTTTACACGACCTAATACTACAACGTTTATTTATATAAATTTATTTATGCTATTTTACATGGTACGCTCTTGGTTGGTTTCTCAAAGTAGGCGGCCCTCCTGATCACTTTCACCACACTGTCCACTTTCTTCCATCGAATGCAGCATCAAAATTATCGTCTTCGATGTGGTTACTTTGAAGCTCGGGTGTTGCCAACGATATTGAGCCTCCAAAGGTTACCCCGTCTTTGCTAATATGAACTCCGTCCGTTTTCATTATTGCATCCATGCCATTAATCATTTCTATACTCAGAGAAAATTCATCGACCATGAGGCACGATAGGGCAATTGGAGTTCTCTGAATATCAAAATAAACTGGCGAAGACTCTCGGCACTTTACCTTCCGGCTCCAAATAGCTTAGTCTTCAGTTCGAATTCTTCGACCCATTTCTCCTTCTCCAGAATATTTCGGCAAGATGTCGATATCTTTTAATAAGGACACTATAACTTGCAAATCCATTTATTGAGAAAGGCAATAAGTTCATTTAATTCCATTAATAAATGATTGCCTAAATTACCGGAACGTAATATGTGGAAACAATCAAGACGATTTCCCACATATGACGAAATAGATTTGCCCTCCCCGCATGCATCTTCGAATATTCAGAAATTATTGCGCAACATCATTACATAAACATATTACGAATTTTTAAAATCAAGTTTATAGTTCATCAACTCTTAAGTTTCATAAGTTTGAAATTTCTGATTTACTACTACTTTTATTTATATAAATTATCATATTTATGTAATTGTAAATTGATACCAATTATAATTTATATCAATATTAAACATTATAAGCATGTGTAATCTAATCAGTAATAGTTTCAGCTTCAAATTGCATAAAGCATAATAGCTGCATACTGAATTAAGTAAAGATATCGCAAAAATCTATTTTAAACCCAGAACTTAACATTTACAAATATTTAATCCAACTATTAATGTAGTATTATAAAAAGGTAACACTATAATGAATATGATAAATAATTTTATTTATTTCCCAGAATCATCATAATGTCTTCTAAAATGTGATCAGTCATACGTGTCCTTAAATCTGATAATATAAAGCAAAGATCACAGAAACATCTCTCAACACTTTTCTGCATATCTTCTTACACAACTATAAATATAGCATAAAAATAAAGAATACACTGTGGGATCAGCCAGGAAATGAGATAACTTCTGAGTTAACTGAACAATTCATTTTGTTTTTCATACTGTTGTTTGAGGCTTTCGTCTTTGAAATCTGTAGTACTCATCCTGATGTTTACTTCTTACGTGACGTTCTAAATTTGCACTATGTAATTACCCAATTTTAACATATACTAATCTTGGTATACCTAGACATATATTTTTTGTATCTTGTTTTTTCTCTTTTCGAAATCAAAATTTTGCAGCTGTATATTTTTATAAATAACCACAATATTGTTATATCTCGCTTTTTTACTAGCAGATTTTTTATTGAAATTGTTTATTGAGATAACCATAATTATAAAGGATATAACATAAGCTTCAGGAAATACTAATTCGTTTGATGAAAAGAAGAAAAATAAATAGAGTAGAATACATTTTAAATTGGAAAATTGTAATTTACCGATTGTTTAGAATTTCGGTTAACGGTAACCGGTTTATTTACGAATATTTATTTCGGTTTAGGTTTCGGATACGGTTAGTGAAATATTTAGAAAAATAACAGTTAACCGGTTTTTTTAACCGTTTTCCATCCCTGCTTATTACGTTAATGTAAATTTACTTAGATCTTTTATAAGAAATTTATGCAACAATTTCAATGAAGAACTGGATGACTAATTTGATATTTTTGATTTTTTCTGCAAAAATTAAATATAAAAAATTAAGAATTCATAAATAAATTTATTTATTAAAAATATCATAAGCTTAAAAATATCATGAAGCGGTTCACAAAAATAAGAAAGTCAATTTTTTCCTACGCATTTATTAGGTTTACATCTGTGAATATTTTTTTAAATAAACTTTATATTGAATTTGATCTGGATTCGGGAAAATTTTCAACAATTAAAAAATATTTTATTTGATTAAATTTGTTACACGTTTTGAAAATTTGACAAAGATGAAATTTAGCAAATTTTAACAAATAAGTCAAATTCTTTTTTATGTAGACTTTGAAGTAAATATTCTTTAATATAATTTATTGATATAATATTTTCTACAAAATTTGACTATGAATCAGATTTATTTATTTAAGGTATTCACGAGTTTTCTGCACAAATTTTTCAAGTGATTTCGATCATTACTTATCTATTTTACAAAAATAGGACAAAAAAATTTATATATTTGGTCTTTTCCAATTTTATCTCTGATAGCTGTGGAGATATAAATATTTTTTGAAGATTCCATTTTTTGGCTTTTCCAATAATCACTTCCTTTTATCTCGAACAAACCGTCAAGATATGCAATTTTAATTATGTTTTGGTTTTCTCTTCTTCACTTTATATTTGCTTCCCTTTACTTCTACTTTTAAAAATTCTTGAACAACCTTTTTATTATTTTTTATTTTTATTTTATATTTTTTTTCAAAAATCATTTTTTCACTTTCACAACTATTATTTAATTGGTTATTATTTAAACATCCTTAAATTTTTTATGTCTATAATTATAATCCAGCATCATCACTACTGAACAAGTGCCAAAACAATATGATTATGTCTATCAAAGTTTTATTATATTATTAAGATTCCTTTTAAAATTTTAAAAAATGAATAGTATTTCTCTCCAATCTTATTATTTTATTAATCAGATTTTTGAAAAGAAATATCCGTTGAAATGACATGAATGAAAAAAATTAATTTCCTTTCTAATTTATCTGCGACTCAAAAACAATGACTTAAATTAACCCTTCTTCAATAGAAACAAAAAAATTACAATTATTTATTAGAAATATAAATAATAAGGAATTACCATAATAAAAACAGTAACATTTATAAAAAAAATAATAATAAAAACAATGATGATGATAATAATAATAATAATAATAATAATAATAATAATAATAATAATAATAATAATAATAATTATAAATAATTAAATAAATTTGGCAACAACTTTATTAAAAGAAAACGCCAATAAAAAACTCTTCGTACGATATATTTTTACAGCATAACTGTCATCAACAAAAGACCAAATAAAAATTTCATGAATTAACTTATATTTTAAACAAATTATTTTTTTTTATTATAATTATTTAATATTTTAATAAATAAACACTTAAAAATATATTTAAATACTTTTAACTAATTTTTTAAATTTTTTAAAATAAATATTATAAATATTTATCTTTATTGTAATTTTATAATTTAATTTAATTTATAAATATTTCATTTTTATTTTTGTTAATTAAAACATTTTTTAAAAACAATACACAAGCATCAATTTATGATTAAACATGCTCAAACTATTTAAAAACATTTAAAACATTTGTAGTCATAGCACTTTGCACATTAATCTTTGGATCCAGTGACCTTATCAACAAAGCTTCACATATCACACGTTCCCAATAATTATTAAAACTTCAACAAAATTCTAAAATCAGGCATTCCTATTTTTCTTTTACAGTCTCTGTTGTACTCAATAATATTTGTCAAACCATTCAATCGACAATGCTCTAGAACTCGAGTACAGAGATGACGGGAAGTCTCTCCAATGAATGTAGCATTACACCCATTACATGTAAATTGATAAACGAGATCAGAACACAATCCAACCGGAGTTTTTGACTTATTAATAAACATATTGAGTACCTTACACGAATTAGAGACGATCTTATACTCTGAATTTCCCATCTGTTTACTTAACTTCCTCTTATAATTTATAAAACCGTTCAAGTACGGCAATACTAACACAGATTTAGGCTCATTATTTTTATATTCATTTTTACTATTATTTAGATCAATACTCAATTCACAATCATTTGTCAAATTACACTCAGACTTTCACAAACATGAATCCTTAGGATTTTTAATCAATTTGTCAACAGTCTCTTTTATCATCAACAATAAACATGTTTTAGAATACCCATTCATTATCAAAAACTCAACCAATTTATCAACACATTTTACTGAATTAGCAAAAGTAGAAGATAAAGACCATGAACGACAAATCAATCCCTTCACCATATTTCTCTTATACTTAAATTCAAAACAGTTGGCAAAGCTAATAATAATAATAATAATCTAAACATACCATATCTGTTAGCCATTCCTGATTGATGCCGAATCTCATATCAAGTAACAAATGTACGTACTTTTTGCCAAAAGTTTCAATCACTCCATACGCATAATGGAATGGATATCTGTTATACTAAAATACAGCAGTGTTATCATTTAATGTCATTTATCTATTGCGAACCGTGTCCGGAATCATAAGCAAGGCTGGCCTTTCAGCCAGAAGCCATTGTGTTATTTCGAGCTGGTCAAATAAAATTGCCTCATGAAGAGCAGTTCTTCCTGTCTAAATTTATCGTTAACCTCCACTTTCATCACGAAAAAACCTTATCAATAAAGTCTGCAATATTGTGTTGTTTAACTTTTATCAAGTTGCCTTGTCTAACAGCTTCAATTAATTCGGCGCATTCATTCTATTTTATGAGGTTTATTAACATGACAACATATTGAGAACTATTACTTGGAGAGAAGAAACATTTTCCATAAATTGTTCATAAGCTAATAAAATACTTTCTAAATGGCTGTCAACGTAAAGCCGTTTAAATATATGTTCTGGCACAGCTAGAACAGTTTCTCCCATCAACGAGGTAGCTAAATGGATGAGTTCAGTTTTCCCAAATTTCTTGCCTACCAGTTCAGCAATCGACTCCCATATAGTTTCAACGAGGTCGTCCCTATTATGTAATTTGCAGAATTCATAGAAATCATGACCCTGCAGTGGAATTTTTATTGATTAAATGTACTGATTGAAATATTTAAGTATATGAATGAAACGAATAAACCTAAGATTCGCAAATATATGTTATCAGTTTATTTCCTCAAATTTGAGTTGTATGTCACTCACGAAAGGTGCTCCACATTAGATATGTAATGCTTTTAACTTTTTCGTAATTAACTCTTATTAAATCTTTTATAATTTTTACAAAATTTTTGTTTTCTCTACTCCAAATTAGATAGCGCTTTCCTATAAAGCTGCAACAAATGTGATATCAATTCATTTGTATAACAAAAAATATTTTGTTTAATTAATTTACTAGAAATAAATTTTAAATTAAATAATGCATTATATTATCGCACAAATAAATAATCTAAGAATATTTTTAATGTGTTAAGCGTCTTTAAAAATTTTTTTTTAATTTGAACATGCATTCCAATTATCCGATCACTTTACTTATATTTGTAATATTTTGATCTTATTGAAATTTCAGGGATTCCAAAATATCTTTCAAAATCATATTGTCTCATTTATTTACCGACAGGCCCTTATAATTAGTATACATCATTATTTTTCAAATAATTGTTGAATAAAAAATTTTCTAATGAGGTTGTTTCGTATAGTTATCAAGATATTAAAAGTTTATGTGTATTTAATTTATTTTTTCTACGACTTTCAATTTTAATATTTAGTGATGTTGTTCTGTAAAATATTCCAAAGCGCATTGATAAGAGTTTAAATGAAATTTATTTAGATTATCAATAATACAATGAATAAACTCATCTATAATACAAGATTTCAACTAAAACCAAATAAGTATTCACAATTTCTAATCAAATGTTTAATCGTACTTTATTTGCATTTCTCTAGCGTTTACAGTTTTTTTGACGGAATGCAGGTAACTTAGGGGAATTGGTTTTCTGAGTGTTAAAGTTTATGTTTATCAGCTAGGTTTATTTCATTTAAGTCTTTCAATCTAAGACCGTAATGGCAATTAGCTTCTCAGCAGCTTTCTTTTTATATGATCTCATCGAAAACGTTTTAATCACTGAAACACATTTTCTACCAAAATTCGGATTTAATTGCTACCAAAATAAACCAATTGTTAGACCTGCTTTTGGTACTATATCTAAAAATTAGATAAATTATTTTTAATAATTTCAGGTCTTCTGTTACTGCTCGTCTCTCTATAGTTCTCGGATTTTCTATTAAGTGATTGATTAATTTTATTTAACCTGTATTTCTCTTATAACTTACTCTACTAACATCATATTATTATTTTAGTACTCGTTTCATATTTCGGCGTTTACTCAGATCAATATTTATTTTCAAGTTTTTATAATTTTTAATTATTTTTGATGTTTTTGTTTATTTATAGTTGTCGGTGCTTTTATTTTATTTTCCATCATTTTATATCAACCACCAACAATATTATATACACACATTCACATTATGGCCACGAAATATTGGAAAACCAGAAAATAATTAGTTATGAAATCACTGTACTAAAATTAATTGTGATTAGTAATATCAAAACCTGGGTGCATTCATAAATATTATGATTCAAATCAAAAATGTTTCAAAACAATATCATCCAAAAATGCTGTAAATGTGTTTACAATTTACATATTTTATTAATTGAGAATTTAAATTTTAATCGATTTGAGGCTTACTACAAATACAGATATGCAAAAGTGCCTAGGGCCTACGACGAACTTAAAACGGCCCTGATGACCAGCGCCTTGCTATAAATTTTGGGGCTCTATGCAGAAAATTTTGTATATTTAATTATATAAGTGGAATTTTCGGTGTTTCAAATTAATTTTGTGTAAACTTTTGTTTCATCTTAGTTTTTTCTTTCAAATCCGGGTATTTTTCTGCTGAATTAGTTTGTATAGGGTAAGTAATACTTGGGGACCTTAAAAGATGCCCAGTGAGATTTCCCAGTTGCACATGCGATATATATAAAGTAAGGTTTTGATTAATTTCATAAATAATTTTACAGGTAAACAAATAACCTCATTGTCACGATCTCTCAGTACTCGACATTTCGTGATTTCCAGAATCTTGTGAATATGCACCGGAGTAATCGTATCCCACGAAACCAGTAAGAATAAAATTGTTAATCCTTTACTTGGACATCTCATGTGCCAGACAAGTTGATTGTTGTTCAACAAGGCTATCAATATTGTGAATGGAGCGCCCTGGCTCAATGCGTAATGAGTTAAAGGGGTCCCGTCAGCAAGTCTAATTACTGGGTCAGCTCCCATTTCTAGAAGCAATTCAACCATCTAGAACCAAAAGATAGTTTTCAAATTTTTTCAAATAATTACTTTGCAATAATATATAGAATGGACAGTGGAATAAGGAGCTTAGAATAAATTATATTACCTTCAGAAATATCCTATATAAATGACGAAGATTTCTACTAATTAGAATTTTAAATGAAATGCCTTTTCAATATAATTAAGTTTTGAAAATTAAAAAAGATTTATGCAGTCATTTAAAGAATATCAGTAAAAATCTTTAATTTTATTGATGACCTTTGATCTGCTTTCGTTTTTAGATGATATTTTCTTTATATATTATAGAAAAAGTTTAAAATGCACCCAGGAAAATTATTCAATGTCGAATATGCATCTCGTTTGATTGAATTTGGTGGCTTAGTTCATTTGAGCGTCTCATTCGAAATCGACAACAATTTGTGTACAGCCATACCTCGCTTATTGAGGTTTCGATTAGTGCGGTTTCACTAGTGCGTTTTTTTTTGGGAGGGAAAAAATTATAATTTATAATTTTTTATCAATAAAATGCGTAAAAACTTATCAAAAAGTCATTTAAAATATAAATTTCTTAATAATACAAATATGCTTACTATTCACGAAACATAATAAAATCACAAAAAGTGTAACCTATAATATTAGAAAATGTAATTAAGAATAAATAAAATATTAATTGGATAATGTACATAATACGCAATAGATAAGGCTTATTCGCAATTTGCAGAGTCATTCTGTACTGTAACGCATAATAAATACTTTTAAATTATTTATTTGGTTTAATTTCATTCATATCGTAATATTATTAATTCGTGACTTGAAAACATTGATAATATATCGATATGTATTAAAAAAATTGGAACCAATTACAATTTTTCCCATAGACTACATAGTTCAATTGGTGCGGTTTCACTTAGTGCGGCATATCGGCGGAACCAATTAACCGCACTAAGCAAGGTATTGCCGCATTAATTCCACGTACAAATAAACATTTGTCCCGAATGAAATCATCGAGATTTGAAAGCGGAAAGATCTAAAATTTTACTCGCTTCTCCATTAATTGAAAAATATACAATCTAGTTGTTGTGCCAAACAAAATTCACAGGCCCTTCGACTGTACACAGTTGCTTACGTTGTAAATAATAATTTGACTTCTATGCTGAAGAATAAATCGAATTATTTTATGATAAATAATAGACCAATGCTGTCATGATCACCAGATGTTAAAAATGAGATTTATTAATTAATAATTAATAACAATGAAACTTTCTTTGACGCTTGAATTTGAAATAGCCAATGCAAGCGGTGTTTTCCCATTAATAATGTGTGTGCTGTTGATAAGATGTCTGATTGGTTGTTTGATGTCGTTCTGGAATGAGCAAACCGCGTCTAAATTGTCAGACGCAACCGAATGAATGAATTTGTTTTGATTATTATAATAATCTGAATGTGTTAACGCAAAATGTAACGGTTACATAATCATTACCCAAACGCATGGATAATAAATTTTCACTGAATATTTGGGAGTGTTTCATAGAATTTGCGACATTGGCAAGACTCACCCATTTCTTTAGTAGATCAATTGCTTTGCTTTTGTCTCCTTCTGTGATAATTTGATTGAGTCCTGGACAGTATAATTCGATCAAATCAGCAATATCCGATCTTTTATTAATCCTGGCCATTTCACTAGCGGTTTGACTTAGCTGAAAATTTTAACATATTATGAATCAAAACAAATAAAGTATTCAGGGAAGTAATATTTATTCAAGACCAATCCGAAGATTTAATAAAATCTGGACCCTTTTGCGACTGCATTAGAATACTAAAATTGTGCTTTTAAACTTTTACAAATGAGGTTTATTATTGGTTATCATTTCTATCTTTCTCTTAACTTGCAGTATAAATCTTTGGACCTCTGGGCGAAGTGCCCAGTAGGGGTAACTGAATTTATTATAGCGATATCTAAATAAAGAAACACACTGTTTTTTTATAAAATGAGGATAGACGATCATATTGTAAAGTACAAATAATAATAATATGAAATGATTTTTATAAATATACATTGTTTATTTATTAAATGATAAAAATAATAATAAATATCAATAGTTGTTTAAATATTAAATATGTTCAAAATTTCGAAAAAATAAATTTTCAAATTAACTAGATGATTTTTAAATAAAGTCTTGCAACATAATTTTGACAGACGAAAAATCCCATATTTATTATATTTAATATAATATTCTTAGTATTAAATAAAAATTAAAACGCGTCAATAAATTGAAATTTAAATAATTAATTTTGCTTAAAATTTTGATATTTTCATTTTTTGTTTATTTAATTTAAATTTGTATTTTATTTTGTTTGAAAAATAAAATTTGATCGAAATGACATACGCAAAATAATTTATTTCTTAAGGAAACAAATTTTCACCTGCACATATAGTCAGAAATAAATTTACCCTTGGTGCTAAAGCAACAACTGAATGAAAATATCAAATGGAAATCTTCAAAATGTGTGATTTTATAAGTTAAATAATAATTGTCGGTAGTTCTGACGCCACTTGCTCTATAAAATAAAACTCAATACTCCAAATGCATATTTCTATTTAAAACTGTATCACAAATTATACACCAAAGTTATTACAGCGAGAAGCAATATGCGTTATGACTACTCGGTGAGTCCCGCTGCGAATGTTTGCCTTCGTGCACTTTATCACAATAATTGCCTTCAATACAGTGATCATATCTTGACTTTAATTACTTTAAGTTTTTTTTATTGCCTTACGTCACTTGAAAGAATTGCAATTTTCTACTAAGTGTATTATTCGTCCCCTGAGTAGTATATTCTATGTGATTGATGATTCACAACCCAAATCGTCTCTGAGTGACAATCCTTCTGTGTTTTTCATTCACGATTTAGTTGTACAACAATAAAATTAATTACCCTACCATATTTTTTCATCAAGATAATTATTTTCCACATCTTCCAATCAATCATGTTGTCTCGAAAATGGGTTTTCAAATTCCCTTTTGCTTATTTTTCTTGTTGTTTAACAAACTCGAGTTTCCCTTAATTAATTACCGATTTTCGGTTTATATACATTCCCTTATTTTTCGCTCCTTTATAAATGTATTATTACAATTTCATTTTCTTTACCATTCTCAATTCTATATCCGACCTGTTTTTCAAATTCAAATTCGATAATTTATTGATTAGAAATTTTGTATTTGACACCGTTCAATTCCAATTATAACATTTTTGTTGTCTACTTCCAAGATATTTCATCATTATATCCTTTTTAAAAAATTTAAATTTACAACCCCAACATGAAGTTTCCTTTTACTTTTTCCAAGATATATTTTGTAAAATGTGTTTGGCTATTAATAAATTATTGTTAGATAAAGTCGACTTCTCATGTTCTTTATTTCAAGTAAAATAAGACCCAATACAATAAGTTTTATTCAGTAAATTGTATTCACACTCGTCAATACACACTAAGTTAACTCTAATCTTTTTTAGATAAAACATTCAAAATCCTAAAAGTGATGAGGCTGATTCCATCAAATGATATATTGGAATGGAGAATGAAAGTAGTCTAAAGTTTATATATCTAAACCTTGAAGATGACATTTTGTTAGAGAATGACAAAATGCCTTATCTTACCTCTATCAAGACTTAAATATTTTTGAAAAATAGTAATAAAAATCAAGCAAACATTAATAAAAATGTCAGAACTATACTATCAAACCAAATCCAGTTAAGTGCAGGTTGTGCAAAAATTAATATTTATTACAATATTATACACACGCTAAAATTTAATCATCACACATCATGTAACTATGATGATGTATCTTGTACTAATAACTGTTATAAATTTTATAATTTGTAATTGCAAGGAAATTGTAGTAGCTCGCCGTGATGCTCCTTTCCCGCGGTATCATAAGTACGCGGTTAGTGTGCTCATTGGTTAATCCGGCCCTATTTGCCAGTATAAATATTTTTTGAAAGTTTCAAAGAATATGTAAGAAGTCTCAATGGAAACAGTAAAACTGTTGAAATATTTAGTAAAAGAAATGTTTGATTGGCGACTTTAAATAATTTATGTATTCCTCTGATGTCCATACAATAAATATTTCAAATGGATTATCGCTATGTGCTTCACGTTACGTAGACTCGCATTACTCTCGACAGGCTTATGTTTTCTAATATGTTCATACTGAAGATTTATTATCTCTTCTTTTTATCGGATTTATCCTATTATCCAAATCAAAAATGCAGAAATTAATTATTCAACTAGATAAAATAAAAGATTTTATTAAATTCAATCAAATTCAAGAAACTGCATTTATTAAATACAAAATAAACAAAGCTGTTTTATATATTTCACTTCCCGCGAAATTCTTTCTACTCTGATTTAAAATCAAAGTATCGGAAATAAGCCGGCTTTTTGTCTTATTGAATATTTTGCCAATTCATGTTGTTCTGCGTGTTGTCATGATATTTCAGGAATGTCTTCATCTAGTCTATCAGTGTTTTTATTTTAATTATCATACAAAAGCCAAATCTCTCTCTACTTTCGGCAAATCTTTTCCACGTACTTTCTATTGCTGTCTGACTTTATTTTCAATTCTTTTCATATCCTATCTCAAAATCTCAATAAACTCCTCCATGTTAGGTGTTTCAATTCTTATTTCCTCTATTCAAATATCATTTCATAGGTTCACATTATTTTGTTTCCTTCATTTTTGATTCCCCAACTGTTGCATTTTTATCGACTTCCATATTTGATATGATTTATTTTTTCTCTTTTAGTAGTGAATAATCTTAAGTAATTTCATTGTTTGATACCTGAACATGTGAAATACTCTAATCTTAATTTGATATTTTTGGTTCATCTTCCTCTTTAATTCAATTTCAAGCCTCTTCTACGGGTTTTTGGTTTAACTATTAAAGCGCTCTTCATGTCATTCCGAAAACCTTTCCCAAAAATTAAAAGTTCAATTATTACTATATTCTTTTTAATATCTCGTTTGACTCTTCTACTGAAATCTTCCGAACACTCTACTGCTTGTTGTTTTGTACTATAAAGATGTCTAATATTCCTTGCTTTGGATTCATTTATTGGAAACAACTCACTATCGATATCCACAAATACTATTTCCTTGTGATCTATAATTTTTCCAAATGTTCTCTTGATTCAATTTCAAACAAAATCTATAAATCGAGATCACGTCTTGATAAACGAATTTTATACTCTTCTTAAAAACAAAGCAAAAATTTCTTAATGTTTTCTAATATCTTTCTTGGATCTTCTCGTAAATAAATAAGATTTTCAACAACGGTGTTGTCAATGTAGCGGGATATTAGTTTTATTCAAAACTAATAAATTAAATTATTCAAAAACTGCGTTTATTATCTACATTATATAAACAATAGTTTAAATGTTGATTATTTCAGATTTTTAAAATGTGAATAAAAACCATAAATAAATAAATTACTTTGGTTTTCAGCAAAGGATCGGCTCCACATTGTAATACCGCCTCAATGACTGATATATCTTCATGCTTTACTGCATAGTGCAGGGCTGAATATCCGTCCTGAAATAAAATTAAAATAGAATTTTCAAATTAACATGTTTTGTAAATATAAAATAATTAATTTAGTATATAAATGTAAATTGAATTTAGGGATAATGAAATCCGTCTTTCTGAAAATATCAATAGTTTACACTTAATAAAAACTCGAGAATTGTAATTGTAATTGTAAGTGTTTTTGTAATTATTAATGGATGTTATAAATAGGAAAGCTGCAGTAGCTAATAATACTAATATTCGTATAATAATTGTATAATACTAATAGGGTACCAATTTCCTAGCAATATTCCAATTTGTTAATTAATTTATCAATTCTGATCTTTTTTTAAATGCTCCCATTTATCAGTTTGCACTCAATTTTCTGCATGCCTGAATTTCCTTTGAACCACTCTAGACGAAACTCAACACATTTATGAAAATTTACCATATTTATAAAGAAATAAATTATATTTTGTTCCATTTTTTTAAATGTTATTATTTATTATGACACAAAGACGCATTTAGAAATATTTTATTTTACGATTGATGGAATAAAAGTAATAATAAATTTAACAAATTCTCTAAGTCACAATTTTTAATATCTCAGTTAAAACCTCTCAAACTTATTGAATGAATTTTCGTTGCCCTTTAAAACAGCCAAATAAATATTGTTAACATATTTTTATGAGTTGAATATTTAACTTGATTTATTAACTTACATTTACATTACATCAGTGGTTACTAGCTGGGTGGTACCGCCTCTAATGGCGTTGGAGCCTTTTTTAGGTGGCGCTAGCGAGCTAAGATACAAATGGGAAGGGGTTTATAGATGAAATATAAATAATGTTTAACAATATTTTATTATTCCTGTCATTTTAGCATAGATAAATATTACTTTAAAATTCTTCTTTATTATTTTTGGAAAAAGATAATATATATTTTAGTATGAAGCATCCCGGCTAGAAATAACTCGGTGCTGACGTAATGATTGCGCAATACAATGTAAAAATTGATTTCTTACATTATGTTATGCAATGCTTTTGTCACAAGGGGTTGCATCTGGCAGGGACGCATCCTACTACCTAGAATACTAGCTGCGTATTTGCTGACTATGTATGTTTATGTATCAATTACTTTTAAGGCTGTCAGTCATTCCAATAATTCGGGATTGCCACGGTTTTAAACTCTCTTTTTTCGATACCTTGGACAACTTTTTCGGGAGTCCAAAAGTCACAGTAATCAAACCTTTAGATATATACTGAAGTTTAATTGAGAAAAATAAAATATCTGTGTCTAGAATCCACCGCAGTAATATTATACAAAGAACTTTTTGTCACTTACACAGTTTGGAGAAAGGAAACAAAAGGTGTAAATCAGATATCGATCAATTCATCAACGATTTTTCCACACTCACAAAACTTGATCTGGCACAATCGCGGAGCTTATGGTGTAAGCAGCAACCGCTCCTTTCTCATTTAATACTAAAGTAAGCCAAATTCCGCTTCAAAAGTTTTAGTTAAATATGCGAATGTGAGTTTTTCTAATATTATTTGTTACTAAAATTATAAACTGTTGTTAAATGATGTTTAAAATTTTATATTATTATTTGATATAAATTAAAAATTGTCTAATATTGTTGATTTTTTATGAGATGCCTGTTTAAAATTATTATTCCATTTTAAAATTGAAATAAACCGATTTTACAAGATATAATTTATTGTTCAGATGAAAATTTTAATTTATAAAATATCAACGTCGAATTTACCCGATTTTGTTGATTTATAATGGAACATTCTTTCATTGCTGACAAATAGATTAAACTCAAATTTCTATCTTTAACTGCTTTATGGAAAATCGTATTGCCATTCTGTTAGAAAATTAAGAACAGAGTTAATTTAAAATTAATCTGCAAACTTTATCCATATAAACAGTTGGTTGCTTTATAGGAGATTGACAATAGTTGTTCATATAGAATCAAAATAATTGGAACAGAAATTAGCAAATATTTGTAATTATATATATAATTTAATATCAATAATAATTTAACAATCCATTATTTTCAGAGGTCAACTTATAAATTCTTGCTGATAAATTGTCAAGGAAATAGAATTATTTAAACAAATGTTAATACTAAAATACAGTTCATAGTATTTTAAAACAAAAGAATTATTTATCAAAAAAGTATTAAAATACAAAAAAAATTAAATTAGATTAAAACAAACCAAAGCTAAAATTTTATTAAACTACAAATTTATGAATATCTGAAGTAATACAATTTGTTACTCGAAGATCTGACCATCGTAATCAACAAGCAAACTCTTATCAATAAAAATCAAAAATTGAAATTTTTAAATTTGTTACAAAATTTGACTATAAATTTTCAATATAAGTTTTTTTACTCAAAATACACACCACTATCTATGAAATAACAAATTGTTTTAATTTTACCTCTTGAAAGTCTAACCATACTTACTCGAAAGTTTAAGTAGCATCATTAAATAGAACATAGATAACTTTACCTATACATACCAAAGCTAAAGAGCCCATTTATAAAGATACTTGAAAAATTTAAATAAGTTGTGCTAAAATCTGTATAAAACTGCGCTGAAATTTTAATTTTTTTATAATTAGTCTTTGTGTTTGGTGACACAATACATATCTATATACTTTAAAATAATAGTATATACATATAACACAACACAGAACTATATTATAAAAAAGAACAACTTTCGTACAATGAATGAGATACAAATGGGTTAATTATGACAAACAGTTGTTAGTCGAGAAGTTTTAGAAATACTTTTGGTGGGTTACAGGGTTTCGATTCTTGCTTATCCTCATGGTTGCCCTGGTAACGCCATACAAAATGATTCTGATCGCCACTTGGCACCCGTTGCTAGGCAACGTTGGTAATGTGTTCAAGTGGTGGATTGTCCGCAAAAATTGAGTATTATCGCTAGTACTGTAATTGCTCGGACAACCCTCGGGTTCACGAGCTGTCGATAGAAGACTTATGCTCGCTTAGGTCTGTCCCTGTGGAAGTAAATTCATGATCAAATGTGGAGAAATGATCTAAGTTGCGCTGCGAGTACTCATAATAACATCTGCGTGTAAGTGCCCTTAGGAAATACTTTAACTATAAGCACGACTATTTTATTGAAATAAACAGAAATGTGAATTATCAAAAGTTAATGGGACGGTTTTGATTGTTGAGCAGCTCGGCGTCGAGTACGCTCTTTGCGTCCCGGCCGACGATTTATTGGTTGAGTTGAGGACTGATCTACTGGTTGAGGATTCTTCTGCACCACCTGGG
Organism: Schmidtea mediterranea; assembly: GCA_022537955.1. Lineage (NCBI taxonomy): Eukaryota > Metazoa > Platyhelminthes > Tricladida > Dugesiidae > Schmidtea > Schmidtea mediterranea. The sequence continues at coordinate 203,637,262 of CM039680.1, read as the reverse complement.
ACGGGGCGAATACGAGCGGGTAGGTGACCGCTTCCTCCTCCCGGCAAACTGCTAGGGCTACTTCTAGTCCTCGTATTTGGGTGCGCAGGCTCTGGTTGAGCTGTCGCTCTTCAGCCCAACCTTTCTGTGCTGCAGATAGTCGGTGATATAACGTTTTGACTCTTTTCGGATCCGACCAAGTCGCTTTGATCTGTTGGACCTCTCTTGTCATCTGGAGTATTTGGTGAAGGAGGTCCGTATTTGTGTTCCTTGTACGGTCTAGTTCCGCTTGCAAAATTTGACTGGTGGCCATAACTATAAAGAATAAGTTCGTTAAACTTGACTCTAGTAGTTTATATAATCTATTTTTATCATTATCGTAAACATATCGATTGAAACGAATATTCTTAGGTAAATGATCAAACGCAAAGACAGGGTAAAGAACATTTCTTTTCAACAACAAAAAATCAAAGTTAATTTGTATTTTATCATGAGTTTCTTTAGAATTGCTATTTTCCATGGAATGACTTCTTTCGGCTCTTTCTCGGAGGAACCACAGGGTATGGGCGTCGGGTATCGCGGACTGGGCGAGGTGGGTAGGCTTCTGCGATTCGCCCAGCGAGGATGTCATCTTCTACGTTGGCGAGATACATCCTCGCCTTGACCACCTGCAGATCCACTTGCTCCTGAACCCGTTCCCATTGGGTGAGGAGATCTCGCGCGTGGATATACGATTCCGCTGCCGGGTATTGTTGTCCGGCGAGTCCGCATGGGTCGCTATTTAGGCCCAGTACCCTCCAAGTAGTGGGGTACGGCCACTGTCGTCGAATCTCATTGAATATTTCTGCGTTTGGGTGTGATTCCTTCCGGCATTGTTCGTCGGGCATTCGGGTATTAGTCCATTCGATCGGCATATTCTAAAAACACACCAAAATCAGTTATTGGCATATGGGGATGAAAAAACAGTTCATTTAGGTATTTCGCTTAGATTATATACTAGACTCACTAGCGACCAGGTTGTTATTATCATTGGGTCTATCACCAGTTAAACTTATCGAATGCTAATTATCCGTACCATCTTTCGCAGATTTAATGGGTTGTGCGTCTCTGAGTCCTTGGGGAAGCTATTTAGTCTACCACGCTTTCATCACGGCACTTCTATTTTAGTGGTTGCCCTAATTGTGAGACGTTGGGGAAATTCTACTGCTATATTAACGAGTGAGTCTGTACTTACAAATCTACCGGGTATTAATGTTCGTCAAGTCAGAGTTTGTCGCGCGTATGGTGGTGCTATTTATTAGAATTCATTTAAAAATTACTGAATACCTAGTATTGGATAATATTTGTTGTCAATTGATTCTAAAATTTAATAGATGTAAGGCTTATCATTTATCGGAGTGTGTTCAATACTTGTTAAATACATAATATCAATTAAAAATTATTTCCAAGTTTGTTACATTTTAAGAGTTAACGTCGAACGCGATAATTTACGGATTTGCCAACTTACGATGTAGATAGGCGTTACAGGGACTTTAGCGTGTCCATACCCGTAGTGGTGTTTATCGATTTGTATTTACAAGTTGTACGACATCAACAACACGGCCTTTGGTAAGATTTACCTTAACTTGGGCTTCCGTTTCTACATCCGTTGTGTTTCGAAATGTGCCGCAATGCTTAGCTGACCTTCGCCCTAGATTATCTCACCAGCGTGGGGCGTCCACATCCGTTATCTAATGCGACTGCGTTAGTAAATGACATTTGATCTGTTTATCCGGTACGTCTAATGTCGACGGAAATTTCTATTTCTCGGATCGTATTAGTTTACTAAAATTTGGACCTACAATTTCCGGTCGACTTGTTTACTATTTCGGATAACTTTGGTTCTTAGTTAACTACTTTCTGATACTACATCGTGGCATCTACTATGGTCGTGCGCGGCGATGAGGCAATTTTTGGATATGTCAGGTACGTCTGTTATTCTTATTTAAACATTTTATTGCTTAATTTTAGGAAACCAGTGTCTTTAATCTCCTTATGGTATTCCGAGATTATTAAATCGTTTCGAAGAAGACTTATCTGTCTGATTCTCATCCTACGCATATTAACGTTTCGTTTCGAATTCGCATTGGGCTTTTATTATATTGTTACGTCATTTTCGCCTACGAATATAATGTGGATTGTATTTGGAATTATATAGGTATTTGAATGATGCAGGCTTTTATGAATTTTTCGGGTGGGAGATATTATCATGATCAGGTTCTTAGTAAATTTCTGATAATATTATACTACTATCTTCCCTTATGTCAACGATTCTTATGAATTTCATGTTGATCGGTTTAGCTACATTAGTTCCTTTTAAGCGATTTATTTATTTGGTTTACCTCTGAACGACGAGTCGATTTACGACCTGTTTTATTCTATCCTTATACTCCTCCTTAATTTGGCTTCGATCAATAAACTATTTTTAGCTTGAGTTTTATTTCAAATCAATGGATTTTTGTTAGTTTTATTTAATAATTACTTTGCTGTTATTAAATTAAATTACATTAACTGAATCAACGAATTGCTTAGTTTTATCAATAGTTGCCCTACTTTTAGATAATGAATTACCTTATGTTAAATCAGAGGATTAGTTTGTTTTAATCAATAACTACTTTACTCAATGAATGTAATGGTTTTCTACTAATTTACCAGCAATTTCAACTAACTTGTTTCAGATACGATTTTTATAAGTTTTATTTATGCATTTAATTTACTCTTAGCAATGCGTCTTATGTAATTTGTCTCAAAACATTAAGTTAATCTGCTTTTAGAAATAAGTTGATTAATTTAATTTACTTTTAGAAATAAGATTTAATAATTTAAACAATTTATTAGTTTAATTTGCCTTTAGAGATACGTTTATCTAATATCATTACACCATTTAATTTACTGTTAGCAATAAATTTTAGTTAATTTATTCCAAAATATTAGTTTAATTTACTTCTAGCAATAAGTTTCATCTCATTTATTTCAAAATATGAATTTAATTTACGTCTAGTAATAAGTTTTATCTAATTTATATGAATTTAATTTACTTTTAGCAATAAGTCTAATGATTTCAAAACATTAACACGGAATCAGTTATATCAACGATTTCAATTTAATTTATCCCCGTACCCTTTCCCTTTAATAGACCTTAGGCGCATTTTGTGTTTATATTATATTTACTGAGTGCCCACTGGACTACTCGATGTGATGATTTTTAGCCGTATGTAATATGAATTTAGGTCGATTTTACAGAAATGAAAAACGAGGAAGCAGCCAGAGACTCCTTCCTTATTTCTCGTTTCAGCTATAAGGATAATATTGACGTTACGACCCCTGCGTTCCTCACGCTGAGTCTTCACGGGTACATATCATTGGCGATCTTCCACGCACTTACATGCATCTGTACTATGTAGATTTTACTTTCTTGCGTTATGTGTTGGCTGTGGGCCGGAAAAATTTCGACAAAAATTAAATTTAGTTTATTTAAACATATAAAACAATGTATTAATATTAATAATATTTATTAATTATAAACAAATAAACATAATTACCATCCATTGTCAATCCATAAAAATCGCATAATATTGCATATAATAAAATAAAACAAAAAATACCTCTCCCCCCACGCCGACATCCAAGCAGAGCTCTATCGAGGTTGCAAGGATGCGACGTGGAGAGAGGGTTCCAAAATGAACATTTCTCACCTAAAAATAAGTTGAAAACGGTTTGAAATAGCTTTAAAAACAAATTCAAAAATGGTTTGTAAAATGGTTTTAAACACAACTTCAAAATTGGTTTCAAAATGGTTTTGAAAATGGTTAAGTTAAATGTGAAAATGGATCAGTATTTATACCTATTTTCCTCGCATGTTAAATTTGATGCAGTAAAACAAAATTCGACCTTGTTATTTTCTAGTAAATTCTATTCTTTAATTTTATTATTTTTTGATTTATTTTTATAATTTTTCATTTAGAATTTTTATTGAATTATTACTAATTCAAATTTTTTGATTTAAGTTTCACTTTCATAAACTTTTATTAATTTTTTCGATTTTGTCGAATTTGTTGTGTTTTCTTGTTATATTTGTGTTGGTATCGTGCGGATCTTGGTGCGTTTTGTTATTATTTTAATTTATTTTTATGTTTATTATTTTATTTTTTCATTCTCCTTTTTTCTCATATTTGATAGGGTTTAATTGGTGTTTTAATAGGTTTATTTAAATTGCTTGTTGTATTTGCGTGTGTGTTACTGATCCATTAAAACATTCTCCAAGGCCGTTTACGTTCTGTCCCAACACTTTTAATGACAGGAAAATTTTTTTAAATTAAAATAAAAAGTGTTGTGGATATCTAAATAATAAAAATAAAATAATTATCAAATGAATGAAATAATAAATAGGAAAATGTATGAAATGGAATGTGTGTTGTTCCAGAATTCTGAGAAATAGAAATGGAAAAAAAGAAATTGAAAATGAGAAGAAAATAATAATTCAACAAAATTAAACAACAAAACTTAAAACGAAATGCAAAAAAATTAAAAAAGAAATGGCTTTAACTTAAGTCGAAAAGTAGCATCCCTTAAAATACTTCAACAACTGTCTGGGATAATAGAATAACTTGGGATGATTCAAGGCAATGTGTTGAATGATGAGGGTAGACCCATCACCACATTTATTTTGAATAAATATTTTAAAACAGGACCTGGGAAGCATAGGGTCAACATATACGCCGAGGAACGGGTATAAAATGAGTCAGGATGCAGAACCCCAACAAATTATTATTTCCAAAGATACAGAATCTCAGCAGATCAATCAATTCCCAATATGCAGATCATTCAAACAATATGATAAATCCTATGCGTTGAACAATTGTCACTTTTGTATATAATTTGAACAAATAATTTGACTTGAACGTTTATGATATGAAATTTATGTTTTATTATTTTATTATTGGGTATGTTTATTATTTTATTATCTTTGGTTATGATATAGTAATATTCATGTAATTAAAAGTAATTAAATTTACAAAATTTTTGGTTTTATTATTTTATTTTTTATATCTAAATCTTTGTAATATCTAAAGTAAATATCGACAAAACATGAATTAAAAAATCGATCTAATTTCAAAGACAATTGGTAAACAAAGAAATGAATTCCTTAAAAAAATATAAAATAAATACAAAATAAATATATGAAGTACAAATAAATTTAATTTCAATTAGTGAACTTCTTAAATAAATACAAATTATCTAAAGAAAATAAATAAATAAACGTATATCAAAAAAATAAATAAATTTATTAGATAAATAAAAAACCCTTTCTACTGACAAAATATTTTAGTATAAATACTGAGATATTTTTCAGTCTAATTGCCCACTAAAATCATACCACAAAAGAAGTGATCTGAAAAAGTAATCTTTGGAAGATCTTAAAATAGAACAGATTTAGTTCACCCCGATTTTTGCACGCACGTATATAACAAGCATCGACATACATTTCAAAAACTACATAACACGCCCCCAAATTGCATCTGTATTAATAATTGAATAAAGAGTGATCGAAAATTTAAAATTGAAGATTGTAGAAATTGATTTGGTAACTTTTTATTTATTAATAAATCATTTATATATATTTGACTTTGTCTTTTGACTTATATAAGAGAACACCAGTGCAATTTGAGACCTCACTAAAATCGAGACCTCAACAAATGTGCTAAAGGAATAAACCGAAAATGAAATAATTATCTGTAAGTGTCATTAAATAGCAGACTATAAAATAGAACACAACTTGAATAACAAAGAGAGAAAGAAAGGAACAATAAAACAAAGTTAATTTAAAGCATACATTGAATTACCAATTTTTTTGAAAAAAAATGTCCGATTAAAAGAGAAATTTAAAATAAAATGAAGTTATTAATCACGTGTATCCAGTAACTTAAGATTAAAACCAAGAAGACAACTAGGTTGATTCTACCGATTGTACGAACCAGAAGCAGTAGTTAAGTCGCTGTGTGTTCAACCTATGTTGCAGAAGTGCTATTCCTTTCGAAGGGTTGCACTAAATACTTGAATGTCGTTGTTATATTATTGAATTATCTGTGTCGTTGTAAACTAGCAATGAATTATTTCAAACAATAAAAGTTTTTATTATCCGGAATTCATTATTGTTGTCAATTAAAGCAGGCTTTAGATTCAGATCAATAATTTTTAATTTTATATTTATCTGAGTACCTTAATAAATGTTTCATGATCACAACAAATTTATACACTAGTGCAAAAAATATTGAATAAAAATATATTTAAAAAAATACCATATTGTTGGACGTATAGGAGATTCTAAACTATAGTATGAATCATTTCATCAATATGCCCTTCACTTTCAACCACTAGGGATATTTACTCGATACGTCGCATGATTTTGATAACCATTGCGTACCCATGACCGAAATCATGTTGGTACTGTACGCAACAGCCGAATGTCATTCGAGCAGGTGAGCGTTATTACTAACACTACTCCTCGAAGGACCTTCGTCTTTCCCGGATTATTAGCTGCCGCTGGAAGGACTTACGCTCCTGCCTATCTACCCATATCGAATCCCTACTTTTGCCCTGACCACGTTAAGAAAATCATGGAGAATGGTTATGCCCAGCATGTGTTTGCCAGCCCCTTTCGACATCCATTGCCATCTGTACCTCATCTCTCGTAATACAAAAATAAGTGGAGTAATGTATAACAGAAGGAAGGATAAAACACGACTAAATGAATACTATGAATAAACTATATTGACCACAAAATATACCATTAAGTCATTACACAGAACAACAAACGACAAACATTAAGATCACAAATGTCTATACACACGTCTCTGACTGCCTGAGAGTCCAAACTGTCATCTTAGTCTTCCTCGGCATCCATGTCCGTAGGAAAACGTCTCCTTTTTGCCGGCCGATACGGCGGGGGATTTGTTCGAAGGTCGCCCTCAGCACTCGTAGAGGGTCCCGCGATTTCACCCTGTAGCCGTTATTCGGCACCCCTCCCGTGAGGATGGCTATTTCATCAGTATTTAGCCCCAGCCGATCGAGGGCTTGTACGACTCGAGGCGATTCAATATCCTCATCCACTAGATCAATGTGAATGGATCTGGGAGGTGACGAAAATATGACTTGAGGGGCGTAGCAGATATCTGGATCGAGCCCCGAAATCTCGAATTCCCGATAAGAGGGCGGCAGGTCGTCGATCCGATATGTATCTTCGGCGAGTCCCGTTTCTCGGAAGAGCGCTTCCTCTCGACGGCGTCGATCCCGACGTCGCCTATTCCGGTTTGGCCTATGGCGAGCCGTAGATACGACAGAGTTCGCCGGGATTTTTGCTGGTGGAAGATTTAGAGGGGATGGAGGAATGATAACTGATGGAGGGATGTAACCTGATGAAATCGGAAGATCTTCGATGTTGGGGAGATGATGGGCCGGAATGATGTTTAGTTGACTGGCCCGGACACTCCCCGGGACGTGAGTCCGAAGCTCTACGTCTGTGAATGCTTGTCGGAGTGCCGTCGACTGTTCACGTATCAGCAGTCGTTGGCTGCGTGACTCGGCGATTAATTCGTCACGCGCCTGGGTGAGCCGGAAAATCTTCTGCCTGAGATCCCTTACGGTTTCTGGTGGAGCCCCGGTGCCTTTTATTCTCTCATATTTGATCCGGAGCTCATTGTGCTGCTGTTTCAGGTCTTCATATTTGTGCCGGACGGCCACTATGGATGGAGGGAGTCGGGGAATCCTTGGCAGATTGTTTGATTCGGTGTTGTTGTTGCTGTCCATGCTATAAGAGAAAGAAAGAAAAGGAATTAAACATTGGAGGTTATCGAGAGATGGGGTAGGTAGGCAGGGTGGCTTGGGAAGGGGTTTGTAACTTTTATTAAGCGGGTCGATTTTTACTTTCATTATTTTCTCACCCAGTAACCACGTTCGGCGCGGGTCCATGTCCATATTACTACCTCATTATTTCTTAATGGACCTTATGAATCCTAAAAATCGAAATAACACGATCGAACCCTAATCTCTATTATCCAATGAAAAAGAAAATCCGATACTCAAACCACTCTTTAGTACACATGTTGGTTCATGATGTTGCAATACCAACGCTGTTTAGGATTTACTCTAAATACCGTATATATTTTAGTTAAAAGCTTTACGGTAGGATGATTGAATTTTTATAGAGCAGACATTTAGATTAGTACAATATGGTGGGTTACAGGGTTTCAAATCTTGCTTATCCTCATGGTGACCCTAGTAACGCCATACAAAATGATACTAATCGCCACTTGGCACCCGTTGCTAGGCAACGTTGGTAATGTGTTCAAGTGGTGGATTGCCCGCAAAAATTGAGTACCATGTGCTAGTACTATAGTTGCTCGGACAACCCTCGGGTTCACGAGCTGTCGATAGAAGACCTGTGCTCGCTTAGCTCTGTCCCTGTGGAAGTAAATTCACGAGCGAATGTGGAGAGATGACTTAAAGTTGCGACGCGGGTACTCATAATAATATCTACGTGTAAGCACCTTTTAAGAAGCACTGTAACCGTAAGCACAACTATTTTATTTAAATATACAGAGATGTGAATTATCAACAGTTAATGAGACGGTTTTGATTGCTGAGCAGCTCGGCGTCGAGCACGTTCTTTGCGTCCCGGCCGACGATTTATTGGTTGAGTTGAGGACTGCTCTACTGGTTGAGGGTCCTTCTGCACCCTCTGGGTCGGGGCGAATATGAGCGGGTAGGTGACCGCTTCCCCCTCCCGACAAACAGCTAGGGCCACTTCTAATCCTCGTATCTGGATGCGCAGGCTCTGATTGAGCTGTCGCTCTTCGGTCCAACCTTTCTGTGCTGCAGATATTCGGTGGTATAACATTTTGACTCTTTTCGGGTCCGCCCAAGTCGCTTTGATCTGTTGGACCTCTCTTGTCAGCTGGAGTATTTGATGGAGGAGATCCGCATTTGTACTCCGCGCGCGATCTAGTTCCGCTTGTAATATTTGGTTAGTGGCCATAACTATAATGGATAAGTTCGTTAAATTTACTGTTAATAATTTATACAAGTTAATTTTATCATTATCGCAAACATATCGACTGAAACGAATATTCTTAAACAAATGATCAAACTCAAAGACAAGGTAAAGAACGTTTCTATTTCACTAATAACAAACATCAAACTAGTTCATATTAATTGTTAGGGTCTCTGGAGTTCTAATTTTTTCGGAAAGGACTTCCTTCGGCTCTTTCTCGGAGGAACCACCGGGTATGGGCGTCGGGTATCTCGGACTGGGCGAGGTGGGTATGCTTCTGCGATTCGCCCGGCGAGGATGTCATCTTCTACATTGGCGAGATACATCCTCGCCTTGACCACCTGTAGGTCTACTTGTTCCTGCACCCGTTCCCATTGGGTGAGGAGTTCTAGCGCATTCATGTACGTCTCTGCTGCCGGGTATTGTTGTCCGGCGAGTCCGCATGGGTCGCTGTTTAGGCCCAGTACCCTCCAGATAGTGGGGTACGGCCACCGCTGTCGAATCTTATTGAACACTTCTGGGGTTGGGTGCGAGTCCTTCCGGCATTGTTCGTCGGGCATTCGGGTGTTGGTCCATTCGAGCGGCATATTCTGAAAACACACCAAAATCAGTTATTGGCATATGGGGATGAAACAAACAATTCATTTGAATATTTCACTTAGATTGTATACTAAACTCACTATCGACCAGGTTGTTATTATCATTGGGTCTATCACCAGGTAAACTTATCGAATGCTAACTATCCATATCATCTTTCGTGGATTTAAGGGGTGGGGCGTCTCTAAAGCTATGTAATCTACCACGTCTTCGTCACGGCACTTCTATTTTAGTGGTTGCTCTAATTGCGAGGCGTTAGAAACTTCTACTGCTATAGTAATGAGGGGTCTGTACCTACAAATCTACCGGTATTAATGTTCGTCAAACCAGAGTTTGCCGCGCGTATGGTGGTGCTATTTATTTAAATTTCATTTAGAAATCACGGGATACCTAATATTGAATAACATTTATTATCAATTGATTCTAAATTTTAATAGGAGCAAGGCTTACCATTATCGGGGTGGGTTCAATACCTATTAAATACATAATATCAGTTAAAATTGTTTACGTTCTACGAGTTGACGTTGCACGCGATAATTTACCGCTTTGCCAACTTACGATATAGATAGGCGATACAGGGACTTTAGCGTGTCTATATCCGTAGTAATGTTTATCGATTTGTATTTACTAGTCGAATGACATCGACATCACGACCTTTGGTAAGATTTACCTTAGCTTGGGTTTCCGTTTCTACATCCGTTGTGTTTCGAATTGTACTACAATACCTAACTGGCCTTCGCCCTAGGTTATCTCACTAGCGTAGGCGTCTACATCCGTTATCTAATGCGAATGCGTTAGTGAATGACCTTCGCTCTGTTTATCCGGTACGTTTATTGTCGACGGAAATTTCTAATTCTCGGATGGCATTAACTTACTAAGATTTGGACTTACGATTTCCGGTCGACTTATTTACTAATTCGGATAACTTTGGTTCTTAATTAACTACTGTCTGATATTATATCGTGGCATCTACTATGGTCGTGCGTGGCGATGAGGCAAATTTGGAATATTTCAGATACATCTGTTATTCATATTTAAATATTTTATTGTTTAATTTTAGAAAAAACCAGTGTCTTTGATTTCCTTATGGTATTCTGAAATTATTTGATCGTTTCGAAGAAGACTTATCTGTGGGATTCTCATCTTACGCCTATTAACGTTTCGCTTCGAATTCGCATTGGGCTTTTATTATATTGTTACGTCATTTTTCGCCTACGAATTTAATGTGAATTGTATTTGGAATTTACATAAGTATTTGAGTGATGCAGGTTTTGTGAATTTTACGGGTGTGAGACACTATCATGATCAGGTTCTTAATAAATTTTTGAATAGTATTATACTGCTAGCTTTCTCTTACGTCAACGACTCTTATGAATTTCGTGTTGATTGGTTTAGCTACATTAATCCCTTCTCAGCAATTTATTTATTTGGTTTACCTCTGAATGATGGGTCGATTTATAATTTATGTCATTCTATCCTTATACTTTTCATTAGTTCAGCTTCACTCAATAACTTATCCGTGGGTTGAGTTTTATTTCAAATTAATAGATTCTTATTCCATAATTTATTTTACTGTTATCGAATTCGCTTACAATAATTGAATCAATGACTTGCTTAGTTTTATCTATAGTTGCCTTACCTTTAGAAATTGAATTACCTTATGCTAGTTCAGAGGATTAGTTTATGTTAACCCATGACTACTTTACTCAGTGATTTTCGATCAATTCATCGGTAATTTCAACTAATTTAATTCAGCTACGTATTTAATTTACTTTTAGTGATGAGTTTTACTTAACTCGTTTCACAATATGCATTGATTTACTTTAGTAATGCGTTTCACCTAATCTATCTCAAACATAAGTTTAAGTTACTTCTAGTAATATAATTTATCAATTCAATTTACATTTAGGAATAAGATTTATTAGTTTAATTTACTTGTAGATCCAAGATTTATTCATTCAATTTACTGTTAAATGAAACGTTTGATTGATCTAATTTACCTTTAGAAATAAGTTTTATTAATTTACTTTTAGAGAACTACTTTAATTCACTTTTAGAAATGAGATTGTTTAATTTACCTTTAGAAATATGATTTAATAATTTAAACAATTTATACATTTATAATTACACCATTTAATTTACCTTTAACAATAAATTTTAGCTAATTTACTCCAAAACTTTAGTTAATTTACTTCGGGCAATAAGTTTTACTTCATTTAATTCAAATTATGAAATTAATTTACGTTAGTAATAGGTTTGTCTAATTTATAAGAATTTAATTTTCTTTTAGTAATAAGTTTAATGATTTCAAAACATTAACCCGGAATCAGTTATATCAACGAATTTCAATTTAATTTATCCCCGTACCCTTTCCCTTTAATAGACCTTAGGCGCATTTTGTGTTTATATTATATTTACTGAGTGCCCACTGGACTACTCGATGTGATGATTTTGAGCCGTGTGTAACATAATTTTAGGTCGATTTTACAGAAGTGAGAAACGAGGAAGGAGTCGGAGACTTCTCCACTATTTCTCGCTTCAGCTATAGGGATAATATTGACGTTACGACCCCTGCGTTTCTCAACGCCGAGTCTTCACGGGTGCATATCATTGGCGATTTTCCACGCTCTTACATGCATCTGCACTATGTTGATTTTACTATCTTGCGTGATGTGTCGGCTGTGGGCCGGAAAAATTTCGACATTTTAATTTAGTTTATGAAAAAATATAGATCAAACAATTTATGTATATTAATAATATTTATTAATTAGGACAAAATAACAGAATTACCCTTCATAACCATTCCAAATATTTTCAAACAATAGCATAAAATATCATAACAGAAAGCATAAATGCCTCTCTCCCCACGTCGCCGTCAAGCAGAGCTCTACAGAGATGCTATGAACGTGACGTGGAAAGAGGGCTCCAACCAAAATATTTCTCACCTAAAAATTCGGATTTTCACAATAATTTCAAACAGTTTAGATTTTCAAAACAATTTTCAAAATAGTGCTAAAAATAGTTAAACTTCGAAACGGTTTTAACGATTTTCAAAAATGGTTAAATTTTCAAAATGGTTTGAAAAATGGTTAAGTTAAATGTGAAAATGGATCAGTATCTATACCCAATTTTATGACGTGCAACATTTGATGCAGTAAAACAAAATTCGACCTTGCCATCCCCTAGCAAACTCCACTATTTATTTCCATTATTTTTCGATTCACTTTTATAATTTCCCATTTCGAATTTTTACTGAATTATTACCAATTCAAAATTCTCGATTCAAATTTCACTTCAATGAACTTTAATTGATTCCTTCAATTTCGTCGAATTTGCTGTGATTTCCCGTTATACCTGTATAGGTATCGTGCGAATCTTGGTGCATTTTGTTAATATTCCAATTCATTTCCATGTTTATTACTTCATATTTAATTCCCTTATTTCTCAGACTTTATATGGTTCAATTGGTGTTTCAGTAGGTTTATTCAAATTGCATGTTGTATTTGCGTGTGTGTTTCTGATCCATTTAAACATTCTTCAAGGCCGTTTACGTTGTGGCCCAACAAATATAAGGGTAAAATTTGTTAGAGATAGTCAAAGTCTCGCGCAATATGAGTTTTATTCGCTAATATTATAATAAATAGATCAAATTATTATATTTCCAGAGTTTGGGATTATGAATTTACGATGCTAAATGTATTCGCGAAAAATTCCTACGTCGGTAATTCGGACTTTAATTACGGAATTTCCTTTACAATCAAGTTGAGTTATTGTATGCCAACTGATTAGAAATTAATGGTTTTATGAAGCTAAGTTTGTTTGGAATTAACACTTACAAAAATTAATAAGTTTAATCCCCTTATATTAATTATCCGCAAATAACTAGTTTATAATTTAACTAAGTTTGTTTAAAATTAAATTTGCAAAAATTACTAAGTTTAATCCCTTTATATTAATTATCCGAAAATAACTAGTTTATAATTTAACTAAGTTTGTTTAAAATTAAATTTGCAAAAATTACTAAGTTTAATCCCTTTATATTAATTAACCGAAAATAACTAGTTTATAATCAAAAAGGAAATATTTTATTTAGGAGTAAAATGGGTCGTTATTTAGCAGGTAAATTTTATTGAAAACTTTTGGTAAACTTAGGGTGTTTGAGCGGGGAGGCAAACAGCAAGCAGTTTGAACCATCTATCGGATTTGCAGGTGAGAGTAAGCCTAATATTAATTGATAGTTTAAATTATCGCATTTTTTAGGAGTAGTTAATTAGCCAGGAATAGAGGTTTTACTTCAAACAATTTATAGAAACTTACAGGTTTTTCCAGTGAGTGGCGAATGCGAGAAAATTCCAAGAATTATCAAGTGCAAATGCTGTTGCTAACAGAAATTTTTTATCGATCCGTATTTTGTGCTGACTTAGTAGCATTAGATTTTTAGCTTTCGTGCATGCGTAGATAAATTCTATTGGTCAGTGTTTATATCTCATATTATAAGGCTTAGTCAACCGTGAAGAATGTGGACTTTAAAGCGTCAAAATCTATCAAGTTCTCCTCTATGGTTGGATTTCTAGCGATTCATCGTCCTCCTCTCCTAATTATGCGAAATTCCTGGTTCAGATGTCGGACGATTTTTGCGAACGTTTTACGACACGTATTTCATTCAATCTGGGTCAATTATCTTTTGGAAATGTCTATTATTGAGGAATTCTCTCTTTCAAGTTACATCGAGTCAAAATGGATCGTCATTGCTGTACTCATATACTACGGGAAATCTCTCTAATTGTGAGGAAAATTTGTATTGATTCATTTTTATTTTAATTCTAAATAAATTATGTTATTATCGTCTCTTTTTCTATTTTAATTTGATTTTTATGTAAAATTTGCTATCAATGTCCAAAAACCTATCCCTGCTACCCGCTTTTCATTCATTAATTTGTTCGAAATATAAAAATTTCTTTGATCAACCTGTGATCTTGCTTAATCTCCCCCTAACTAAAATTCTCGCACTTCCCTGGATTTTAAAACGACTCGCTCCGGCCACTTTTCAGCAGCCGCTTCGAGTTTACAACGGCGCCCTGCGTAGCGGTCCTGTGCACAAGGCCAGACCCGACTGCGGACTGCCGAGGGGTTCACGAGGCATGACCCATGAGCTCAACTAAGGGTTTTCACCCACTAGCCGGCACGAGATCCGTCCCATGAACCGTCTATTTCAATACTATAATTATATATAATTTTAAGGTTTCGAACTATAAACATATATATGATGTTATTAAGATGATTAAATGAAACATTACGCATCATGAGGTTTAATTTAAAAAACAAATTAACATCATCATAATAAGTGAAAATTTACAAATGACAAAGAAAATTTCTTACGTATTTTCTTTCAAATTGGTGATTCAGTATGAAATTCGAAATTTTCAGTGAAAAGCATAAGATTAAAAATAATGAAATTCATCACTGTATTTATACTATTTTCATGCGTTTGTGCGACCAATAGGCGATTTTTCGCCATTTTTAGGGCTTTTTAATAATTTTATTACTTTAAAATTATTTTTATTATTTTTTATATAATTTTCTTTATTTTTTGGTATATAATTTATTTTATCTTTGGATTTTATTTTTATTACTATTTTCTTGTAATATTATTTTTAGCCCTTTTTATTTGTTTTCAGGTCGGCACTTCTGCCTATGTTTTTTCTAAACCTTATTTTGCAAGGTTTTGGCAGTTTATTTTATTTCTTTGTATGTTTCTTTTTGCATCTGTAGGCATTTTTCCGAATTTTAATTAATTATTTGTTTTATTTAATTTTTGTTATATTTTTATTTTGTTTTAATTACTATGTTGTTTATTGATTTTTGGTATCTTTGTGCGGTGCATGTTTATGTACAGTGATTCGTTCCATTACTTCCACTCTTTGTCTTTAATTTTAATTTTAATTTTTTTTTGTTTAAATTGTGGCTCTGAGCCCAACAATATGTAAAGATTTTATATCAAAAATCTTTTCTAAAATTAAAACAAAAACAGACATTGAAATATCTTCAAAATTTAAGACACACACACAGATTTTCAAAAAATTTGCCAAAATACAAACGTTTCAGTTCATTACAAAACTTCTATAATAGAAGTTTTAATGAACATTCAACTACAATTATGATTAAGTTTATGAATTAGCCATTTTTGGAATGACTGACTGGTAAATTTATTAATAAAGTGTATTTTAAGGCTTGGATTGTGATCTCGTCTATTTATGAGATCATTATCCAAGCTATTAAATAATACTTTTCATCAACGTGTATTTTAAATTTACTTTTATTAATTTTGTTTGTTATTTTAGGAATTTATGCCAATTTATGTAAATTAATGGAATTATTTTCGAATAAATGTAATTGAAAACTAAAATTATTACGAAATTATTTCATAATTTTCTCTACGACTCAAAGTAGAATTATTGGTATTTTTTTCAAAAATTTTCGGCTTATTTTTAAAAAAATTGTCTAAAAATTTACTAAAAATAGTAATAGAGTTTTTATTGATCTAAATATTTCTACATTTTGAAAGTTTGCATGCATTATTTACTACGTATTATGTTTTTATGTTAAAAAAAAATTTTCTTCAAGTCCCTTCCTTCCTATAAAATAAGTTTTTATTCAGTTGAACAAATTGCATTCAGACACGGATAAGTATGTATGTCCCTATATTATAAAATTATTGATTTTTTCATTTTAGTATAGCAGTTTTTTATGAACTGAAACGGGTGCATAATACTTTAGGACCTTAGGCCCTAAAGTATTAAACTCATACATTACCTATTTCAATTGAACAACAACTTTTATAATACAAGTGAATCCGTAAATCCAAGTTAATTGCAACTAAAATAACTGAAAATAATGAAAATTTTCTGGAAAATATGTAGTATACATTTTAATGACTTTTTACGAACATATTTAAGTGACGATATGGATTAATTTCTAAATATGTAAGTCAGATTAATTTTAAATTACACTTTATAATATACAATTATAATATAGAGTGGTTATTCATCTGAATAACTCCACATATCGAAGGTTTATATGTATTTTTTTACTATACGATATGTTTTTTCGTTAAATTTGTTTATTCTACCACTTTATCACTTTCTACACTAAACTCTTTACTCTACGAGACATTAAATATCACTTTAATTTACATAAGATATTTAATAAAATTTAATTGCAAAAATATTAAAAGTGTTACATGACTAATGCGGAAAAGTCCCACATAATCCGGGACATCTGGCTACTTTAATTTAAACACATCTGCAATTCTCACAAATTTTGGTTTATGAGCCCATTCACGCCGATTGCCAGAGCTAATTACATTCTTCCGTTACTTGAAGCTGCTGCATATATTTTTTTATTCTTCCTAGTGTTTGATTTTTCCATCTGTTAAAGTAACATTCATCCATATATATGAGTTACTTGTCCTATACAAAATCTTATAAATTACTTCCCTATTTTTCGGAAACCGCTTATCAAGTGTTTATAAATTATTGATTTGGTTGAAGCTTTGAGAATTCCCAACAATCTCCCAAATTTATAGAAAACTTCACCATTTTCAATCCTGATTTTATTTAGTTCTAAAATTCTACAGAAATATTATTTAAACATGTTAATAAAACGTGCGATTTTCGATTCATTTTCGTTCACATTTCAACAAGATTTTGACGGTCCTGGTGCAATTGCTTCAGATAAATTACAAATGCTGTCAGATATTAAATTTTTTTCAGCTTCAAAGTAAATCTTACGCTGTTTTTCAATAGTCATTTCTGAAAATTTAAATTTATTTTATTTTCTTGAAAAATCTTATGAAAATATTATTTAGCCCTAATATAAATTTATTCGATAAATTCAGTTTCATTTTAATTCATTTTCATTTTTTCTTTACAACTTCTGTTTCCTAACTAATTCTCCTTACAAAGTTTTCCTGTAACAACTTCTGTTCTCAAAAAATTTGGTTCTGATTCAAGTTGTGTTTCTTTTATAGTTTGCAATTTCATGACACATATTGATATTGGCTTTCGTTTAGATTCTTTTTTTTCCATGCATTCCCTTTTGTAATCTCCGGTTCTTTTTATTATCTATGATAGCTGTCAAGATATATAATTTTTGAAGAGGTCGCTTTTTTAGCTTCCTCAGTATTCCTTGTTTTTGTTTTCCTGCTTATCATATGCACATATTAACTAAAAATGACATTATCGAATTATTAGGTTAATTTTATGGATTTGCTATTTCTCTTCTCAATTTTCATTTCTTGCTATCAATTATTTCTTTATAGAATTCTGAAATGACACACCCTTCAATTTATAGATTTCTCCCAGATTATTTTATTTAATATTTAATTTTTATTATTTAGGTTTCCTTAACATTTGGTTAAAAATAAAAACAGTATACAGACTCAAAATGTTTGTTCATACCTCATGCAATCAAAATATGAGTAAACAATTTCCCCGCGCTATATGGCAATATCCAAGAGAACTCACATCATAGTATTTGTCAGAAACAAAATGAAGCATTTTCAAAAAGCTTTCTTTGAAACACAAATCATACCGTAGATACTCGCCTATAGTCCGAATAATTTTGAATTAATTTTTTTTCAAAGTTTATACGCGAACCTACTTTTAATTAAAATAAGTCTGGTTCAATAGTTAATTGATAATAAATGTAATGTGTTAATTACTAATTTATATTTTACCTGCCGTCTAAAGCAAGTACCGCGTCCCGTAAACTACGCTCGTCGCATTGTATTTACTTAAGCAAATACTCCCGTAACCTTTATATAAATAAACTTGTGAATCGAGCCGTGAGTATTACTAAACCTTACCATACATTAACTATATTATATGCTCTCCTTAATGTCAACCGCAAAAGCAAAAATTGGTCGATGGACATGGGACCTTCTGATATCAATATTCTTGTCAATACCATCTTCCACGCATTCAAAGTATTTGCCCCAAGGCTGCTTTTGTTCATTGTGCCTCGCATAGACTGAATCTTGTAGTAAATGATCTTCATAATGATGCACTGATACTAATTACTATTGGTACTACCAAAGCAATTATTACATTTTTTCGTGAAAGTCCAAAATAGAGGTCTTCTGTCTCAAATATTCCTCTTCTGTATGAGACAAGATGGACAAGCAAGTATAGAAGTATTCATATTTTTCTAGTAAATTTTAAGATATTTATTGTCAACAGGAAGCAGCATGTACGGTGGAGCGATCGTTCATCACATTACGTCGTTTAAAAAAATGGCTTAGATTTACACTGTCAGATGAACGTCTGCCGGGATTGTGCATATTAAGCGTACACAGAGACAAAGTAAACAGCAAAAATACTTTATGGACAAAAATGTAGATATGTTTGGTAGCGATAACAGACGACTCCTGTTCTTGTTTAGAGAATAAATTTTATTTTAAATTTATGTTGTATTATTTTTGTTATATACATATATTGTGCTAATAAAAAAATTATCGCTACAGTATGCCCATCATTACTAGTGTCTTGTCCGCTCGTTCACCATACAAATACGCTACAGTAAATTAAAACATTACTAAAATATTTTGCCCTTCCCCCAAGAAAATTTTCTGCGGGCACCCATGTATACGGTAATTAGAATTGATTATACAAGTCCATGTTGCAGACACACAAAATCATAAAAAACTCAATTTCTATTGGTCGCACACAAACAAAAATTAAATAAGGATAAAAAATACTATTTAATAAAATTACATTATTAGAAAGTAAAATTAATGACTCAATATCAAAAAAATAACAAAGAATTTAATTTGGAACTAGAAAAACCTCGTAGTAAAGTCAAAGGCAATCAGCAACGTGCAAACCTAGACAAATCACGAATTATCAAAAAACTCATGTCGAAGCAGTTCAGCTGCGGTACTCCTGTACTCCGGTACCCGCAAGCAGGAATCGATCATCATCTGAAGGTGGTTGGAAATTGAAATCCCCGGTGTATATGAAATGGTTTTCTCAACTCCAATCTTCCTGATGATTTGATTTCGTTTCAAATCATGATATGGGGGATTGCCTAGATGAAAAAGTCTTGCCCGTGTCATTTGCATAATCAATATTTACCAGTGACCATCTCGATCAATGTTGCACCAAATGACCAAATATCAACTTTGTTTCCATATTCTTGCTTTGCAATAACCTCTGGCGCTGTCCAATTGTAATTGTCGACTGATGGGCAGGACAAACAAATTCCTCTCAAAAGGCTATTAGAGTTGCGATCATGATTGTATTTTGATAATCCGAATCCGGAAATCTTTATGCTGTGCAGGGATTCCATGAGAATACTGCTGCCTAAATGTGAATGATGATTTTGTCAGCTTCAACAAATGATCAATATTAGACATTTTATATCTCTGTGAATCACTTTATTAAAGTGCAAATATTTCAATCCTTCGAGGATCTGCTTGGCAAACCGCTGGATCAACAGTTCTATCAACGGCCGCTTGTCATGCCTATCCAAATAATTCCGTATGGATTTCTAGAGGAAACAACACCACATAACACTCATTACTAAATCAAGCATTCTAGTATCATCACCTCGGCCATATATTCCATGCAAATGTAAAACTTTCGATCATTTCGATAATAGTCGAGAATTTTGATAATTCTATCATGATCTTTCAGCTTTTCCACAAGTCTAATTTCATTGATTATGCCTTCGAAATTCTCAATTTTTCCATTGATTTCGAATTTATACTTCTTCATAGCAACTATTCTTGAATTCCTTGAATCCGTATATGTATATATTTTGGCGTATCGACCTTTATCAATGAGATCTCCCTTGGTCATATTATCTAATCTATGAATAATAATCATAGAAATAATAGTGAGACAATTAGGAAATACCTAAAAATCAATACATAAAAGATTCGTAGTGGATATTGCACCAATTTCCACAACAATAGTTTCTTATTTCCTTCCAAACAAACCTCATCAAAAAATAAAATAAAGTCATTCACATTTGCATTGATTCGAGTTGAAATTGTTTGTTTCAATATCTCTACGGTATCTTCAAGATTATATGGGATTTCCAGGCTTTCATGATTGGAAAGAATAGGTTCCAAAGACAAATTCCCCTCCAAATGATCCCTGTGAAAGGAATACATAACTATAATAATTATAGCGTTATGACATTTATAGATATGCACTACAGTCTTCCCTAGTAAATAATGCCTAGCTGTTACATTCAAATAACCACCAGGGAGGGTGTTGCTACAAAGTACTTAAACGCAGACTGATTTTTTTACAAAAATATTCTTAGTGATGAATCAAGTAATTTTGCGGAGCACAATACTTTCGTATCTCCATCGAAATGATAGAAGAGGGGCGAATTATCAAGATTTTGAAATCGAAATACTATGCCCCCTTTGAATCAATAGATGTAGGATAAATATATAAATAAAAAACAACTGATGATAATGATGATTACAATAATGATGATAAGAATAAAGACCTTATTTTTATGTTAGTTATTGTGATAATAATTAAATATTGTTGATGTATATTTTATTATGTTATATTTAAACTTTAATATTTTTGATTTCTTGGTAACATAAATTAAAATGAGAACTAAGGAACCCAAAAAGCCCCCATACATATAATAACACTAATTAATTAATAATGAAAATGCCCTATATGGGAAAATTTGTTTTTATTTTTGTTAAAAATTTTATTGACACAAGGCGTCAAATAATCGTTCTCAACTATATTGACACGATGTGTCAAACAATCCATAACAGCACTCAAGTGCCTATTAATAAGGAAAATAAAAATATGCGGTGCCTGTTCTAATAATAATA
Source organism: Schmidtea mediterranea (assembly GCA_022537955.1). NCBI lineage: Eukaryota > Metazoa > Platyhelminthes > Tricladida > Dugesiidae > Schmidtea > Schmidtea mediterranea. Next base: position 203,615,729 of record CM039680.1, on the reverse strand, counting down.
ATTTTTTTATCGGGAATCAGTCTGGTCCGAATCAGCGTCATTAATTGATTAAGTCCTTCTTCATTGCCGGAATAATGTTTAACTGAGATTGACTTAGTTGGTGAAGAATATTTCCAGTTTACCGGGTCCTCAGCAATCGATTCCGCTGCAATTGTTGCTAAATCTTGAACACCTCGATTAAAATCGTGACTTTCTTTGAAAACTTCACAAATTTCAAATTCAGCAAATTTAAACAAAATATCAAAAAATAATGTTTTCTCAAATAAACATTCAAAAAGAATTTCTTTTTCGACATCTGTTTTCTTGAAATCTACAGTAAACAGCAGCACATTGCTAAAGTTGACGTTATTGTGTACAAATGGCCAATCGGTATGCATAAAATCAAGCGCCGATCCAATTTGGAGAACCAATTCTTTCGATGATTTTAAAGTCAACACTCGAGTTTCAATTTTATCATTTATTGTAAAGTATAAAGCCTCTTCTAACGAGACAAATTTATTGTATTCCAGTTGTTCATATCATCATGATTTCATTTTGCAAAAGTCTACTTGATTTGCTTAGGTTTTGTATCTCATCATTATTATACGAGCTGATCTTAATGCAATACCAACGGGAATCAAATCTGTGCTTAGCACGAAAATATTTGATACCAACAAGGCTGTGTAGCTTCACTATGTCACAAAATGTTGGAGAAAAATGGAAAGAATTATAAGCCAAAATTTAGCAATCATTTAAATTTCCTTCCAAATCCGGCTTCCTATAATCATGCTTATCCATGACTCTCAAAATTATGCTTCTTTCATTTAAATAAAAGAAATGCAGAAACATCAGTTTCATTTGTAATTTAATGTCGACATTTTTACATTGTTCATTTTCATAGCTTTTTACCTGACTGTAATAAATATATCTCAACAAGTTGCATTTTCGAATTTCTAACACTGATTTTTTACTATCACTCGCTTTAGAATAATTGCTTCCAGAACAATCTTGAATATCATCCAAGAAGATTTTGGAGCCGAACAAAGTGTTAGTTCGAAAATTATAGAACGGCTTCCAAAGAGGAGAATTTTGGAATTTTTCTGTAAAAGGTGTCCGCCCAACATTCAATTTGAGCCAGTACTCGCGGTGAATTGAATTGGAGATTTTATTCAATCAATGAAGATGAAACTTTATCAGAAATAATTTTATTGTCCAGAGAGAATAAAGTATTAAAATCTTTAATAAAGCAACTTTCAATTTTAATGGATGTATTCAAATTGCTTTCACAAATGTTTACTTTCATTTTGAAGAAACTCAAACAGGGAATGAAAATTTGTTCATAAGAATCGTCTTTATCTAATTTCTTAATAAAAGGGAATTTGTTTACATTAGAAAACTCAGCATTTTCTCATAAACTATTATTTGAATCATTATCGGAAAATAGTGCATGATCAGATCCAATATGGCTTTTATATTTCAGTATCTGTTTATTGAATAACTTTTTATTAAGTTTTTAATGAAATCAAAAAGATCTTGGACGACATTTTAAATTTAAAAATAAACAAGTATTCAACAAATAAATTCTATATTTTATATTTTTAAACTCCCATCGTTAGCCAATAATATTTAAACAACACATATTAATTAAATCAAGTAAATTAAGAATCACATAAAATCGTTTTTTAAATAAAAAACCACATTTTTAGAAACCGGGGCTAAATTATTGTTTTTTATTTAATTTTAGAAAATTTTAATTGTAAGATCCTCAACAATTTATTTTCATTTACTTAATTATAATTTAATTTATATGGTGCATATCCAATAATATTAGTATAATAATAACAATAATTGTTGCTATTCATGATTAACATTCAGTCAAAGATCTACATTTTAAAAATAAATTACAAAATTTAGATGGAAATAATTATTATAAATACTGTTTTAAATTAATTTCAAAATATAATTGTAAAAATTAATTGTTTTTCCAAGCATGAAACAGGATAAAGAAACCCTAAGTTCTGTGTGATAAACAATAAATTATTAAAAAAAATTATTTAATACTACATACGTTTCCAAGATTAAAATTGATTTTTGGTTTAAGATAAACAAAACTAGAAAATTAAAAATTGGAAAAACACATAATTATAATAATATTCATCATTACATAACAATGAAAATCATAATAATCTATAATAGAAATAGTAGAATAATATTATGAAATATTAAAAACATCAATTTAAACAAAAAATCAAGAAAAATATAGTTATTGTAACCAAAAATAAAAAGATTCAAATGGTGTGAGACATCGACTTATGGTGTATAAACATCAACTCATGTATTTATAACCTCAGAGATGATGAGAATAAGGATAACCCTAAAAATAGAAATTGTTTTCTGCACTTTTAAAAATAGAAAATTGTTTGTGATAAACAAATATTATTGACAATTAATGATCCATGACACTTAACATGAAGAACCACAAAAAATAAATATATAAACCACAGTATTTCTTAGTTAAACCACCAATAAAATCATATTCTCTGATATTACAACATAAATTAGAGTATACCTAGAAAACATATCCGAGCTCAGGAAGCTGCTTTTGACTACATAACACTATTTGCATATACAAATAATAGAATCATTCGTACAAGGTGATTGTTATTTATATTATTGTTTGTAACAAGTGTTATAATAAATAAAAAAATTTAAAAGACCTTTGTGTTCTTATTTATATCAGATACCAAGTTGAGATTTTAGGAACCACAACCGAAAGTTGGTTTAATCAGGGAAAAAAGAATTTTTTCGAGTAAGATGTATTAAAGAGATGTCTACGCGTTAGACAACTTTATACTTGCAAGTTTAATATTAAGAAATGTACCACGTACAATGTACATTGTACATGAAAGCAGAGAAGCAAAATCCAAAAAAAACTAAACAAATTCATTAAAAGCAAACCTAAAAGTATTTAAAGCAATCAAAGAAATCTAGAAACACGATCAATGCTTCGAAAAACAAAGTAACAAAATCTATATCACGTAAATCAACTAAGTAAGCAGTTGCTATCTTCAAAATCATTAAACCAATCTAAAATTCCAAATTTCAACAACAAATACAAATCTAAAAGATCTAATCCTCAAACGAGATCAAACAGAAACCTAATTTAACAATCACGAGAGAAAATTGTAATACTTTTTCCTTGTAATGATAAATTAACTTCATTGCACTCGGTAAAAATATCTGCCAGATATGCGAGTTTTATCAACCATGAAGGATTTGATAAAACTTCATCAAATTTGTGTCCTGAATTATTTTGTGCCTTCAAGAAAACCAATAACTCACTGCGAAGTTCATAAAGTCTTAATAGTGCATTTCTTCTGGATAACCATCTCACTTCAGTATATAATAAAAGTGCTTTGTGTCCGCTACGCATTTCATCGCACAGAATTTTAAATAATCTTGATTGAAGTGGTCTTGATTTTACATAGTTTATCACTTTCACGGTTTCATCCATAACATTTTTTAAATTTGTTGGAATTTTTTTAGTCACCAGTGCTTGCCTATGCAAAATACAATTACTTCTGCTGGCTCTTCTAGCTACTTTCTGGATATGTGATAAAACACCTTTCATCTTTCCTACCATTGCTCGAGCACCATCTGTACACAGATCTATACATTTCTCCCAACCTATCTCTTGATTTGTAATGTAATCACCAATACAGTTGAATATATCTTCTCCCGAAGTTTATCCATGTAAATATGCGCACATGAGTAAATCTTCTTCAATACGTTTATCATACGTGTAACGAACAAATACTAGTAGTACAGCTAATCCTGCTACATCTGTAGATTCATCAATTTGCAATGCATATTCACTGCAAAGTCCAAGACGATGAATTAACTCTTTCTCTATGGTAGTATTCGCCGTGAAACGGTATTATTTGATAATTGTATTGCATCTATTTTTTTAGTAGCCTGCTCTTTAACAACACATGACACCATTTCTTTCACACGTGGCTTAATGAGTGTCTCTCCAATTGTATGAGCTTCACCATTAAGTGCAATGCGATAACTCACTCGATAAGATGCCTCTGTTGCATTTTCATTTTCAGTTTTAGCCATTGCAATCATTTGAAGTTTAGACTTTTCTAGTAAGTCACGTTGTCTCTTAAAAATTTGTATGTCGTTTCCTTTATAATCAGTGTGCATCGTTTCGAGGTGCCTACGGAGTTTTGCTGGAGCCAAAGAACTGTTTGCGAGTATTTTATGACATAAAACACACATTGCATCAGGAGCATCAGAATTGCCAGTAGATATAAATCCCAAATTTAAAAAACTTTCATCGTACTTCTGTTTTTTCTCAGATGACACTTGTTCTTTAATATTAGATTTTGAAGGAACCACAGTTTTTGGATCATTTTCATTTTTAATGATAGACGTATCAGTAGAAGTAAGCCTTCCATTTGTTGAAGTTCCTGCTTTCAACCAGAAATCCATGGGAAGTTTTTGAATAATATTTAAATTCTAAAATAAGAACAAATTTTTGACATTGTAAGCAATCAGACTGTTGGGCCAGAACGTAAACGGCCTTGGAAAATGTTTAAATGGATCAGAAACACACACGCAAAAATAACACGCAATTTAAATAAACCCACTGAAACATCAAGTAAACCCGATAAAATCTGAGAAAATAAAAGAATTAAATATAAAATAATAAACATAAAAATAAATTAAAATATTAACAAAATGCACCAAGATTCGCACGATATCTATACAAATATAACAAGAAAACACAACAAATTCGACGAAATCGAAAAAATCAATTAAAGTTCATTAAAGTGAAATTTAAATCGAAAAATTGAATTAGTAATAATTCAATAAAAATTTTAAATAAAAAATTATAAAAATAAATCGAAAAATAATAAAAATAAATAATAGAATTTGCTAGAAAATAACAAGGTCGAATTTTGTTTTACTACATCAAATTTCACACGTCACACAAATAGGTATAAATACTGATCCATTTTCACATTTAACTTAACCATTTTGAAAATTTACCATTTTTTCAAACCAAGTTTGAACTTTAACCATTTTGAAAATTGTGAATCGTTTTTAAAACTATTTGTAAACCATTTTTCAGACCAGTTTAGAACCATTTCGAGAATTTGTTTTATTATTCTAGGTGAGAAATATTTATGTTGGAGCCATCTTTCCACACCACGTTCATAGCATCTCTGTAGAGCTCTGCTTGACGGCGGTGTGGGGAGAGAGGCATTTATGTTTTCTATTATGATATTTTATGGTTTGTATGAAAATTTTGGAATGGTCATGAAGGGTAATTTCTGTTATTTTGTCCTAATTAATAAATATTATTAATATATTTAAATTATTCTACATATATCTAACTTATTTTATATGCTTTTATAAATTTTAATGTCGAAATTTTTCCGGCCCACAGCCGACACATCACGCAAGATAGTAAAATCAACATAGTACAGATGCATGTAAGTGCGTGGAAAATCGCCAATGATATGTACCCGTGAAGACTCAGCGTGCGCAACGCAGCGGTCGTAACGTCAATATTATCCCTATAGCTGAAGCGAGAAATAAGGAAGAAGTCTCTGGCTGCTTCCTCGTTTCTCAATTCTGTAAAATCGACCTAAAATTATGTTACATACGGCTTAAAATTATCACACCGAGTAGTCCAGTGGGCACTCAGTAAATATAATATGAACACAATATGCGTCTAAGGCTTATTAAAGGGAAAGGGTACTCGGGTTAAATTAACTGAAATCGTTGTTATAACTATTTTGATTAACATCTTGAAATAAATGAAATTTATTGGGAATCATTGAATTCGATTAAATTGAAATTATTAAAAATAACCATTAATTGTAAAAGTAAAGTGTTTTATTGGGATTAACATTTTGAAATAAATAAAATTTATTGGGAATCATTGAATTCGATTAAATTGAAATTATTAAAAATAACCATTAATTTGTAAAAGTAAGGTGTTTTATTGGGATTAACATTTTGAAATAAAATTTATTGGGAATCATTGAATTCGATTAAATTGAAATTATTAAAAATAACCATTAATTGTAAAAGTAAAGTGTTTTATTGGGATTAACATTTTGAAATAAATAAAATTTATTGGGAATCATCGAATTCGATTAAATTGAAATTATTAAAAACAACCATTAATTGTAAAAGTAAAGTGTTTTATTTGGATTAACATTTTGAAATAAATAAAATTTATTAGGAATCATCGAATTCGATTAAATTGGAATTATTGTTAAAAATTAAAGCAACCATTGATTGTAGAAGTAAAGTGTTTTATAGCTAAAAATCTAAGTAAATGTTGGGTAAAGATAATTTAAACGCTCGTAAATTATTGATTGGGGTATTAGCAAATAATTTCATCAGTTAGATTATTATAATTCATTTCAATAAAAGCAATCTGATCTTTGGGTAAGAACGAGTAATGCGTTGATCTAATCCAAATCAACCCCGATAAAAATGAAAGCAACTGAGAATCGAATTCATTGATTTCAAATAAAGAAACGTATCAAGTTAAGGTGAAGCGATTTTCGAATAACAGTATGAAATCCCTTAATTAAATTGTTGATTAAAGATCCAAATTTTCATTGATTAAAGCAAAGGAAAAGTCTTAAAACAAAGTAATCATTTAGTTAAATGTTGAAAACTATTGATAAAAATAAAATAATCTGTTGATTAACAATCCAAAACTTCATCGATTGAATATAAGGAGAAACGTTAGGAATTAAAGATTTATTATAAAGTAATCGTTTAGTTAATTGCTAAAAATTATTCACTGATTAAATAAAAGGAAAAATTACGAATTAAAAATAAAGCACTCATTTGGTTAAATGTCGAAGACGATCGATAATAATAAAATAATTCGTTGATTAATAGTACAAACTCATTGTGTAATAAACAGAGCTTTTCCTTTGATTTAATTAGATGGATTAAAATATATAAATTCCTCGCTTAAAGACTTAGCAATTCAGAATAAAATGGGGTATAAAATATTATTCACTGACCAAAATAAAAATAAAATCTGATTAAAATAAAGAAATCGTGATTAAAAGAACCAAAATGAATGAATCAACAAATGAATACCAATCCGTCATTGAATAAAATTGACAAAACCCAAATTAACACTATGATTGAAGGCCAGGGATAAAATTGAAAATTAGAAACGCGAACCGGTTAATAATATTAAATTCGACTTGATGATAGCCATTCAGTTTAGAAAGATTTTCTCGATATCTGACGAATATCCTGACGCCAACGAATAACTATAAAGTTAATAGATACACCAACAAAATCACAAGAAATTGACTTACGACGCGCGTAAAATCCGATATAGTCCAACTTAGACGAATAAATATATCAAATGATGAATATCAAAGTGATACTTGATAAGGAGTCCCATCATTAGAAAGTCTACGCACACTCCACAACCGAAAATTGCACTAAGTCGATAACAGAAGTAGCCGATCGATAACTAAATTAACTTGAGAGAATCAACCGGAAACCGGAAACCTACCTTGAATGAATCTAACATCCGCTCGATCGAAGGGATTGACGTTTCCGCCAACATCGTCCTGACAGGATGCGACTAAATTGAATATCGCCGAATTAAGTACAACCGGTAAACTTTAACTCGGTTTCGAATAAACATTAGCATCATAGAATAGCGGATTTTAGAATTAGTGAAATCAACATCGATGGTATGTATTAGTAAACTGCAACTTCACGTTAATTAATAGGACGTTTATATATTTAATAAATTTCAGAATTAATCTCAACCAGCAGTAGGTAGATGGTAAACCTTAAATCAACCTCAATATCTGATAACATCGCGGATCCTTTGAGCTTTGAAACTGATTTGTAACCAATAGTATCAATAAGTATTTAGTAAATTTTAAATGAATCTTAATTAGTAGTAATTCCATCCACTTAACAAACATTAATGCCCGATAGATTGTGGATTTTCGACTCACCCATCTGCTAACACTAAATGTTACCTTGTTCTAATTATTACCATCATTAACAAGAGTTAGATGGGAGTGCCGTGAGGAGTTAGCCAGCAGAATACGTCACCCCAGGAACGCACAGATAAATAACCTTAGTCGTTTCGAGTTGTAATACTAATCAAGCTAGTAGAGTTTACTCGGTCAAGGAGCAATATTATAATCAACGTTTAGCCTAGTATTATTATAAGCCGACGACTTAATCGAATTTGATAACGATAACAATTTAGATATGCCTATCGACCAAATTACCATGCAAGTAGCTGAGGAGCCACACCCAGGAGAGGTACCAACAGTTGCCGCGACTACCGAACAACTTCCACCCCGGCGGTCACACCCGACTATTTGGCGATTGTTGGGTCTCGAATCCGATCCTTGTGGACTCGCCGGACAACAGTACCCGGCCGAAGAAATATATGATCACGCCAGCAATCTCCTCACCTTCTGGGAACAAGTACAAGAGCAAGTGGACCTCAATGTGGTCAAAGCCCGGATGTACCTCACGAACGTGGAGGAGGACATCCGCGTCGGGCTCATCGCGGAGGCATACCCGCCTCACCCAGTCCGCGATACCCGACGGCCCTATACAGTGGCGGCTCTGAAGAAGAGTTTAGAGAGAGAATCCCCGGAAGATGTACTATAGTAATGACGAAGTGTTGTAGAAATTGATTTAAATATTAAGTGTTATTGTTTTTCTTATTCGTTATTATATCTCTTAGATAAACTAGCTTCATACAATTTGTTTAATTGAATAATAAGACTTTGATTTAATGAAGACCATAAAGAATTTAACTGCTCTCCTGTTATAGTGATGTCGTCCCTACAACTTCTACAAGCGGAACTGGAACGAGCAAGACAATCGAACGCAGAGTTACTCGCCCAAATCCTTCAATTAACTCGAGAGGCTCAACAGTTAAAAGCAACCCGGGTTGATCCAGCAAAGGTGAGAGCTGTATACCATCGACTCACCGCGGCTCAGAAAGGCTGGGAGGAAGAGCGGCAGCTCAATCAGAGTCTGCGCACTCAAATTCGGGGACTCGAAGTCGCCCTAGCAGTATGCCGGGAGGGTGAAGCGGTCACTTATCCGCTCATCTTCGCCCCAACCCAAATGCCGCAGACAACCACCAAGCCAACAGAACAACCCATCAATAATCGTTGACCGGGGCGTAAGGAACGGGCCCGACGTCGAGCAACGCAGCTACAAAACGCCAAACAATAAATATTCCACATGTGATTGATTCTAATAGAGTAGTTTTCGCCTTAGTTGAGTCGTTTCTTTGAATTGCATGTCAGTATTGTCACAAGTAACCTTATTACGTCTCAGTTTTCTACAGTCCATTAAGAACGAATCCTGTATGATTATAAGGGACAGAGCTAAGCGAGCATAGGTCTTCTATCGACAGCTCGTGAACCCGAGGATTGTCCGAGCAACTACAGTACTAGCTCATGGTACTCAATTTTTGCGGGCAATCCACCACTTGAACACATTACCAACGTTGCCTAGCAACGGGTGCCAAGTGGCGATCAGTATCATTTTGTATGGCGTTACGAGGGCAACCACCGATTAGTTCAAACAAACAATGAAACCCTGTAACCCACCATACAAATTTGGGGGCTCAGCCGGGATTGAATGATCTTCTTGTACAAAACCCAAGCAAACAAACTGAGATGAAATTATGTTAAAGTTACATAGATATCAACGTCAAAGCATTCAACATCCATCAATACTTGACGACACAACACCCTTGTAAGAGACCAACGACACTCACAAGACGCATAAGCAAACAACACATAATTAAAAGGGCAAAATGCGGGATAAAATGAAATGGGGTAAGTAAGGGAATAACGATAAACTACGGGGGGAAAGCAATAGAACCAAGTAGAGAAGTCAACGATAATAGAATAAATTACAACGAGTAGTGATTAAAATAGTAGTTGATAAAATGAAGCAAAATATATTAAAAGACTAAAATTGAATGAAGTTAGCTAATTAGTATTTAAATAAATTTAAAGGGTAATTAAAAGAGATTTAATAATTTTAGATGGAATCAACAAAAAATAATAGAAAAACTAAAGGGTATCCTAAACATCGAAAACGATAACCTAGAGGAACTAATCAACAAACAAAAATTAATTAAACGAGCTAAAGAGGATATATCAACGATTTCAAACCTGTACTCCGATGAACATTGCATATTAATAAAATTGATCGATATTGATAAAGATGTAACAACAGAAAGAATATATGAAATCCTATCCATGAGATTGGAGATAACTAAATTTGGGAAAAGCTGGAACAAGTTAATGGAAAAAGTCAAAAACATTGAGGACAAGATTGCAACCACAATGAAAAAGCAGACCAAGGCTTATGCAGAATGTTATGCGTGCAAAACAGAGGAAGCACGAGTAATGGTGATACCTTGCGGACACCTGAGTTATTGTCATGGATGCGCACAAGAGTCGCACTGTATGTTATGCCAGCGAAAGATAAAGGAAAGACTAACGGTTTATTTTCCATGAATTGTTATGATGAAATGAAATAAATGTGTATTATGCATTACTTGAATTACTATTAGATGATAAGATGAATATAAAAGAAATATGCAATGTTTGTAAATAATAAAACCACCCGACAACGATAAATAAAGGTAATAGACCAAATACATGAAAGCCGAATTAGGGAAATAATTAAAATACATGCACAGAGACACAAAATATTGGACGGAAAAATTTCGACAACCGAGTTTCCTAGTGTATAATTCTTTTTTGTTTTATTGATATTATATTTATTGATATTATATTGAGATAGGACGAGGAAAAAATGGTTAAACCTGAGCTATCTAATGATAGTACGCTCACCCAAGGGGAACCCTGATCAACCCTACTGAGAAAGGAACTGGTAGGCCAAGTCGCGTATGTCAGCAAGTAACCGGCGAGAGATTGATCACCTCTTTTGGGGAGCTTGTTGATGCGATTACCACAAATTTTGAAGGGGGGAGTGAAGAGATAGACCGAGAGGTGAGAGAAAGAGTGCGCACGGAACAGAATTAATAGTTAGATTAAAGGTACCTAGAGATGACTTCTTTTTTTTCCCTAGCTGGTGGTGAGGCACCAGAGGACAGCTACGGACTGTCGTGCTCAGGTTGTTATCAGCCAAGGGACTGATGACGCTGAGCCGTTCGATACAAAAACCCGGATCACACACCGAGTATCGAACGATTCTTTTTTTCGCTGGGAGGCACTCGATACAACAACCCGGATCCCACACCGAGTATCGGGGCCAAACGGTAGGTGAGATGTGAACTAACCGGTAAATGGTTCATACTCAAAATGTCCTACTAAAGCCAGATGAGAGCGGCCGAATTGAGCCGAGAAATCTGATGGATGGAGCGGGCAGGGATTTGATAGTTTATTCCCCGCTCCCACTTTTGATCACTTCCTTTTCTTTTCACTATTCGGGAAATCAAGTAAACCGCTTTTGGAACTTGATTGAACGTCTAGGCATTTCCATACTTTTATATTCTTCGAGGTACACAACCCGGATCCCACACCGAGTACCGAGGGAATGTTTTTTTATTGCCCAGCGAGGAGTTTGGTACAATAACCCGGATCCCACACCGAGTACCAAATATCCGAATGGCGGTGAGTAAAGCGTAACCGGAAGAATGCGCGGCCAAAAGACGCCATGGCTTGAGAGTCAGTGTGAGGCCTCAAACATACCCAAAAGTCACTGTTGAGCTCAAGTCCGATATAAGAGATAATATGAAATAGAGGGCCGGATGATTATAATCAGATACTTGAGGCAATAGAGGGCCGGATGATTATGATCAGATACTTGAGGCAATAGAGGGCCGGATGATTATGATCAGATACTTGAGGCAATAGAGGGCCGGATGATTATAATCAGATACTTGAGGCAATAGAGGGCCGGATGATTATGATCAGATACTTGAGGCAATAGAAGGCCGGATGATCATGATCAGATACTTGAGGCAATCCAGATAAGATATGATATGAGTAAAGATGAAATATGATTATGAATAGATATTAAGGTCACAGATGACCAGTAAAAGAGTTGAAGCCGAAGGCCAAAGAGCCAACGGAAATCATAGAGGGCATAGAGCGCCAGCGATTGAGGATTAAGTAAATAAAATTTTTGGGAGACATAGGAAAAATAATTAATGGAATGAATGAGAATATGAGTATGATGATTTTATATTATTGATATTATGATATAGATAATTGATACGACTATATAGATAACTGATAAGACTATATAGATAATTGATACGAGATTAATAGATAATTATTACGAGGAATAGATAATTAAAAATAGACTTAAAATGAGGGGGGTGAGTCGGATAAAGAAGACCACCACGATAAATGCGAACAGGGGATGATAACATATATAGTATGGTAAACGGAGGAGAAATTAGTATAGAGTATAGAATATTGGAGTGTTATTTATTTTTAGGAATCAATAGTCAAACAAAGCAATCCAAGTCAAGTACAAAACAAAGCAAAGGAGAAAATATTTCAGAGCAGACGACAAAGCAAGTGATAACAAAGAAACTTGAATAAACGAGCAGAAAAGAATTTGGAATAAACGTCAGAGTAGTTACAAGCAGACAAGCAACCAGAAGTTTCAAAGCAACCAAAGCAAGAGAAGAGAAACCAGTCAAGCAGCCGAATAACCGTAAACATTGATAGCATCAGCAATCGCACGAGAAGCAAAAGCCAAGAGAATAGAGAAAAAAGTTTATTAAAAACGGAAGAAAAGAGAAAAGTTCGCAACGGTAGAAGTGCCAAAACCGGAGTATCAATTACAGCAGCGACAGGAACCGGCACAGATAGTGGATTAACCGACGTCGAATTCAACAGTAGCGAAGAAAACGAAATAAACGATATAGAAAACCGGTTGCCAATAACAGAAGCAGAGAACGAGGAAGAGAGAGTGAAAAACTCAAACATTAACTCAAACATGGCAAATTCCACAAATTCCAACATGACTTCAATTCCGGATGCAAATACAATGTTGAATAACAATAATGTGATGATAGGAGAATTCAGAGAAAAGTTTAGAGGAGAACCGTTTGACGGTAGTCTCAACAAATTGGATACATTTATAAAGGAATTTGAAGTGTATAAAAATATCTGCCATTGGACAGATCAAAAGGTAAAGGAGCGACTACCCTTGTATTTGAAAGGGAGCGCACAAGATGTATTTGTAGAAGAAGCAAGAGACGATACGAAATTGACAACGTGGACAGAGATTAAAGAGTTCTTAATAAAGATATTTGGAATAGAGAAAAAGGGGAATAGGAAGATATTAGACTTCCTACATCGAAAGCAAAGACGAGACGAATCAAATGCAGTGTACGCATGCGAATTAAAGAAATTGTGTAAAGAAGCCTTCGGAGAACATGATTTGCCCGAAGATAAAATGGTAGACGTCTTCATAAGAGGAATTAAAAGGGAAGACATACGAGCCAACCTTGGATGCTTGGCACCAGAAACATTAGATAAAGCAGTAGCAATCGCAAACAGATGTGAAGCCCATCTAGGACTGGGATATCAAGTGGCAGTCTTGGCCACGGAACCAACAACATCAACAGTCAATGCCAACAATCAAAACAACAATACCAACCCAGCTATGAATCAATTCATTCCAAGAGCACAGCAGATGTTCAAGCCACCAACAACGAGAAACCCGGAGGATAGAGGTAATAACCAAGTAAGTTATAATAATAATTTCAGGAACAATCCAAATGCAAATGAAAAATGCTCCACATGCCAAAGAATAGGACACCGGTCAGAGAATTGTTTCCGAAATTACACTTGTCAAAAATGTGGTAGACGAGGGCATACTGAGAAAATATGTCGACAACCTAGTAACAAAGCATGTTACAATTGTGGACAACAAGGACACTTCGCAAGGCAATGTAACATAAAAAGAGAACCAAACCAATCAAGATTAAACAACTCTATGGGAAATCCGCAAATTAACGTGATGCAAGAGATAGACATGCTACGAGAAACACTACAACGAATGCCCATGGAATTAAAGGAGATGATGCAACAGATGCCCACCAATATACAACAACAACGAATCAACGTAATGAGAAGCAATGAGGAGATTCAAGAGCTGCGAACTAGAGAATACCAAGAACAACAACAAGCTGAATGGCAAAGACTACAAACAGAGGAAGCCCAGGAAATCCAGCAAAGATGGGAAAATCGAAAACAAACCCCGAAGAGAATCAATATGATGAGAATGGAAATTCCAGATGAAACTCACACTGCGGAGCAGTGTGTTGAGAACGAAGGGGGAGGAAATATGATAACTGATAACGAGGAAACAGTTGAATTAAATACGATGGAGAAAATAGAGGCCATCAAAGAATTTGCAGAGGAGGAAAAACAAAGACGTCGACAGTTAAAAGAAACGATAACGGAGAAACCGAATGAACCAGAAACCCAAGAGATTAAACGAACAGAAATGATGATAACGGAGGATCAAAACAAGGAAACATTAGTGTACGAGATAGATGAACTCGAAAAAGAAATTATGACACAAAAGACAGAGAGCACACTCGAGAAAATAAAGCAAGAGGAAGCTTTAGAACAAGAGGAGGATCAATTAAAAGAAAAAGAAGCAATCCTGAAACAAGAGAAAGCGGAACTTAGAAAGAAAGCACTAATATTAAAAATAGACGGAGCATTGAAACATCTAGAACAAGAACAAGCACTAGACCAAAGAATAGAAGTGATGGCAAAGAAAGTGCTATCGCAAGAAATGAAAGAGCCAGAATTGAGAGACGAACAGGAAGCATCAACGTCAAAAGAAAAAGAAAAGATATCAGAACCAATAATAACAAAAAATCGAATCCAGAGGATACTGCTACAAAAAATAGAAACAAGAATCAGAAAAGAAAAGCCCACGTGGAGTGAAGCTCAAATTGAAAATAGAATAAAAGAGATATGGTTCCAAACAAAAGGGCCAACAAAGATAATGAAAGAGGAGGAACAACTACATATCAATATGTTGAGACAAATACCAGACGATCAAACAGACGAAGATGAAAGTGAAATAAGCAGTCTGGGTGGAGAAATATTTCAATCATGCGAGGAAAATAAACCATACAAAGATGAATCAAAATCCGAATTAGAGGAAATGGAAACGAGTGTACCAAGAGAAGATGAAACCGAGATATTAAAAGAAATCAACGAGATTGTGGAAGAAGTAGATCGAAACCAAATGTTCTTAAACCTCAGAGATACAACCGCATACAGCAGAATAATGAAACTGATTGCGAAAGGATATCAACAAGATAACGGTACATTTACGGCATCATGGAAAGACATGATAAAAAAGTACCAAGAGAATCTGAAAGAATACGATAGAGAAGAGTATCAGGTAATTATTGATTTTCCAGAGATACCGAGACAGATAATAGCCACAAGAGGCGAAAGCACAAACGAGTTGTACGATTGGGTAGTGAAAAAACTAGGACCTAGTTATAAAAATAAACCTTTATATTATCAAGGAAGAAAAATAAAGCGAGATATACACCTAGCGGATGCTCTAATTTGGCCAAAAGGAATAAATGTGGTAACGTTAAACAAAAATGAAAGCGAAGAAACGACAGCAGAAATATGGCAAAAAATTCAAATATTGTATACCAAAGAAATAAAACCCGGATTAGAAAAAGAGAGACAAAAGATAATGAGACAAAACCAGATCAAAATGACAGAACAAGCAATAGACCAAGCTAGAAAATATATTAATCGATTATCATTAACGAGACCGATCTCAATGAAAATATTTGTAGAAGCTGTACGAGACACAGACATTATGAGATTTGACAACGAGAGAACAGATGAGTTGATAGCCAAATATGGAGAGCACCAAAGAGATATGAGAGGAGATGAACCAATAAAGATAAAAATAAAGCTACCGAATGATGAAATAAAGGAAATATTGGTAGATCCCGATTGTCAAATGCATGAATTATACCGACGGATAAATCGAGAAATTATACAACCGATAATCGAAAGTAGTGACGATGGCATGGTAGAGGACGTAGCAATAATGTACCACAAACGACAAATAAGTCCACGAGAACGAACCCCGATATACGAATTAGGTATATGGGAAGACGGACAAACCATTAATATCATAGCTATGGATGAACCAGAGAGAAAAAATACAACAAAAAGGGAACAACAGATCCAAGAATTTCAAGAGGAAATGAAAAGAAAGATGGACCAAATACTAACCATCTACCAGTTATGGAGACAAGATGTGAAGTTGAGCACAAAATTACAACCTATAGATGACTCGAGATGCCGATCAACACCATGGAAAAAGGTGTATGATGAAAAGACGAAAGAATGGAAATGGAAAATGGAGAGAACCGAACCAAAGTGGAGAAAATACATACCAGGAGAAGCGCCGGAAGACGCAGCTAACGAAATAACCTTAGAGTTATATGAAGATGAACCATATGAAAATTTACCAGAGGAAATGCTAAACGAAATGGAATGGCAACCAGAAGAAGACGAGGAAATAAACGATAGAGCTCGATTAGCCCCATACACATGGAAAATAGGTGGATGGGCGGAAAAAGTAAAATCGGCTGAAGAAGAGAAAATCATCGGTATTACAAGTCATCAATTCTATACAGAAATCGGAGGATATCGGATGAAATTGAGAGTGTACCCAAACGGAGATGGGGTAGGAAAAGGAAAATATCTGTCAGTGTATTTTCTGTTAGCAAGAGGCAGATATGACGGAAAGTTAGAGTGGCCATTTAATCGAAAAGTCACGATTTCAATCGCTAAACCCGGAAAATGGGAAGAGCGACACAGCGAAAAATTGGGAGTAGACCCAAGATCAATGATAAGCCAGAAGCCAAAATCCACTGAAAATGTTGCAGGAGGAGTACCACAATTTCTATTGAAAAAATACGTAACACCTCAATTCGTAAAAGATGATACGATATACATCACGACTGAAGTAGAAACAGAACGAGAAATGAAATTGCGAATCCAACAAGAACAAGCGAGACCGCGAATCAGCGTACTCGAGAAACGAATACCAGGAACAAAATACTTGCCCACAGATATAGACGACCCTGTGGAGGAAGGATTAACACGATTAACAGAAACGCAAAAATGCAGAGAGTTAGCAGCGATATTGAGAACCGGAGCCAAGAATCAAATACGAACTGTAACAGATTTAGCAAAATGGATAATCGATTCATGTAACAGAGTAGAAAACCTGCGAAATATTGTAAAGGAAATAGAGGAGTATCGGAGAATGTATGCGTGGTACCCAGAGCAATTTCGAGAAATTATCCGAAAATGGAAACATACCGAATGGGCAGCCGAAACGATAGAGAAGTATAGTCTAAAAATTATGATGCCAGATTTCGAACCAATCGAAAGAGAATTCTACATCACTGCCAAAGTGAGTGAAGTGAAAAAGAGAATACCGTATGAACCGCCATTTCATTTACAATACCAAGGACGATCATTAGACGACGATCTCGAAATCGGAGTTACGCAAATGCAATTGGGATTAATAAATGTATTAACAGTAGCAAAGATCGCGGGTAGAGAACTCAATAAAAGAGAAATCAGAACGAAAACGCCAATAGGACGACAAGAGAGTCTAAACACACCAGAAGTTCCACCTGCAGCAGATGAAGTAATCGTCATCACAACAGGGGATGAAGAGATACTGAATGATCTAAATGATATCGTAGATGAGGAAACAACCAGGAGAATACCCGAATCAAGAGATTTGTTCATGACAGAAGATGAAAACGATCTGATAACAGATGAACCAGACGAGCTAGTATGTGGTCAAAGACAACCAGTCGAAATTATAGAGCCAGATACCGAAGAGGAAAATAAAAAGAAAGAGAGAAGACGCCGAAGCTCGACAGGAGACGAATGGGATAACTGGATAAATGAACGAGGAGCTACAACATCCAAAGAAACAACAGACGAACAACCCAAACGAAAAGAAACAGGTACGGCAATGGAAAAGAAATCCAGAGGACGACCAAAAATTGATAAACCAGCTCCAGAAAGGAAAACTAAAGAACAAATGCAGATGGATCAATTGACAACGAAATTGAACAAGCTCAGCCAAGTAACGAAGCAGTTACAGGGAAAACTGAAAGGCCAAGAACAAGGAGCAAAGTGGATCAATAGATTGATAACTGATATGCTGGGATTAGCAAATCCAGAAATAAAGAGAAATTTAAAACTCAATAATATCGGAGCAGAAGCGAAACAGCTTTGGGCAGCAATAAAGCCAATAATAAATAAAATCATGGACAACAAAGTACGAACCACAACCAGAGATCCAGAGGAATTACTGTTGATAATAAGCCACTTAACGAAACGATCTGATGATCCAAATAGATATTTGGTAGGAATGGCCTATCTGATGTATAATACGATAGTGATATACAGAAAGCGAACTCCAAGATACAACCCAAACGGATATGAATTTGCGATAACAGACATTATCAGGAAGGTAATCGAACCATTCATTTTGACTCAAGGCGGATGGCAAGCTTTTATAAATCTGGTAAGTAAAGATGATCAAACCGAGATAATGCAAGCGAAGTTAAAAGAGTTATTAACGGAATTCGAAACAACGATTAATGCAAGCGATCCAAAAACAGCTAGAAAAGGGATGAATACGATAATCACTACAATACTCATATGGATGATGTGCGTGAAAGGAGTAGAACCGTTTGTAGTATATGATTGTGATAATATAAAGATTGGTGATAAATACTCACTAAAAGAAACGGAAGAGTGCAAAGCTGCAAACCCCGGTAAACTACAGACAACGGCAACAGCAGTATCGTATAACGTATATCAAGAGGTAGACTTCATCAAAACGGAAATTAAAGAATGCTCAGTGACAAGGAAAATTGTAGCATTTCATTGCGGACATCACTCACACTCAACAATTATAGAAGCCGGAACGGAAACAACAGTAGTATCAGTAACGCGGAGCGAATGTGAAGAAGGATTCACGACAGGACGCATCTCAATAGCTGGAAGAGTAAATGTAGCAGCCGAAGAAGGAAAAATAAAAACTACCCGAGTATACGCTGCGGGAAGAATAACGGCTGGAGACGGAACGTGTCAAGGAGGAGAGTACACCCTATTGAATCAATTGGTCAAAGGAGTAGTAGTGATTGAAAGTTATCAAGTAAAGTTGGAGAAATATCAAGGATATTTCGATCCAGATACGCAAGCAATGAAAAAGTACCCTCAATGTCTAGCAACAGATAGATCATGCAATACGGGAATGTCAACGATTGTATATCACGCCGATACCAGAACTTGTAGACTCACTTTATTGAAAAGTGCAATATTCGATGAAGTGCAAGGACAAGTGCACAGAGAAACAGAAACTAACACACAAAAAAGCGCATTAGATGAAATACGGAGAACCGGAAGAATCGGAAAACCAACGATAACCACAACTATCGGATCAGAGGTCACGCCAACAGTAGTAATATCAACCGATACCACCATCGGAATGAGATTTATAAAAGGACGGATGGTGAGCAAATGTGACGAAATGGTAGCCAGTACAAATTATAAAGAATATTCTTATCGCGAACAGCAATACCGAACGCAAAAGCGCAAATAGACCCCAAAGATGTGAAACTATATCTCTATATAAATAACAAGATGGATTTCTATATCACAAAGGGTTGGCATCAACAGAAAAAATATACTACGATTTGGTTAAAAATGATTGTATCTTGAACAGAGAAATATTAAAAACAAAGTTAGCAATGGCAATCACAAATCCGGATAATGCAATTCCATTATTACCACTCCAAGAGGGATATTTTGGAAGAATCGTTGGAGAAGTTATGTACACATACAAATGTGAAAAGACAATTGCAAAAACTGCCAGAGAATTCAACGATTCCAAGAGATAAATGCATAAACGAATTAGAGATAATGCATAAAGGGAAAATCAGATTTGCTCAACCAGTAACAAGGATGATAAACCCAGAGAAATTTGTACCCAATATG
Source organism: Schmidtea mediterranea (assembly GCA_022537955.1). Classification (NCBI taxonomy): domain Eukaryota; kingdom Metazoa; phylum Platyhelminthes; order Tricladida; family Dugesiidae; genus Schmidtea; species Schmidtea mediterranea. Next base: position 203,595,606 of record CM039680.1, on the reverse strand, counting down.
TTCAGTTGTAGTAATGTATATGGACCATTATTCGAAATAAGAGATGGAAGTTGGTTACAATTTCCAACTCGAGTAATAGTAGCACCACCAAAAATATTTGGATTAACAGAATTGGCCAGCGAAGCAGAATTCAAACCAGTTGATATATCACAGAGTGGAATATACCAAACAAAAGATCTGGAACGAGCCAGAGAACATCTACTATTTCCAGCACAAAGGCAAGCTATACTATCTAATATTGTGACGATAACGGGAGGTAACAACTATGGAGAGAAACCCAACTACGAATTGTTACTATCACCAGACCATTTTCAACATGCGACAGCAAATATGATGAAAGCCATGTGGGGAAGATTCTTAATCTTCGGACAAATGATGGCAGGAATTTTAGGAATAATTCTCATTATTCAAATCGTAAGAGTAATCATAACACAAATGTTAGCATGTTTCGATATCTACAAAAGAGAGAGAAAAATCAACTGGAAAATGGCAATTGGATTCTTACCGTTTTTAGCTAAGACAATGGTGTTACATGGACACTCAAAAGATATCCACAAGATAAAGAGATTAGTAGGAATTCTAACTAAAATGAACGGTACTGATGAAGAAGTCGGACGAGAATTTAAAGCGATAATGAGACTAGAAGCCGAGAAAACCAGAATGAAGCGACAAAAAACGAGTAACTGGAAACGATGGATAAATTTCAGAGATGATAGCAGCGATAACAGTGACAATGATGAAAACCAAGGAGGAACACAGATGCTAACTCAAGAGCAACTCAAACAATGGGAAAATCGAAAGACAAGACATAGTGGACATTATAATCATCCACCACCAGTATATGAATGTTTAAAGAAAGCAACATCATCAGTAGAGAGAAACATGCCAGTAGAAAGACACGTACCGACACCAAGATCAACAACATTACGAAATATTTATCCAGTACCATACGAACCAAATTGGGCAGACTTAGTGCCACGAACTAACCAAAGATCAAGAAGTGTGGATCAGGATCCAGAAACTCGAACCATAGCTATGTTACAAACGTTAGCTGGACCAACATTAACGGTGCCCATAGAAATAAATGGGGTAGAAATAAAAGCAATGATCGATACGGAGCAAACATCTCAGCAATAAATATGGATAAAATACCCGGAAGATTGTGGCCATGTATAGAAGAAGCTAACATGGATGTAATAACTTGCAGCAAAGAATCGGTAGCAGTCATCGGAAAAATCTGGTCAATAATCGAATATAAAAATGTAAAAATCAATACGTATTTAGCAGTTATCAGGAGATTGAGCGCAGATTGTATAATTGGAACAGATCTCATGCCAGAATTATTAAAAGAGATAATAATAGATCTAGGATCAATGGAGCTGAGAGATAAAACTGGACGAATATGTATGCTGAAATCAGAAGTGAGATGCTCAGAGAAAATAGTAGTGCCAGGGCGCACACAAATGATTTGCTATGTAAAAGTGAATGAGGAGACCAGAGGAGAGATGATTTTTGAACCTAATCACAAATTTGAGAAAAAGAAAGAACTGCCATTAGCCAGAGAGATAGTGTATGTAAACGACAACAGTGAAATTCCGATCAACATTACAAATTTTGACGAGGAAGATAAAGTTATCTATGAAAACGAACGATTGGGAAAACTAACACCAATGATGGATATCGAACTTCCAACAGCAAAAACTGCAGGAACTGAGGAAGAATTATGGACAATCGACAGTCAGCTACTAAACGAAGCGGAGAAAGAACAACTACAAAAACTGCTAATGGAATTAAGGATATATTTGCAGCATCTGACTTAGATCTCGGTACAAGCGATGTAACGCAACATACAATACCACTAACAGATGACACCCCAATAACACTACGGCCATATCGATTGGCAGAAGCTCAAAAACCAGAAGCAGAAAAAGAAGTTCAAAAGATGTTAGACGCAGGAGTAATCGAACCAAGTTGTTCGCCATGGCAATTCCCAGTGGTCATGGTAAAGAAAAAAGACGGAACACAACGGTTCTGTATAGATTATCGACGACTCAATGCGGTAACAAAACGGGATACATACCCGCTACCAGATATAAACGAGATGTTACAAATGTTACACGGAGCAGCTTATTTTACATCGCTAGACCTAAAAAGTGGTTATTGGCAGATAAAAGTCAAAGAGGAGGACAGAGAGAAAACTGCCTTTACAATCGGCAAAGATCTATACCAATTCAAGAAAATGCCTTTTGGACTAACTAACGCACCAGCTTCATTTCAGAGATGTATGAATTTTGTAACTCACGGCATTAAACAGTGTATGGTATATATTGATGATCTATTAATTTATTCTAGCACCTTCGAGCAACATTTAAAAGATATCCGTAATGTATTCGTTCGACTGAGACAATGGAAATTAAAATTGAAACCATCAAAATGTGATTGGGCAAAGGAAAAAGTCACCTTCTTAGGACATATTGTGTCAGCAAAAGGCAAAGAACCAGATCCAAGAAACATCGAAAAGATAAAGAATTGCCCTGCACCAAAGACAGTCACGCAAGTGCAAGAATTCTTAGGCTTATGTGGATACTACCGAAAGTTCATCAAGAATTACGCAACTATTGCGAAACCAATACAAGAATTAACCAAAAAAGATACCCCGTTTATATGGGAAGAGGAACAACAAACAGCCTTTGAAACACTCAGAGATAAACTGATATCAGCACCAATACTCGTACACCCAGATTTTAAGAAACCGTTTTTGTTAGCAACAGACGCAAGTGGATATGCATCCGGAGCAGTCCTAGGGCAATGGGATGACGAGAAAAGAGAACGAGTTATTGGATATTATAGTCGAACGTTCAAGAAACATGAAAAGAATTACTCTGTGACCGAAAGAGAAGCATTAGCGATAATTCAAGCTATCAAACATTTCAAATATTTGTTATGGGGTCACGAGATATATATCACTACACAAGATCATAACAACCATTGTATGCGCAGCGCAACACCATAAAGAAGCCTCGACGTAGATTATGAGATGGGCGATGCCGTTGCAAGAATACTCGCCGTATATAAAGTTCTACAATCAAGGCGAAAAAGCGAACGCCAACGGGCAGATTGCAATGTCAAGGATTTTTGTATTTGAGGAACTGAGAATCAGGATGTGAACGAAGTATGCATGATAATCGCAGAGGACCAATCGACTTTACATAAACTGAGAATAGCAAAAGAAGACCGAAGAGTTGAAAACATAAATCGAATTCAGAAACTCAATGACTTATGAGAATCTTTCGACAACAATGTTAGATTAAAGAAGCATATGGAGAAACATAAAATAGGATATACCCTAGAAAGGGATGGTTATTACTGATGGAGGCGAAAAAACGACTCATGCTGTTTACCAGAAAGAGACGAAAAGAAAGTAATTGACTGCAATACCACGATGGAGAACTTGGAGGACACATGTAGCTAAAAAGACGGAAAGCAAGGTACGTCAAAATATTATTGGCCAAATATGGAGAGGACGTAAAAGGGTGGATAAGAATTACCTGATATGCGCAACGAGGAAAAGCATCAGGAAGATTGAAGGCAAGACCATTAAAGCAATGCAATCCCACAGAACCAAATGAGGAATGATTGCACATGGACTAGTAGGACCACTACAGAAGACCAAGATGGAAATAACTATATTTAGTAAGTAACATGATTTATTTATCAAAGCTTCCCGGAAAGCATTCCGCAATACCAGATCAAAAAGCTAGAACAATAGGAGAATCAGTAGAGGAAATATGGCTGTGAATACGGAACACCAAACAGATCTAACTGATCAAGGAACCAACTTTATGACGAAATAATAGAGGAAGTAAACGAATTACTTCAGAATGCGAAGCTGAGAACATCACCCGTACATCAAGCAAACAAACGGTCAAACCGAACGATTCAATGGCATATGCATAGAAATGAATGTCATAATTGATTGTAAGCAGACACCAAAAGATTGGGATAGATATATAATCTACTGCCTTATGGCTTATAGAATGTCAATACAACTCAGCAAGCAAATAATTGAGTGTTTAACTAATGTACGGCAAGAGAATGCCAGACATGCCGATAGACTAGAATACCAGCCACCAATACACGTTATGGAAATTGATTGAATTTGTAACAGGAATCCAAGAAGAGCGAATGCAAGAGATCTGGAAAACGCAAGTATTGAATATTAAGATTGTATCAAGAGAGCTACAAAGAATTACATGATAAAAAAGCGAGACGTACGTGAGCAATAATTTTCAAGATTTTTATGGAGATTGGTAAATAATTGCGACGTCAGAAATTATCCAGAGTAGCCAGAAATTACAAAGATGTGGCTAAGGACCTTATGAGATAATGTATGTAAACGAGAACAATGCGCGAGTTAAATTGGTCAATAACCCACTCACTAGACCTATTTACGTGAACGTGAGTAGATGTAAAGCGATACCGAGAACAATAACAAAAGAACCAGAGAATCGAGGTATGCAAACTAGATCACAAACTCAACAACTGAGTATAAACGGACTAACGATGAGTCGAAAAATAGAAGCGACAGCAAATAATACCGTAGAGGAACCTAAACCGGATGAACCAAAAATAACTCTAAACGCGACCCAAGACAATGTAGACAAGATGGATATAATAGTAAAAGCTATCAGAGAGATAATGCCAGAATGGGTCGAAGGAAAAGGATGGATGAGAATAGTAAACAAAGCGGGAAAAATCGCAATGGATTATGCTAAAGGAGCTAGAAGCCCACCAGAAATGGATCGTATCAAGGAAAGCATACCCATGATCTTCACTATGGCAGATGTAGAAGGAAACGTACCTTTACATATTGCAGTACAGCATAGAAACACTCAAAGGATAATGGATATAATTCAACTTATGCAGAAATGCGGATACGCCTCAAATATACCAAACGAAGAGGGACAAACACCATTAATGTTCGCAGTCGCAGCAGATGCTTCTACAACAGTTCTGAGGGAACTACTAAAAACAGGATCATCGTTCAAAGAAAAAGACAATGGAGAAAATAATGTACTACATTATGCGCTGAAATCCAGACAGGCAAGTGCAATAAAATTTATAACCAGTAACGCGACAATCAGAGAGAGAGAAATGATGGGTAAAAACAATCCAAACATTATGGGAAGCTATCGATGCCAAACAAGACGAAGCAGCAGCCAATCTGATGAAATGGACCTACGAAGGTTCACCACTTAAAGTATTCAATCTGAATTATATGGTAAGAAACAGAAATGTCCTATTAAAAGAAACGATATATGCTCACTATCCATTCCCAAAGACAATAAAAGCAATGTTGAAATGGGAAGGACTGAAATTCACCAACCATCCGAAAGAAGCAATACGAATCGGAGATAGAAAGGAACAACTATTGATGATAATACACAGATGGCATCGAAAGCAAATAAGATTTCAAGCAAGCAAACAAGAGATAAAAGAAATGGACGATATAAAAGCAAGAATAATAAAAGTATACGAGGAAATAATTGAAATAATAAATGTCGAGGACGACATTTCAAAGGAAACCCCGGATGGAGGTAATAATGGAGAAGGAGAAAGTGATAACAGCAAAGATCAAGGCGATCAAAATGCTAGAGACGAAAACAAATCCGCACAACAAGAGAAAAAGGAATCATCTAACGAGGAACGTCAAGAAACGAGCAACAGCAATAACGAGGGAAAGCGAAACAAAGGGGATGATGTTACTACAACAAAGGAAAAATCAAAACCGACCGACCCTGCTACAAAAAATAATGATATTAATCACGTCCATCAAGTTAACTGAAGCCGACGAAAACATCACAAAGGAAATAAAATCGTTCAGAATACGAACAATAAATGAGAAGGGAAGCGCAAGCAAAGGAATATGCTTACAACTGACAATGAATACAAGCATAAGTTGTCAATTCGATTCCATAGGAAAACCAGGAAAGATGGAAATACGATCCGAAAACTCATCATCATGTCAAACCACCAAAGATGTATGTAGAGATGCTACAGAAGATAGAAACGTAAAAATCCAAGTAAAGCCAGGAATAGGCAAATTGCGAATAGTAAACAAAGGAATAGAAACGATTGAACAAGTATGCATACAAAACAAAATTATCGATTGTTGGAAAATGAATATGAAAGCAGGAAAGAAATGTGAATGGGATAGCCTAGAAGGCAATGCAGAATATATAATATGTGCCAACAATGATATAATAATAACCTGCACACTAGCCAAAACCCTGGGAGAAAAATTCACAACACCAAAAGAAGAGCCATACAAACGTCGAGTACGGGAAAATAAAGAAATAATAATAAAAGTAGAATCAGATCCAAAGAGTGGAGAAGAAATAATAGTCGAAAATATGGGCAAAGAACCCATTACAAAAGTTTGTGTATTCGAAACCAAAAAGAACGGAACGATAAATGAAAGAATCAAATGCCAATCGAACGAGATATCAAAAATCAAAAATACCGCATCCCAACTAAAAGAAAACGTGGAAAGTATATAGTACACGTTCAGAAAGGAAGAGATGATTACTGGAAATCAATAACCAGAAAGTTACTAGAATCAATTACGACAAAACGTCCGGAAAAGGAAACAAGAGAAGAACCGTATCAACGACAGATCAGAGAAAGTAAAGCAGTAATAATAAACATAGAGTCAAATGCAGCAAATGAAGAAGAAATAGTAATTGAGAACACAGGTGAAAAACCTATCACAAAAATCTGCGTATACGAACCTAAAAGAAACGAAACAGTAAACAAAAGAATACAATGTGAAACAAGCAAAACGATAACGAATCGAAAGTATCGCATACCGACTGAAAAGGAAACTTGGAAAATATGTCATAAACATTCAAAAAGGGAACTCATGAGCATTGGAGAACGATAACAAGGAAACCACTCAAAATCAATCGCGACAGTCAATCCACAACAAGACAATCTGAGAGAAAACAGGAAACGAAACATGGAAAAAAGGGAAATGATCATGGACGACAGGCCACCTTTCAATTGTCACGAAAGCATTACAACTTCCAGAAAGCACTTTAAAAATGTACAACGCAAAGAAGGAAATATGGAGACAACCCGCAAGGGAAGAGACAACCATGCAGCCTAATGAAAGATACTATATTTAATGATCTTGGAGTACAAACAGCAGTAGATAAGACCAACGTATAATGCTGATATATCCAACTAGCAAGAACTACCCAAATGCCAGAAAGAAGCCACGAAAGAAAAGATTATGGCCAAGCGGTGGAAAATCAATTACGAATCGAATCTAGGACAATATAATGCAGACAGAACCGAAGAATATGAATCAAATAGGAAATTCTAGCACAAGCGGGACTCGGTTAAAAAGAACCGCCCATTATCGAAGCCACAAACAATGGTCCAATGAATTTGTATGTATATCAGATAACGAATGAGAAAATACGGGATATAACGGAACAACTTACTTGCGTATAAGAGTCCCCGGGAGACGATGGTGTAAAACAAAAGAGACATTTGTATAATAGTGAAAATATTTGTAGTATAATAGTATAATAATATGTATAATCTAATGTAAAATATCGTACAAAATACGTTTAGAGACAGTAAGGCAAACAGAATGAATATACCGATGAATTAATGATTGTATTATAACCAACAGATGAGATCCGAATAATGAAATCAAAAAATCAAGTTTGAATACCACCATTCCGTAGAAGGAATTACAACACGCAGCCTGCCAACGTAACTAATAGAAATTAGTTAGAATTAAATCAATGGAATTACGCAAGATCAAGGAATCGAGGCAACGTTGGAGACGACAAAATGTGAATTAAATGACATTAATAGAACGAACAATGCGCAAAACTCAGTGGGACAAATACATCTCATTAGTATAACGGAAGTGTGAAAGAGGCCTACATACAAGCCTAAGACGGAAGAACACAGAGAACTTACTACAATTGCAGACGAATAACGAGCAAATTAGCAGTATCAAGTTAGATGGCAAGCTGGACGAAATTAGAATAGATACGGTCAGTATCAAACAGCACGTAGATCCAGCAAGTTGGGTGGAATGGAATAGCATCAATGCCAGAAATTCACCCGAACCGGTTCAACAGTAGAATAAAAATAACGGTACTGTAAATAAGTTAAATAGAAACGAAGAAACGAAAGCAGCGTCAAATAATTGAAAAATTTTTGTAGATATGCCAGACAAATCATCGAGAGAATTAGCAGGAAGCGAGAGTCCATCCGAAACTACAGAGAACGAATAATGAAAGAAAACTTAGAAATTGTAACGATATAAAGAAAGACTAAAAAATGTTTGTAAATGTAAGAATGCCTGATTGGAGCGGAGACAGACGAAATGCGGATGCAGAATATGTACAGATTTACGAATAGAAGTGGATAGAAACAAAAACAAATAAAATGCCCTGGATGCGACGAAGACGATGGAAAGAGATGAAAGATCCGAACAACAATGGAGTAAAGCTACCAACAAAAGATCAACAACCTATTAAATTCAAGTGCCAAGCTGAAACAGAATGGAAATGGAAAGGACGTATGAATGGGCCGAAAGTACGCAAACGATGTGAATATAACGAGATATATGCGAAAAATTCAAACTAGTCATAACAAAAAAGACTATGAGAGACACCAAAAGTGTGCATCAGGAGAGGAAAATGGCGAGTTCGTGGAGTCATCGACGAATGGATAAAATAGAAATGGAACATCGGAATCAGAAGAGGAGAGCAAATATGTGATCTATATGAAGAGTATGCGCAACACGCGACAAAAGGAAAGAGAAGTCAAATTAAAGGAACATTGGAACGAATGGTATGCGGCAAACCAGTCAAGTGCCGTTAGACTTATTCAATTGTCGAGCACTTAACTAACGCAATTGCGGAAATCAAAAGCACATATAGAAAATTTATGTATCGAGCACACGAAATCAATAATAAACGATAGGAATGCTGGGCATGGAAGTAAAAAGCCTACGAAACAGAAAATGATGCACAAAAGGCAATAATAAGAGAAATATTAAATCCAGAAAGAACTTCGAGAGAAAGCCAAGGAAATAACACTCAAGAAATGGCCCGAAATGGAAAAGAAAATGCAACAGAATGCCAACAGCATAAAGGAACTAGAAACCAACTAAACACATAACCAGAAAACATCCCTACTGCACCATTTATAATGGAATAACCCGAATTCGCAGAAAAGCTCCAGAGAGCAAAGACGGAACACAGAGAATTCTAGATATATCCCAGTATAACAGTTGGAAAAACGGATATAAATTAAGGTATTAGACTGTCTCCAAAATGGAGATGGGAACGCAACAGGCACCCTTCAGTGTTCATCAGAGTAGGAAGAGGAGATTAGATGAATTATTAACAATCATGGCTTTACAAACAAAAGTATGATATTAACGATGAAAGGACAAGAGATTTACCGCAAACCAATCAGAAAAGGAAATGAACCACGAAAAGTGGGAGGCCACAACTGACCTGGAATACAGCAATGGAACACCCGACGTTCTATCAGCAACAACGATGAGAGGAGAAGATTTCTTGCGGGAAGATAATCTGTATATAAAATTGGAAGTAGAGAAGCCAGACAAGACAGTTGTAAAGAGAGAAAGAAAAGTGTAAAAAATGTAAATAAAAACAAATCAAATAAAAATCAAAAATTACAATAAATCAGAAAAATCAGAAAAACAAAAATTCAAAAATAATAAACGATATTAGATGGCAAGCGGGAATCAGCGAAGAAAATAACAGTACAGATAGAGAAGGACCAGATTCCGATATGGACGAGACTATCGGGAAAAAACGAAGAGGGAAGAGAAAGTTAATACACTGCAGCAGCAATTATATACTATAAAGACTACGACGGAATAAGACGGCCACCAACAAGCCAATCATACAAAGCGATATACTCACGAATGAGGAGTAGAGACGAGGAGCTGAGGAAAAGAGGAACAGAGATATTAACGTTTCAAAAGATAATAGGTATTTCCCGCCGGCAAAAGCAAAGATGGCTGCAGAAGATTCTATTTTAACGGGAACGCCGATACCAGACGAATAAAGCATCTAATTGCAAAGGAAAACCCGCAAATGGGAAAAGGGAGAAACAGCAAAACGACGAACACCTGCAGGAAATTTTCAACTGTTCATTTAGAATTAATATTAACGTCAGAACCAAGCAATGAAATCAGATCAGAAAGGACTCCGAAAATCAGAATTAGACCAAGATGAAAAGAGGAGGCGAGAAAAAAGATAACATAATTAAGAGTGTCGAAGACCCAGCCAGAGCTAATATGGAAAAAGAGTCTATAAAATAGAACATTCGAGAGAGAACAAACCTTCAAAAGGAAATCAAGAGCAGCAGAATTTGGCGAGTCAAGGGTATTGTACAAACAGGTGCAAGAGGAATAATGTGCAAAGGGGATTCAAAAATCAACAGCCAATGCCAGATCAGAATGTCAAAAGGGCTAAAACATAAAGGAAAAATGATGTACAAACAAAGAGTCAAAGATATCGAAGAATAATTACCAACCAACAAATAGAAGAATATATTAGAGTCGACCAAAAACGAGAACATAATGTATTATCAGGAAGTAGATACTGTCCACAGAATGATGGAAAAATAATTAAAGAAAGATTAGCTAACAATTTAGAGTGGTATGAACGTCAACACAAGCGTATCCGAGCATCAGAAGATATCAAGAGAACCAAAGAGAATCAGAATCAATAATAAGAAGCTATTTGGAGCCAGTATCAATGTGTAACAGTTGGCAGATAACATGTAGAAATAATTTATATTCCTTTGTGGACATTGGTCACAATTGAGCATCTGCGGGATAAAGAGTCAATATAACTGCTCAGTATG